>CAEFZP010005890.1:0-342855 GCA_903064625.1 Mallotus villosus | reverse complement strand
GGCAGACCTCTACCCCCTGTGTCAGGAAGTTGGTCTGGACCTTGATGTGACATATAAAGGTTGGTCTAAAGAGAAACTTGACGAGGATGTTTTGACCAAAGGGGTTATGATTGAAGTGGCCAAGTATACCAAAGAACTGTGTGGGACATACAGACAGATTGTCTTTGATATTTTAGAACACAATTTTGATCTTGATTTACAAGCTGTGGACTCAGAGCTCTTCAATCAATTATATACAGGATTAGTATGGTACAACGTAAGAGTAGGATAAATAGAAACAACATATCTCATCTTCGGGCATGGTATGAAAGAGCCTTCTCATTGCAAATATATAAAAAGAGTGATCCTAAATTGGCAGAGACTCAATCTGCAGGAATGTCAGAGAGCGATTTCAAGAAGCGGACATGTACATTCAGCAGCTTTGAGAGGACAGATGAATATAATGATGAAACTGCAGATTTTGACCAAATTGATGACCGAGGCTACATGTGTTCATTGGAGAATCCTAGTCTTGAACCTTCACTTACAGTCCTGTGTGTTGCTGGTGATGGATCCTCTCCTGCCCCTCCCCTGACACCATCTTATGACACTCACACTGCCTTGTGTGCTGAAAAAGTGAAAAAGGGGCCAAGGCTTGATTACTTTCCCTTTTGTGAACAAGCTGGCATAGACTTTGATGTACATTCAAAATTGGAATCCAAAGAAAAACATGATTTGCAGCTTCTGACGAATGGTGTGATGTACGAGATCCGTAAATATGTTAGAATAAACAGAAAAAAGAAGGCCTTTTCACGCTTTCTATATGACATTTTGGAGTACAACTTTGATGTGAGTTTCCCCAATCAGACGTGGCTCTCCTTTACGCATAGATTAGTGTTTGATGTTGAACAACTGGCAAAAACATATCACCGTGACGTGGCCATCAACCCAAATCATGCCACTGAAGTGTTTGCACTACACTATAGCACGCAGAGAGAAAAAAAGAAAAGAGGGACTGTTACTCAACCTGCAAGAACGTCTGAGAGAATTTTCAAGAAGAAGACCTGTAAGTTCAGCAACTTTGAAAGGACTGACCCATATACAAGTGAAAGTTTAGATTTTGACCAAATTGATGACCTAGGCTACATGTGCCCACTGGAGAACCCTGGTCTTGAACCTTCACTTACCGTCCTGTGTACTGCTGGTGATGGATCATCTCCTGCCCCTCCCCTGACACCATCTTATGACACTCACACTGCCTTGTGTGATGAAGAAGTGAAGCTGGAAGACAAAAGAAATAAGAGGCCGAGGCGTGATTACCGTGATTACTTTCCCTTGTGTGAACAAGCAGGCATAGACTTTGATGTACATTCAAAATTGGAATCCAAAGGAAAACATGATTTGCAGGTTCTGACGAATGGTGTGATGTACGAGATCCGAAAATATGTTAGAAGAAACAGAAAGAAGAAAAAGCAGAAAAAGAAGGCCTATTCATACTTTCTATATGACGTTTTGGAGTACAACTTTGATGTGAGTTTCCACAATGAGAAGTGGCAATCCTTTATCGACCGAATAGTGGGGTGTGTTAGACAACTGGCGAAAACATATCACCGTGACGTGGCCATCAACCCAAATCATGCCACTGAAGTGTTTGCACTATACTCAAAACTTCCAAAAGTAAGAAAGAAAAGAGAGACGGTTACTCAACCTGCAAGAACGTCTGAGAGAATTTTCCAGAAGAAGACCTGTAAATTGAGCAACTTTGAAAGGACCAACCCATATACAGATGGAACTGCAGACTTTGGCCAAATGAATGACCTAGGCAACATGTGCTCACAGGAGAACCCTGGTCTTGAACCTTTGCTTACAGATCAAGCAAACATGTCTCATATAAAAAAGGAGCCAAATGAGTCACTTACAGAATGAGCAGAGTTTGAAATAGTGTCCCACAACCCAAGGTGGTGATGGATTTGCTACCACAGATGCCAGAAGTAGGTATTACTAGCCACTTTTAAATGTGTATGGCTATTTGTACAAAAACATGATATTAATTCTAGTCTGATATTGAAACCTAAAGATGTGATGAGGTTTATGGTCTTTGTAAGTGACTGCCCACTTTAATTGTTGTTTGTAATTGTAAAGTAGAGACTGAAAGCTACTGTATACTGAAAGAAAACATCAAGCAAAAATGCTGTTTTTATTTTGAATACATTTACAAATAACTTTGTCAGAACCTTTTTCCTGTTTTTTCTTCCCCCACATTGTAGGGTTTAAATGCAGGAACATATAAAGGTTAGACCATGTAAGAATATTGCAGTATCTTTCATCAGTTGTAAATGTTTCCCTGAACATTTTGGGATTGACAAGGAGAAGTGTTTATATCTTGGGGTTTTCTAGAAGAACATTCAATCGTAATTTTGTGTCAATGACATAAAGACCTTAGTTGTAGAGAAGGTTTTTTTCTAGAGAATGTATATTTCTATCATTGTTCGATGGCCAGATGAAATTGTTTTAAAGCAGTATCTACCTCCAGCCTTTAGGTGGCAGTATGGTAATAGCCCTGGTTGTTACAACAGGAACACCAGCATTGGGCTTCCATTGAGTTATCGCTGACATCTGCTAAGAGTTTTGAAAGCCAGAAAACTTTTGTTTTAATTTGTAATAAACTGTCAACCTTATATGTATCCCTGCTTGTCTTCTTGTACATAAAAAGTGAATACATCAGAAATGTACCTTGGGTGGGAATTTTCTACTGAATGTTGCATTTTTACACCACTTAAGATGAACAGCCTACACTAAATGGGTAATAGAATGCAGATATTGCTCCACATACACATAAAAAAGGTAGAATGAGATGCAGCTTGATGATGCCCATGGTTTAATGGGAGGTCCAACAAACTTGTGTGCTATGGTCAGGTGTCCGAATACTTTTGACCATGTAATATAGATCATTGAGGATTTGGTTGTATTTCCTGTGACAAAGTTACAGAATAACAGGATAATCTAGCTTTGTTTAAGTATAAATTGACTCAAGTATTTGCCTTCTTTTTATGTAGAAGCAGGGTTTATATATCTTATTGTTTGACAACTAGACAATCTGTCATAGGATAGCAATATTATAAGACTAACATTAGAGTTGCAAAGCAAATTACCTTTACACACTTTGTATTCATCACAAAGTTTAAACGAACGCTCATCCAATGAAAATGTATATTTAGTTTAGCCACACTTTCACTTAGGGAATCTGAGATGGGGGCAGGATATAGGTTTTTTCTTTATGAGTTACGGAGTTTCTACTATAAAGTCAATGGTTTGTATTAGTGTAGGCCACTGGCCTTACACTCCCGAACAGTAGGTGGAGATGATGCACATCATAAAATTAATTTGCAATCTACTATAACATCAACAGAAGAAGAAGAATATACTCGTGGAAATCACAGGCAGTCTGGTGCTAGTACTTTTATTGCACCCGTAAGAATAGTTTTAGGGAGTGTATGGATAACTCATATTTATTTAATCCTGCATTACAGCATTACAGAACACAAGATAAGACTCGCTATACTAAGTTTGAAAATGGAAGTCGTTGTTGTGAAGTTAGAAGACGACGAGGAGGAGAGACCGTGCTCCGAAATGAGTCCTGAAGAGGAGGGAGACGAACAGTTTTTAGCAAACACTATTCGGTCTATTAAAACACAGACTCAAGACAACACATGTCTGGAATCAAATACCTCCGAAAATGTCAAGATTGAACGTGATGTCAAATTAGGAAAAATTGAAGAGAAAAAAGAGTTATGGCGGAGACGTTCAACTCTGGTGAAAGAAATATTCTCGAGGGGCAGACACCGCAAATTAGAAGAAAACATAAAATGCAAGAAAATAGGATTAGATGTGGATGTAGGGTCAGGACCTAAGAAGAAACTGGATTTGCAGTTACTTACGAACGGTGTAATGAACGAGATAGCAGATTTTGCCAAAGAACTGTCGACTAAATCTCAAAAATTCTACATCGCTGAAATTCTGGAGTACAATTTTTCTATTGGCTTTGAAAACAGTAGACACAGATATATATTTATACAGCAAACTTGGCAGAGAGTGGTTGAAATGCAGAAACGTCTAAAACAGTATCCTGACGCTATGTTTAATGAACCATGGAGGCTCGGCGTCAAACCACATAACATGGTTCCAAACACTTCCAGTCAGACAGACCTTAGAGATTCTGGAATCAAGTCAGAGCATATGGGATATGCTGAAATCTGTGTTAAAAGTGAGTCTGACATGACAGCCAACCAGGACATCAAGGTGGAGACATTCTCTACTGTGTCAGAGGAGACCAGGACAGACCTCTACCCCCTGTGTCAGGAAGTTGGTCTGGACCTTGATGTGACATATAAAGGTTGGTCTAAAGAGAAACTTGACAAGGATGTTTTGACCAAAGGGGTTATGATTGAAGTGGCCAAGTATACCAAAGAACTGTGTGGGACATACAGACAGATTGTCTTTGATATTTTAGAACACAATTTTGATCTTGATTTACAAGCTGTGGACTCAGAGCTCTTTCAATCAATTATATACAGCATTAGTATGGTACAACGTAAGAGTAGGATAAATAGAAACAACATATCTCATCTTCGGGCATGGTATGAAAGAGCCTTCTCATTGCAAATATATAAAAAGAGTGATCCTAAATTGGCAGAGACTCAATCTGCAGGAATGTCAGAGAGCGATTTCAAGAAGCGGACATGTACATTCAGCAGCTTTGAGAGGACTGATGAATATAATGATGAAACTGCAGATTTTGACCAAATTGATGACCGAGGCTACATGTGTTCACTGGAGAACCCTGGTCTTGAACCTTCACTTACCATCCTGTGTGTTGCTGGTGATGGATCCTCTCCTGCCCCTCCCCTGACACCATCTTATGACACTCACACTGCCTTGTGTGCTGAAAAAGTGAAAAAGGGGCCAAGGCTTGATTACTTTCCCTTTTGTGAACAAGCAGGCATAGACTTTGATGTACATTCAAAATTGGAATCCAAAGAAAAACATGATTTGCAGCTTCTGACGAATGGTGTGATGTACGAGATCCGTAAATATGTTAGAATAAACAGAAAAAAGAAGGCCTTTTCACGCTTTCTATATGACATTTTGGAGTACAACTTTGATGTGAGTTTCCCCAATCAGACGTGGCTCTCCTTTACGCATAGATTAGTGTTTGATGTTGAACAACTGGCAAAAACATATCACCGTGACGTGGCCATCAACCCAAATCATGCCACTGAAGTGTTTGCACTACACTATAGCACGCAGAGAGAAAAAAAGAAAAGAGGGACTGTTACTCAACCTGCAAGAACGTCTGAGAGAATTTTCAAGAAGAAGACCTGTAAGTTCAGCAACTTTGAAAGGACTGACCCATATACAAATGAAAGTTTAGATTTTGACCAAATTGATGACCTAGGCTACATGTGCCCACTGGAGAACCCTGGTCTAGAACCTTCACTTACCGTCCTGTGTGCTGCTGGTGATGGATCCTCTCCTGCCCCTCCCCTGACACCATCTTATGACACTCACACTGCCTTGTGTGCTGAAGAAGTGAAGCTGGAAGACAAAAGAAATAAGAGGCCGAGGCGTGATTACCGTGATTACTTTCCCTTGTGTGAACAAGCAGGCATAGACTTTGATGTACATTCAAAATTGCAATCCAAAGAAAAACATGATTTGCAGGTTCTGACGAATGGTGTGATGTACGAGATCCGAAAATATGTTAGAAGAAACAGAAAGAAGAAAAAGCAGAAAAAGAAGGCCTATTCATACTTTCTATATGACGTTTTGGAGTACAACTTTGATGTGAGTTTCCACAATGAGAAGTGGCAATCCTTTATCGACCGAATAGTGGGGTGTGTTAGACAACTGGCGAAAACATATCACCGTGACGTGGCCATCAACCCAAATCATGCCACTGAAGTGTTTGCACTATACTCAAAACTTCCAAAAGTAAGAAAGAAAAGAGAGACGGTTACTCAACCTGCAAGAACGTCTGAGAGAATTTTCCAGAAGAAGACCTGTAAATTGAGCAACTTTGAAAGGACCAACCCATATACAGATGGAACTGCAGACTTTGGCCAAATGAATGACCTAGGCAACATGTGCTCACAGGAGAACCCTGGTCTTGAACCTTTGCTTACAGATCAAGCAAACATGTCTCATATAAAAAAGGAGCCAAATGAGTCACTTACAGAATGAGCAGAGTTTGAAATAGTGTCCCACAACCCAAGGTGGTGATGGATTTGCTACCACAGATGCCAGAAGTAGGTATTACTAGCCACTTTTAAATGTGTATGGCTATTTGTACAAAAACATGATATTAATTCTAGTCTGATATTGAAACCTAAAGATGTGATGAGGTTTATGGTCTTTGTAAGTGACTGCCCACTTTAATTGTTGTTTGTAATTGTAAAGTAGAGACTGAAAGCTACTGTATACTGAAAGAAAACATCAAGCAAAAATGCTGTTTTTATTTTGAATACATTTACAAATAACTTTGTCAGAACCTTTTTCCTGTTTTTTCTTCCCCCACATTGTAGGGTTTAAATGCAGGAACATATAAAGGTTAGACCATGTAAGAATATTGCAGTATCTTTCATCAGTTGTAAATGTTTCCCTGAACATTTTGGGATTGACAAGGAGAAGTGTTTATATCTTGGGGTTTTCTAGAAGAACATTCAATCGTAATTTTGTGTCAATGACATAAAGACCTTAGTTGTAGAGAAGGTTTTTTTCTAGAGAATGTATATTTCTATCATTGTTCGATGGCCAGATGAAATTGTTTTAAAGCAGTATCTACCTCCAGCCTTTAGGTGGCAGTATGGTAATAGCCCTGGTTGTTACAACAGGAACACCAGCATTGGGCTTCCATTGAGTTATCGCTGACATCTGCTAAGAGTTTTGAAAGCCAGAAAACTTTTGTTTTAATTTGTAATAAACTGTCAACCTTATATGTATCCCTGCTTGTCTTCTTGTACATAAAAAGTGAATACATCAGAAATGTACCTTGGGTGGGAATTTTCTACTGAATGTTGCATTTTTACACCACTTAAGATGAACAGCCTACACTAAATGGGTAATAGAATGCAGATATTGCTCCACATACACATAAAAAAGGTAGAATGAGATGCAGCTTGATGATGCCCATGGTTTAATGGGAGGTCCAACAAACTTGTGTGCTATGGTCAGGTGTCCGAATACTTTTGACCATGTAATATAGATCATTGAGGATTTGGTTGTATTTCCTGTGACAAAGTTACAGAATAACAGGATAATCTAGCTTTGTTTAAGTATAAATTGACTCAAGTATTTGCCTTCTTTTTATGTAGAAGCAGGGTTTATATATCTTATTGTTTGACAACTAGACAATCTGTCATAGGATAGCAATATTATAAGACTAACATTAGAGTTGCAAAGCAAATTACCTTTACACACTTTGTATTCATCACAAAGTTTAAACGAACGCTCATCCAATGAAAATGTATATTTAGTTTAGCCACACTTTCACTTAGGGAATCTGAGATGGGGGGCAGGATATAGGTTTTTTCTTTATGAGTTACGGAGTTTCTACTATAAAGTCAATGGTTTGTATTAGTGTAGGCCACTGGCCTTACACTCCCGAACAGTAGGTGGAGATGATGCACATCATAAAATTAATTTGCAATCTACTATAACATCAACAGAAGAAGAAGAATATACTCGTGGAAATCACAGGCAGTCTGGTGCTAGTACTTTTATTGCACCCGTAAGAATAGTTTTAGGGAGTGTATGGATAACTCATATTTATTTAATCCTGCATTACAGCATTACAGAACACAAGATAAGACTCGCTATACTAAGTTTGAAAATGGAAGTCGTTGTTGTGAAGTTAGAAGACGACGAGGAGGAGAGACCGTGCTCCGAAATGAGTCCTGAAGAGGAGGGAGACGAACAGTTTTTAGCAAACACTATTCGGTCTATTAAAACACAGACTCAAGACAACACATGTCTGGAATCAAATACCTCCGAAAATGTCAAGATTGAACGTGATGTCAAATTAGGAAAAATTGAAGAGAAAAAAGAGTTATGGCGGAGACGTTCAACTCTGGTGAAAGAAATATTCTCGTGGTGCAGACACCGCAAATTAGAAGAAAACATAAAATGCAAGAAAATAGGATTAGATGTGGATGTAGGGTCAGGACCTAAGAAGAAACTGGATTTGCAGTTACTTACGAACGGTGTAATGAACGAGATAGCAGATTTTGCCAAAGCACTGTCGACTAAATCTCAAAAATTATACATCGCTGAAATTCTTGAGTACAATTTTTCTATTGGCTTTGAAAACAGTAGACAAAGATATCTATTTATACATCAAACTTGGCAGAGAGTGGTTGAAATGCAGAAACGTCTAAAACAGTATCCTGACGCTATGTTTAATGAACCATGGATGCTCGGCGTCAAACCACATAACATGGTTCCAAACACTTCCAGTCAGACAGACCTTAGAGATTCTGGAATCAAGTCAGAGCATCTGGGATATGCTGAAATCTGTGTTAAAAGTGAGTCTGACATGACAGCCAACCAAGACATCAAGGTGGAGACATTCTCTACTGTGTCAGAGGAGACCAGGACAGACCTCTACCCCCTGTGTCAGGAAGTTGGTCTGGACCTTGATGTGACATATAAGGGTTGGTCTAAAGAGAAACTTGACGAGGATGTTTTGACCAAAGGGGTTATGATTGAAGTGGCCAAGTATACCAAAGAACTGTGTGGGACATACAGACAGATTGTCTTTGATATTTTAGAACACAATTTTGATCTTGATTTACAAGCTGTGGACTCAGAGCTCTTTCAATCAATTATATACAGGATTAGTATGGTACAAGGTAGGAGTAGGAGAAATAGAAACAACATATCTTGTCTTCGGGCATGGTATGAAAGAGCCTTCTCATTGCAAATAAATAAAAAGAGGGATCCTAAATTGGCAGAGACTCAATCTGCAGGAATGTCTGAGAGCGATTTCAAGAAGCGGACATGTACATTCAGCAGCTTTGAGAGGACTGATGAATATAATGATGAAACTGCAGATTTTGACCAAATTGATGACCGAGGCTACATGTGTTCACTGGAGAACCCTGGTCTTGAACCTTCACTTACCATCCTGTGTGTTGCTGGTGATGGATCCTCTCCTGCCCCTCCCCTGACACCATCTTATGACACTCACACTGCCTTGTGTGCTGAAAAAGTCAAGCTGCAAGACATATATATGAGGCCAAGGCTTGATTACTTTCCCTTTTGTGAACAAGCAGGCATAGACCTTGATGTACATTCAAAATTGGAATCCAAAGAAAAACATGATTTGCAGCTTCTGACGAATGGTGTGATGTTCGAGATCCGTAAATATGTTAGAAGACACAGAAAAAAGAAGGCCTATTCACGCTTTCTATATGACATTTTGGAGTACAACTTTAATGTGAGTTTCCCCAATCAGACGTGGCTCTCCTTTACGCAAAGATTAGTGTGGGATGTTGAACAACTGAAAACATATCACCGTGACGTGGCCATCAACCCAAATCATGCCACTGAAGTATTTGCACTACACAACAGAACGCCGAGAGAAAAAAAGAAAAGAGAGACTGTTACTCAACTTGCAAGATCGTCTGAGAGAATTTTCAAGAAGACGACCTGTAAATTGAGCAACTTTGAAATTACCAGTCCATGTAAAGATGAAACTGCAGATTTTGACCAAATTGATGACCTAGGCTACATGTGCCCACTGGAGAACCCTGGTCTAGAACCTTCACTTACCGTCCTGTGTGTTGCTGGTGATGGATCATCTCCTGCCCCTCCCCTGACACCATGTTATGACACTCACACTGCCTTGTGTGCTGAAGAAGTGAAGCTGGAAGACAAAAGAAATAAGAGGCCGAGGCGTGATTACCGTGATTACTTTCCCTTGTGTGAACAAGCAGGCATAGACTTTGATGTACATTCAAAATTGCAATCCAAAGAAAAACATGATTTGCAGGTTCTGACGAATGGTGTGATGTACGAGATCCGAAAATATGTTAGAAGAAACAGAAAAAAAAAGGCCTATTCATACTTTCTATATGACGTTTTGGAGTACAACTTTGATGTGAGTTTCCACAATGAGAAGTGGCGATCCTTTATCAACCGAATAGTGGCATGTGTTACAAAACTGGCGAAAACATATCCCTGTGACGTGGCCATCAACCCAAATCATGCCACTGAAGTGTTTGCACTACCCTTGAAAATGCCAACACCACTAAAGAAAAGAGAGACGGTTACTCAACCTGCAAGAACGTCTGAGAGAATTTTCCAGAAGAAGACCTGTAAATTGAGCAACTTTGAAAGGACCAACCCATATACAGATGGAACTGCAGACTTTGGCCAAATGAATGACCTAGGCAACATGTGCTCACAGGAGAACCCTGGTCTTGAACCTTTGCTTACAGATCAAGCAAACATGTCTCATATAAAAAAGGAGCCAAATGAGTCACTTAAAGAATGAGCAGAGTTAAATAGTTAAATAGTGTCTCACAACCCAAGGTGGTGATGGATTTGCTACCACAGATGGCAGAAGTAGGTATTACTAGCCACTTTTAAATGTGTATGGCTATTTGTACAAAAACATGATATTAATTCTAGTCTGATATTAAAACCTAAAGATGTGATGAGGTTTATGGTCTTTGTAAGTGACTGCCTACTTTAATTGTTGTTTGTAATTGTAAAGTAGAGACTGAAAGCTACTGTATACTGAAAGAAAACATCAAGCAAAAATGCTGTTTTTATTTTGAATACATTTACAAATAACTTTGTCAGAACCTTTTTCTTGGTTTTTGTTCCCCCACATTGCAGGGTTTAAATGCAAGAACATATAAAGGTTAGACCATGTAAGAATATTGCAGTATCTTTCTTGAGTTGTAATTGTTTCCCTGAACATTTTGGGATTGACAAGGAGAAGTGTTTATATCTTGGGGTTTTCTAGAAGAACATTCAATCGTATTTTTGTGTCAATGACATAAAGACCTTAGTTGTAGAGAAGGTTTTTTTCTAGAGAATGTATATTTCTATCATTGTTCGATGGCCAGATGAAATTGTTTTAAAGCAGTATCTACCTCCAGCCTTTAGGTGGCAGTATGGTAACAGCCCTGGTCGTTACAACAGGAACACCAGCATTGGGCTTCCATGGAGTTATTATCGCTGACATCTGCTAAGAGTTTTGAAAGCCAGAAACCTTTTGTTTTAATTTGTAATAAACTGTCAACCTTATATGTATCCCTGCTTGTCTTCTTGTACATAAAAAGTGAATACATCAGAAATGTACCTTGGGTGGGAATTTTCTACTGGATGTTGCATTTTTACACCACTTAAAATGAACAGCCTACACTAAATGGGTTATAGTATGCAGATATTGCTCCACATACACATAAAAAAGGTAGAATGAGATGCAGCTTGATGATGCCCATGGTTTAATGGGAGGTCCAACAAGCTTGTGTGCTATGGTCAGGTGTCCGAATACTTTTGACCATGTAATATAGATCAGTGAGGATTTGGTTGTATTTCCCGTGACAAAGTTACAGAATAACAGGATAATCTAGCTTTGTTCAAGTATAAATTGACTCAAGTATTTGCCTTCTTTTTATGTAGAAGCAGGGTTTACATATCTTACTGTTTGACAACTAGACAATCTGTCAGAGGTTAGCAATATTATAAGACTAACATTAGAGTTGCAAAGCAAATTACCTTTACACACTGTATTCATCACAAAGTTCAAACACGAACGCTCATCCAATGAAAATGTATATTTAGTTTAGCCACACTTTCACTTAGGGAATCTGAGATGGGGGCAGGAAATAGTTTTTTTCTTTATGAGTTTCGGAGTTTCTACTATAAAGTCAATGGTTTGTATTAGTGTAGGCCACTGGCCTTACACTCCCGAACAGTAGGTGGAGATGATGCACATCATAAACGTTAGTTGCAATCTACCACAACATCAACAGAAGAAGAAGAATATACTCGTGGAAATCACAGGCAGTCTGGTGCTAGTACTTTTATTGCACCCGTAAGAATAGTTTTAGGGAGTGTATGGATAACTCATATTTATTTAATCCTGCATTACAGCATTACAGAACACAAGATAAGACTCGCTATACTAAATTTGAAAATGGAAGTCGTTGTTGTAAAGCTAGAAGACGACGAGGAAGAGAGACCGTGCACCGAAATGAATCCTGAAAAGGAGGGAGACGAACAGTTTTTAGCAAATACTATTCGGTCTATTAAAACACAGACTCAAGACAACATATGTTTGGAATCAAATACCTCCGAAAATGTCAAGATTGAAAATTATGTTAAATTAGGAAACATCGGAGATAATAAAGCGATATGGAGGAGACGTTCAACTCTGGTGAAAGAAATATTCTCAAAGGTGACGAGCAGAAAACGCAAGTTAGAAGAAAACATGAGATGCAAGAAAATAGGATTAGATGTGGATGTGGGGTCAGGACCTAAACAGAAACTGGATTTGCAGTTACTTACGAACGGTGTAATGAAAGAAATTGCAGAGTTTGCCAAAGAACTGTCGACTAATTCTCAAAAACACTACATCGCTGAAATTCTGGAGTACAATTTTCATATTGGCTTTGAAAACAGTAAACAAAGACGTAAATTTGCACATCAAACTTGGCAGAGAGTGGTCGAAATGCAGAAACGTCTAAAACAGTATCCTGACGATGTATCTATGTTTAATGAACCATGGATGCTCAGTATACATCCGTATTACATGTTTCCAAAGTCTTCCAGTCAGATAGACCCTATTAGAGATTCTGGAATCAAGTCAGAGCATCTGGGATATGCTGAAATCTGTGTTAAAAGTGAGTCTGACATGACAGCCAACCAGGACATCAAGGTGGAGACATTCTCTACTGTGTCAGAGGAGACCAGGGCAGACCTCTACCCCCTGTGTCAGGAAGTTGGTCTGGACCTTGATGTGACATATAAGGGTTGGTCTAAAGAGAAACTTGACGTGGATGTTTTGACCAAAGGGGTTATAATTGAAGTGGCCAAGTATATCAAAGAACTTTGTGGGAATTACAAACAGATAATCCTTGATATTCTGGAACACAATTTTGATGTTGATTTGCAAACTGTGGACTCAGAGCTCTTTAGATCAATGTTGTTCAGCATGAATTTAATAGGAATGAAGAAAAGTAAAAATCGTATACGTCTTCAGGCATGGCATGAAAAGGCCTTCTCATTGAAAATATTTAAAAAGAGGGATCCTAAATTGGCACCAGCTGTTTCTTTAAGGCAGTCGGAACGACAGAAAAAGAGACAACTGTCTGCTGCTGATAGTGATGAAAAAAAAAGGGAGACAGTTACTCAATCTGCAGGAACGTCTGAGAAAAGTTTAAAGAAGCAGACATGTAAATTCAGCAGCTTTGAAAGGACTGATGATCATAATGACGAAACTGCAGATTTTGACCAAATTGATGACCAAGGCTACATGTGTTCAATGGAGAACCCTGGTCTTGAAACTTCACTTACCATCATGTCTGCTGCTGGTGATGGATCCTCTCCTGCCCCTCCCCTGACACCATCTTATGACACTCACACTGCCTTGTGTGCTAAAAAAGTGAAAAAGGGGCCAAGGCTTGATTACTTTCCCTTTTGTGAACAAGCAGGCATAGACCTTGATGTACATTCAAAATTGGAATCCAAAGAAAAACATGATTTGCAGCTTCTGACGAATGGTGTGATGTACGAGATCCGTAAATATGTTAGAATAAACAGAAAAAAGAAGGCCTTTTCACGCTTTCTATATGACATTTTAGAGTACAACTTTGATGTGAGTTTCCCCAATCAGACGTGGCTCTCCTTTACGCATAGATTAGTTCATCTTGTTGAACAACTGGCGAAAACATATCACCGCGACGTGGCCATCAACTCAAATCATGCCACTGACATGTTTGTACTGCACTTGAAAATGCCAACACCACTAAAGAAAAGAGAGACGGTTACTCAACCTGCAAGAACGTCTGAGAGAATGTTCAAGAAGAAGACCTGTAAGTTGAGCAACTTTGAAAGGACCAACCCATATACAGATGGAACTGCATACTTTGGCCAAATGTATGACCTAGGCAACATGTGCTCACAGGAGAACCCTGGTCTTGGACCTTTGCTTACAGATCAAGCAAACATGTCTCATATAAAAAAGGAGCCAAATGAGTCACTTAAAGAATGAGCAGAGTTAGATAGTTAAATAGTGTCCCACAACCCAAGGTGGTGATGGATTTGCTACGACAGATGGCAGAAGTAGGTATTACTAGCCACTTTTAAATGTGTATGGATATTTGTACAAAAAACATGATACCAAATTCTTAGGATATTTATTCTAGTCTGATATTGAAACCTAAAGATGTGATAAGGTTTATGGTCTTTGTAAGTGACTGCCCACTTTAATTTGTAATTATAAAGTAGAGACTGAAAGCTACTGTATACTGAAAGAAAACATCAAGCAAAAATGCTGTTTAAAAAAAAACGTTTATAAATCACTTTGTCAGAACCTCTTTTGTTGTTTTTGATACCCCACATTGCAGGGTTTAAATGCAGGAAAATGAAAAGCAAAAAGAAGATTGCAGTACCTTTCTTCAGTTGTAAATATTTCCCTGAACATTTTGGGATTGATAAAGAGACGTGTTTATATCTTGGGGTTTTCTAGAAGAACATTCAAAGGTTTGTGTCAATGACATGAAGACCTTAGTTGTGGAGAAAGTTTTTGATAATGTATATTTCTATCATTGGTCAATGGCCAGATGAAATTGTTTTAAAGCAGTATCTACCTCCAGCCTTTAGGTGGCAGTATGGTAATAGCCCTGGTCGTTATAACAGGAACACCAGCATTGGGCTTCCACTGAGTTATCGCTGACATCTGCTAAGAATTTTGAAAGCCAGAAACCTTTTGTTTTGATTTGTAATAAACAGTCAACCTTATATGCATCACTGCTTGTCTTGTGCATAAATTGTGAATACATCTGAAATTTACCTTGGGTGGGAATGTTTTACTATATGTTACATTTTACACCACTTAAGATTAACATAGCTTACACTAAATAGGTAATAGTAGAGAGGCAGCTAAATCCCTCAGAGCGTCATGGAAATCAGGGACGTCCCTGATAATAAGAGACGGCCTCGACCACATGTAACGGGTATGTAACGAACGTGACCTTGCAAGTTCCGTCAGAGGTATCTGGCACTGTTCACTCCCACCAACTATGAGATCGCTCCATCGGGAGCGCTCCCACCGGGAGTCGAACTCGCCACCTCTGGCTTTCCAAGTGTGATCACTACCAACTACGCCAAAGAAAAGCTAGCTCGTCAGTGACGCAGGTGGCTCATTAAATACCTGAGGAGTGAGTACATGCAAAGATCAGCGCCAAAACTCCCCCTAGCTCCCCATGACGCTCTGAGGGATTTAGCCCCTACTGTAATAGTATGCAGATATTGCTCCACATACACTCAGTGTTTCCCACAGATTTAAATATATATGTATTAGCTATGTTGGATGCTGTCGTCCTTTCCTACTCTTTCTTCAATGCCTAACGAATCTATCTCTTGACCCTGTATTTATGCTTGAGCAGCACTGGTTAAAGCCTGAAAATATTGTAACCAATTTTTGCATATGCAGGTAGCAACGCTAGTGCTAATTAACTATTTTGCTGGTCGGCTCCTTGACGCCGGGTAAGTGGGGCTCGTGAGACAGCTCACCAAAAGAACGATGGGGAACCACTTGTCTAGCAGATTAAGACATGTTCGTAGGTACCTAGCTAGCGAAAAGTAGCCTCAACTTTCCTAGACTTAGCTACGATACTGCAGCTGAAGGGTCGCTGATATCGCATAGCGATTAGCGTCGTTGCTAACGTGTGATGTGACTGTGTGTATTTGAGAGACACGTGCATGACAGAGACGGAGGGAGAGCAGGGAAAGGAAATGCAGCTGAACGAATAAACTGCGTGTTTTAGAAATCGTTAAAAAAAAATCTAACGAAACGCAATATGTGGCGGCCGGTGTTGATTCTGTGGCGGACCGCCACAAATTAGTCAATGTGTGGGAAACACGTACTGCACTGCACATACAAAAGGTAGATGGAGATGCAGCTTGATGATGCCCATGGTTTAATGGGAGGTCTAACAAGCTCATGTGCTATGGTCAGGTGTCCACATACTTTTGACCATGTAATATAGATCAGTGAGGATTTGGTTGTATTTCCCGTGATAAATTTACAGAATAACAGGATAATCTATCTTTGTTTAAGTATAAATTGACTCAAGTATTTGCCTTGTTTTTATGTAGAAGCAAGCTGGGTTTATATATATATCTTATTGTTTGACAACTAGACAATCTGTCATATGATAGCAATATTATAAGACTAACATTTGCAAAGCAAATTACCTTTACACACTTTGTATTCATCACAAACGAACGCCCACGCCCATCCAATGAAAATGTTTAGTTTAGCCACACTTTCAATTAGGGAATCTGAGATGGGGGCAGGATATAAGTATTTTGTTTATACGTTGCAGAGTTTTGTATTAGTGTAGGCCACTGGCCTTTGAAGGACTGAAATTCTTTGTGTCTATTCCAATAGGCCTATGTAATGCTAGTTTTCAATGACACAAGTCTGTGTTCTAGAAAGAGTAGTCTGGAGTCGCAGAGGTCCGATAATATCAGCTTTAATGCAGCAGTTGGAAATCAAGTAGGCCTACAGAGCTCTGGGGTTGTCTACGTTTCCCTACCCGCAACAGATGTTCGGGCTGGTTCACGAAGTCCAACGGGCTCTCACTGTCCCTGCCCCAGGATATATAATACAGTGCAGTATTACAAAATCATACAAAGAGGGTTGAGCTTTCTCATGCGTCAGGGAGTTGTTCTAGCTGGCGCGCCCCACGCTCGGGTGCCATCTTAGCCCGGCTTCAAGGTTGCTCCTAAAATGAAGAGATTAAGACACCAAATACAGTTCCCCCCCACCCTGAGTGAGACACAATGTTTAAGCCTAAATTCAACGTTGAATCAACGTTGTTCTATCAACGTCGTGGAACGTCGTTCCAACAACATCGATTCAACGCTGCTTTTGATTGTTTCAACATCGTTCACAACAAAGACCATCTGATGGTGAGAGCATGGCTTCGCTCTGTGCGGTGCTGAACTTTGGGACCAAGCAGTCTGCACAAATAACGGATCCCATCTCCACAAAAGCTGTAGGCCTACCTCTCATGCAGGTACTCGTCCGAAAAAGCTTAAGGGTCAGATCTGTCCCGAAACATCCTCTCAGGTCTGAAAGCACGTCTCAGTATCAGTGCTTCTTCATCCAACACGTCGTTTAGAAACGGGCATGCCATGGTGCAAGAAAAAACACAGGTGAGGCATCTGGCCTCAACTGGGCTGGAAAGAAGTGGAAGGACCAGACTAAACAGAATCGAGCGTTCAAAGAGATGGTGCTCTGCCGGTGCATGTTTGGTGAGTCAATCTGTTCAAATGTCAATGCAGCGTTTTCAGTTCATTTAATGTCTTGCGGATAGTCTAGATGAAGAAGTGCAAGGTGCAATGTGGAAGATTGAGGGGGATCTATTAGTAGAAATTGAATAGTTCCATAAGAATGAGCACCTTTCCATTTTCAATATTGCTATTACATTACTAGGTTACTAACACTACTACACATTTATATTTTAATATGCTCTGTTATATTAACACTTACCTATTATAATTCCCAGATAAACTGCCATAGTTCATCGTAGTGTCTCCTCTGCAACAAATGACCTCAGACTGATTTGATAGTTTCACAACTGAAAATTATAACTTCATGTGTTTGTTTGTATGTTTTCTGTTTTAGATGCCCTGACTAAGCAAATGGGGACAGGAATCTCAGAATTTGCATTTGCCCAGGCCGCACAAAAATGGCTTCGCTATGCCCCAGACAGGATGGGTGGGGCTGGACGCCAAACAGAGCAGGAGTGAATGTTTTTATTGTTTGTTTATTTTTAAAATAAATATTTTAACTGATATAAATTGTATTTTTTCATTTACATATTACACAAGCCTAATCAGTAGGATAACCTTCATAACATTTATCCTGGCTGTCACCTGGCTATCACCTATTAAGTAGGCCTAACGTTTTCTGTGGTTTAATATCGATTGAAATACCTTTGAAGTCATGTTGATCTACAACGTTGTTTTAAATGGTAATATTGGTGGAAATACTGTTAATATCGCGTTGATTTGGGGTTATGATTTCAACGTTGTATCAATATTAAATAAGGGTGCAAAATGATGATGAATCAACATGTCTGATGAGTCTGATGTTGGTTCAATGAAATTAACGTTGACAGCGGAATATTGATTCAACACAGTTTCAATGAAGTTTGCTATCTGGGTAGTTTAATCAATCGTTTTCGATTAGTGTATTTAGTGTAGTTTATTGTAGATATTTTATTGTATAGTATATTGTAGTTAGAGCTACATTAGTTTAATCGATTTTGAAGGTTTTCCCAAATGATCACTGTACAGGAAAATTCATCATGGTGGACCTTATGGGTCCATGAGGCTTTTTTGTTCCTCATGAAAAATGACGCATGCACACCAAGTTTCAGAAGAATTGGAGCAATGGGGTGGAAATGGCATCACTCTGAAAAGTGGACATGTGGGCGTGGCCTGATGTGGCGCCCCCTATGATCTGATGTGGGCCAGTCTGTGTTTGGGCGGTAGTTGTGGCATGTTGAATAAATGTCCAACATTTCTAAACTTTTTACCAATGGGTTCATGAGATAAATTACAAGCATAATAGTAATAATAATAATATCAGAAAAACCAATAGGTTCCTCCTGACGGAGGAATCCTTGATAGTGATTTAACCTGGCTAGAACTAGTTCACACTTTCCCCTGTTCTGATGATATGACTGACTGAAATGATGTAAGCAGTAATTTTATGCTAAGGCCCAACAAGCTTTGTAAACACAAAATGTATGTCGCTCCCAATACTTTTGGCCACGGCTGTAGAGGAAGGTCTTATAGGCCTACTTTAATGTTTGTCTAGGATAGCAAGATTATATGACTAACATTCTAATGAAACTCTAGTTTCAAGTTTCAAATTACCTTCACACACTGTATTCATCAGAAACGAACGATCATCCGATGAAAATGTATATTTAGTTTAACCCCACTTGCGCTTGGGGAGTATGTGGTGGGGGCAGGATATGTGTTTTGTTTATGACTTGAGTTTGTATCAGTCAATGATTTGTATTAATGTAGGCCACCAGCTTCACACTCCCGAACCGTAGGTGGCGGTGATGCACCTGTAACGTTGATTGCAATCTGCCATAACATTAACAAAGAAGAAGAACATGTGCTCTTTGGCAGTGCTGCTGCTAGCAATGCAATAAAATGACAAAAACATTCATTTTAATGCACCCGTACTAGGAATAATTGTTCCAGAAAGTGTATGTGTAACGTATAGTTATTTAATCCTGCGTTACAGCACTTCAGAATACAAAACAGGACTCGGTATCTTTAGGTTTAAAATGGAAGTTGTTGTAAAACTAGAAGACGATATGGAGGAGCGACCATGCACTGAAATTAGTCCTGAAAAGGAGGAAGACAAAAACATTTTAGCAATTCGGTCTATTAAAACACAGATTCAAGACAACACTAGTTTGGAATCAAATACCTTAAAAAATGCGATATGGCGGAGACGTTCAACTCTGGTAAATATAATATCAAAGGCGAAAAAAGGAAAACGCAGATTAGAAGAAAACATGAGATGCAAGAAAATAGGGATTGAACTGGATGTGGGGTCAGGATCCAAGCAGAAACTTGATTTGCAGTTACTTACGAACGGTGTAATGAAAGAAATTGCAGAGTTTGCCGACGAACTGTCAACTATTCCTCAAAAACACTACATCGCAGAAATTCTGGAGTACAATTTTGATATTAGCTTTGAAAACAGTAAACAAAAAAATGAATTTGCAAATCAAACTTGGCAGAGACTGGTTGAATTGAAGCCTTTTAAATTATCTATGCTTAATCAACCATGGATGCTTGGCCTAAAACCATATTACATGGTTACAAAGACTTCCAGTCAGAGAGACCCTCTTAGTGATTCTGGAATCATCACCTCAGAGCATCTGGGATATGCTGAAATCTGTGTGAAAAGTGAGTCTGACATGATGGCCAACCAGGACATCAAGGTGGAGGCATTCTATACTGTGTCAGAGGAGACCAGGGCAGACCTCTACCCCCTGTGTCAGGAAATTGGTCTGGACCTTGATGTGACATATAAGGGTTGGTCTAAAGAGAAACTTGACATGGATTTTTTAACCAAAGGGGTTATGATTGAAGTGGCCAAGTATACCAAAGAACTGTGTGGGACATACAAGCAGATAGTCCTTGAGATCTTGGAACACAATTTTGATCTTGATTTGCAAACTGTGGACTCGGAGCTCTTTAGAAGAATTCTCTCCCAATTCTATGCAGGACGTTTGAATAAAACAAAACGTGGCCAGGCATGGTATGAAACAGCCGTCTCGTTGCAAAAATTTAGAAAGTGGGATCGTAAATTGCCACCAGCTGTTTCCAGAAGGCAGTCGGAACGACAGAAAAAGAGACAACTGTCTGCTGCTGATTGTGATGAAAATAAAAGGGAGGCAGTTACTCAATCTGCAGAAACGTCTGAGAGATATTTCAAGAAGCGGACCTGTAATTTCAGCAACTTTGAAAGGACTGACCAATATAACGATGAAACTGCAGATGTTGGCCACATGAATGACTTAGGCTACATGTGCCCACTGGAGAACCCTGGTCTTAAACCTTCCCTTACCATCCTGTGTGCTGCTGGTGATGGATCCTCTCCTGCCCCTCCCCTGACACCATCTTATGACACTCACACTGCCTTGTGTACTGAAGAAGTGAAGCTGCAAGACAATAACAATATCAGGACACGGGTTGATTACTATCCCTTTTGTGAACAAGCAGGCATAGACCTTGATGTACATTCAAAACTGGAATCCAAAGAGAAACGTGACTTGCAGTTTCTGACAAATGGTGTGATGTTCGAGATTCATAAATATGTTAATAGAAACAGAAAGAAGAAGGGCTATTTAGGCTTTCTATATGACATTTTGGAGTGCAACTTTGATATGAGTTTCCACAATCAGAAGTGGCCTTTTTTTACTACACGTTTACTATCAGATGTTAAACGACTGGCAAAAAAATATAACTATGCCGTGGTCCTCAACCCAAGTCATGCCACTGAAGTGTTTGCACTATACTCAAAAATTCCAACAGTAAGAAAGAAAAAGGAGTCGGTTACTCAAACTGCAAGAACGTCTGAGAGAATTTTCGAGAAGAAGACCTGTAAATTGAGCAACTTTGAAAGGACCAACCCATATACAGATGGAACTGCAGATGTTGGCCAAGTTGATGACCTAGGCAACATGTGCTCACTGGAGAACCCTGGTCTTGAACCTTCACTTACAGTCCTGTGTGTTGCCGGTGGTGGAACCTCTCCTGCCCCTCCCCTGACACCATCTTATGACACTCACACTGCCTTGTGTGCTGAAAAAGTGAAGCTGGAAGACATATATATGAGGCCAAGGCTTGATTACTTTCCCTTTTGTGAACAAGCTGGCATAGACCTTGATGTACATTCAAAATTGGAATCCAAAGAAAAACATGATTTGCAGGTTCTGACGAATGGTGTGATGTTCGAGATCCGTAAATATGTTAGAAGAAACAGAAAAAAGAAGGCCTATTCACGCTTTCTATATGACGTTTTGGAGTACAACTTTGATATGAGTTTCCCCAAACAGAAGTGGCTCTCCTTTAAGCAAAGATTAGTGTGGGATGTTGAACAACTGAAAACATATCACCCGTGATGTGGCCATCAACCCAAATCATGCCACTGAAGTGTTTGCACTACACTATAGCACACCGAGAGAAAAAAAGAAAAGAGAGACTGTTACTCAACCTGCAAGAACGTCTGAGAGAATTTTCAAGAAGAAGACCAACCCTTATACAGATGGAACTGCAGATGTTGGCCAAATTGATGACCTAGGCTACATGTGCTCACTGGAGAACCCTGGTCTTGAACCTTCACTTAAAGTCCTGTGTGCTGCTGGTGATGGACCTATCCTCTCCTGCCCCTCCCCTGACACCATCTTATGACACTCACACTGCCTTGTGTGCTGAAGAAGTGAAGCTGGAAGACAAAAGAAATAGAGGCCGAGGCGTGATTACCGTGATTACTTTCCCTTGTGTGAACAAGCTGGCATAGACCTTTGATGTACATTCAAAATTGCAATCCAAAGAAAAACATGATTTGCAGGTTCTGACGAATGGTGTGATGTTCGAGATCCGTAAATATGTTAGAATAAACAGAAAAAAGAAGGGCCTATTCATACTTTCTACGTGACATTTTGGATTACAACTTTGATATCGGTCTCCACAATCAGAAGTGGCATTTCTTTACCCACCGATTAGTGTTTGATGTTAAACGACTGGCGAAAAACATATTACCGTGACAATGCCATCAACTCAAATCATGCCACTGAAAGTGTTTGCACTATACTCCAAAATTCCAAAAGTAAGAAAGAAAAAGGAGACGGTTACTCAAACCTGCAAGAACGTCTGAGAGAATCTTCAAGAAGAAGACCTGTAAATTGAGCAACTTTGAAAGAACCAACCCATATACAGATGGAACTGCAGATGTTGGCCAACTTGATGACATAGGCTAAATGTGCTTACAGGAGAACCTTTACTTACAGAGCAGGCAAACGTGTCGTGATTTTTTTGTTTGTCAAATTAGTCACTTACAAATTGTGCAGAGCTGGAAATGGCGTCCCACAACCCAGGTGATGATGGATTTGCTACCATAACAGAATAGGGGATTTATTCTAGCCTGATATTGAAACCTAAAGATGTGATAAGGTCTGTGGTCATTGTAAGTGACTCCCCACTGTAATTGTTGCTTGAAATGGCCAAGTTGAAACTGAGAATTATATTGAAAGAAATCATCTTTGCTTCATTTCATGTTTGTATTTTTTATACACTTACAAATATCTTTGTCAGAACCCTTTTCCTGGTTTTTGATTCCCCACATTGCAGGGTTTAAATGCAGGAACATGTAAAGGTTAGACCATATAAGACATTTTGGAGTACAACTTTGATGTGAGTTTCCCCAATCAGAAGTGGCTCTCCTTTATGCTAAGATTAGTGTGGGATGTTGAACAACTGAAAACATATCACCCTGACGTGGCCATCAACCCAATTCATGCCACTGAAGTGTTTGCACTACACTATAGAACGCCGAGAGAAAAAAAGAAAAGAGAGACTGTAACTCAACTTGCAAGAACGTCTGAGAGAATTTTCAAGAAGAAGACCTGTAAAATGTGCAACTTTGAAACTACCAATCCATATAAAGATGAAACTGCTGATTTTGACCAAATTGATGACCTAGGCCACATGTGCTCACTGGAGAATGCTGGTTTTGAACCTTTGCTTACAGAGCAAGCAAATGTGTTATGATTTGTGTCCCACAACCCAAGGTGATGATGGATCTGCTACCACAGATGCCAGAACTAAGGGTATTACTAGCCACTTTTAAAATGTAAATAAAAAACAAACATAATACCAAGTTCTTAGGGGATTTATTCTAACCTGATATTGAAACCTAAAGATGTGATAAGGTCTGTGGTCATTGTAAGTGACTGCCCACTGCAATTGTTGCTTGAAATGGCCAAGTAGAAACTGAGAGCTTATATTGAAAATAAATTAATTTTATGTTTTTATTTTGAATACATTTACAAATAACTTTGTCAGAACCTTTTCCTGGTTTTTGTTCCCCCACATTGTAGGGTTTAAATGCAGGAACATGTAAAGGTTAGACCATGTAAGAATATTGCAGTACCTTTCTTCAGTTGTAAATGTGTCCCTGAACATTTTGGGGTTGACAAAGAGAAGTGTTTACATCTTGTTTTTTTTCTAGAAGAACATTCAATCGAAGTTTTGTGTGAATGACATGAAGACCTGAGTTGTAGTAAAGGTTTTTAATCATTTATATTTCTATCATTGTTCAATGGCCAGATGAAATTGTTTTAAAGCAGTATCTACCTCCAGCCTTTAGGTGGCAGTATGGTAAAAGCCCTGGTCGTTACAACAGGAACACCAGCATTGGCCTTCCATTGAGTTATCGCTGACATCTGCTAATAATTTTGAAAGCCAGAAACCTTTTGTTTTGATTTGTAATAAACAGTCAACCTTTAATGCATCCCTGCTTGTCTTCTTGTACATAAAATGTGTATACATCAGAAATGTACCTTGGGTGGGAATTTTCCACTGAATGTCACATTTTTACACCACTTAAGATGAACATAGCCTACACTAAATGGGTAATAGTATGCAGAGGTAGATGGAGATGCAGCTTGATGATGCCCATGGTTTAATGGGAGGTCCAACAAGCTTGTGTGCATGTCATATAGATCAGTGAGGATTTGGTTGTATGTCATGTGACAAAGTTACAGAATAACAGGATCATTTACTTTTGTTTAAGTATAAATTGAATCAAGTATTTGGCTTTTTTAGTTTTTTACTGTTGAGGCAGGGTTTATATACTTTATTGTTTGACAACTATGTGTCGTGGGATAGCAATATTATATGACTAACATTAGAGTTGCAAAGCAAATGACCTTTACACACTTTGTATTCATCATAAAAGAGCGCTCATCCAATGAAAATGTATATGTTGTAAAGCCAAACTTACATTAAGGAAATCTGGGATGGGGGCAGGATATAGGTGCTTTGTTTATGAGGTTTTGAGTTTGTAACACAATGGTTTGTATTACAGTTTTTTCCAATCGCTATGACGGTTTTTTCCATACCTTTAACAAGTTTTCTAAACTCTTAACGCACCAACCCACCTACCACACACAATTGGCAAAACTGTTAATTTCATGCTCAAAATCACTCATTATAAACTAAACTCAAACACTTATTGTCATAACACAAAAATACACTAAACATGACACCATGTCTAGCAAACACTAACACACGTTCTCTTTTCACACTAATATGTAGTCAATCATAGCACAATGTCATAAAAAACACTAACATCAGATGGAATTACAGAAACTGCATTCATTTATATGTGTCGGGTCTCACAGTATATGGATTATAGATTGTGTTTGCAATGCAGTTTCTTTTGAAGCCTCTACATTTTTGTTTTGTTGGGTTTTGTAAATGCATGCATTTCTTTTGGTGCAGAAATTCAGAACAAAAAATGAATGACCCATCTCAGAGTAGCTTTATAGAATGTACGTTTACTGTATTGAATAAAAAGAAGACAGAAACATAATTGCTGCAGTAAAGGCTTAATTTGCAACAGGACAATACTGCAATACAGGAAATATGCGATATCCCTGTAAGACCCGATTTACTGTAAAATGTCAACATCACCTTTAGCTCTCCAAAAACACATTGTCTTGTCTTGCAATGCTATTGGATAAATTTGGTCTTTCGAAAGAAGAAATGAGCAATTACAGTAAAGAGCTAAAGGTGACATTGTAATTTTACAACAAGGGGTCTTACAGGGATAAAGCTGCCATTTACAGTATTACCCTAGCTCTGGCCCTCCTCTGAGGGCCACCACACATTCTAACTCCTCTCCCTTGCCCCACTCCTCTCCCTTGCCCTTGTCCCACTCCTCTCCCTTGTCCTGGTACTTGTCTTACTGTACTCTCCCTCGTGCAGCATTACTGTATTCTTACTTTCTTTGTGTTGCTCTATATTGTTCTTTTTCCACACAAGATTAGCCCAAAGAGGTCCTCGTTACTGTATACTATATGGCCATGCGATTGAAATAGGTAACCTCAACACCTGAGTGTTTCCTAGTTTGGAATCAACTGTTATTTATAGTATTTGCATAACTTCAACCAGCTTTTTCTCAGTAGCAATGGAATACATAAAATACATAGGATATATTTGTGTTTCAATTCACAATATGAACGGTTGTTCACTTTGACTTTAGCCAATAAGTTAGGTTTTGAACATGATGTTATCTGTTCTGGCATACAGTGTGAAAGCAATGGTAAATTGGGCAGTAAAAATCGATTGTTTTGGTCTTGGTTGAGCTTGTGTGTAAAAGAAGTTGAAGCATTTGAAATTTGTGTTTAGTCTATGCATTTTGTGTTAAAGCAACAAGAAATGTGTTAATTGTATAGCCAACACAGACGGATGTTGTGCTAACTGTGTTAAGAGTTCAGGAAACTTGTTAACGGTATTGAAAAAACCGTCATAGCGATTGTAAAAAACTGCAGTGTAGGCCAGTGTAGGCCACCGGCATTTCACTCCCGAACAGTAGGTGGCAGTGATGAACCTCTTAAAGGTTGGTTGGAATCTGACTGCCATAACATCAACAAAGAAGATACACGTGCATTCGGGCAGCATTCGGGCTACCTTAGCTGAGCTGCTAGTTGTGCTATGAAAGTAGGAATACACTATATTGCCCCCTTAAGAGTGTATGGATAACTCATAGTCATTTGTTCCTGCGTTACAGCACAATAGAATACAAGACAGGACTCGCTATCTTTGGGTTTGAAATGGAAGTTGTTGTGAAGCGAGAACAGGAGGAACGGCCATGCACTGAAGTTAGTCCTGAAAAGGAGGAAGACAAAAAAAAATTGCTAACGCTATTCTTGGTAAAGCGATATGGCGGAGACGTTCAACTCTGGTAAATGAAATATTCTCTAAAATGACTAGCTGTAAATTAGAAGAAAACAAGAGATGCAAGAAAATAGGATTACATGTGGATGTGGGGTCAGGACTGAAGCAGAAACTGGATTTGAAATTACTTACGAACGGTGTATTGAAAGAAATTGTAGAATTTGCCAGAGCACTGTCGTGGAATTCTCAAAAACATTTCATTGCTGAAATTCTGGAGTACAATTTTGATATTGGCTTTGAAAACAGTAAACAAAGAAGTGAATTTGCATTGCAAACTTTGCAAAGGGTGGTTGAACTGCAGAAACATCACGCACAGAAGCCTTTTGAATTATCTATTCTTAATCAACCATGGATGCTTGGCCTAAAACCAAATTACATGGTTCCAAAGACTTCCAGTCAGAATGACAATCTTAGAGATTCTGGAATCATCAAGTCAGAGCATCTGGGATATGCTGAAATCTGTATTGAAAGTGAGTCTGACATGATGGCCAACCAGGACATCAAGGTGGAGACATTCCCTACTGTGTCAGAGGAGACCAGGGCAGACCTCTACCCCCTGTGTCAGGAAGTTGGTCTAGACCTTGATGTGACATATAAGAGTTGGTCTCAAGAGAAACTTGACATGGATGTTTTAACCAAAGGGGTTATGATTGAAGTGGCCAAGTATACCAAGGAACTGTGTGGGCAATACCAGCAGATAGTCCTTGACATCTTGGAACACAATTTTGATCTTGATTTGCAAACTGTGGACTCTGAGCTCTTTAGACAAATTCGCTCCAAATTCTATGCAGGACGTTCGAGTAATAAGAAACATCGTCAGTGTAATAGGAAACATCGTCAGGCATGGCCTGAAAGAGTCGTCTCATTGCAAAAAGGTAGAAAGAGGGATTTTAAATCGGCACCAGCTGTTTCTATAAGAGAGTCAGAACGACAGAAAAAAAGAAAACTCTGCCGCTGATGGTGATGAAAAGAAAAGAGAGAGTTACTCAATCTGCAGGAACATCTGAGGGAAATTTCAAGAAGAAGACCTGTAAGTTCAGCAACTTTGAAAGGACTGACCCATATACAAATGGAAGTTCAGATGTTGGCCAAATTGATGACCTAGGCTACATGTGCACACTGGAGAACACTGGTCTTGAACCTTCACTTACCGTCCTGTGTACTGCTGGTGATGGATCATCTCCTGCCCCTCCCCTGACACCATGTTATGACACTCACACTGCCTTGTGTACTGAAGAAGTGAAGCTGCAAGACAATAACAATATCAGGACACGGGTTGATTACTATCCCTTTTGTGAACAAGCAGGCATAGACTACATTCAAAACTGGAATCCAAAGAAAAACGTGACTTGCCGTTTCTGACAAATGGTGTGATGTTCGAGATCCGTAAATATGTTAGAAATAAATATTTTAAATATGTAAGAAACAGAAAAAAGAAGGCCTATTCAAACTTTCTAGGTAACATTTTGGATTACAACTTTGATGTGAGTCTCCACAATCAGAAGTGGCATTTCTTTACCAAACGATTAGTGTCGGATGTTAATCGACTGGCGAAAACATATTACTGTGACAATGCCATCAACTCAAATCATGCCACTGAAGTGTTTGCACTATACTCAAAACTTCCAAAAGTAAGAAAGAAAAAGGAGACGGTTACTCAACCTGCAAGAACGTCTGAGAGAATTTCCAGAAGAAGACCTGTAAATTGAGCAACTTTGAAAGGACCAACCCATATACAGATGGAACTGCAGATGTTGGCCAAAGTGATGACATAGGCTAAATGTGCTCACTGGAGAACCTTTGCTTACAGAGCAGGCAAATGTGTCGTGATTTTTTAATTTGTCAAATGAGTCACTTTAAAAAATGTGCAGAGCTGGAAATGGTGTCCCACAACACAAGGTGATGATGGATTTGCTAGCGGAGATGCCAGAATATGTATCACTAGCCACTTTTAAAATGTGTATGGCCATTTCTACAAAAACAAACATGATACCAAGTTTTTCAGGGATTTATTCTAACCTGATATTGGAACCTAAAGATGTGATAAGGTCTGTGGTCATTGTAAGTGACTGCCCACTGTAATTATAGAAACTGAGAGCTATATTGAAAAAAAGCATCTTTGCTTGATTTTATGTTTTCATTTTGAATACATTTACAAATAACTTTGTCAGAACCTTTTTCCTGATTTTTGTTTCCCCACATTGCAGGGTTTAAATGCAGGAACATGTAAAGGTTAGACCATGTAAGAACATTGCAGTATCTTTCTTCAGTTGTAAATGTGTCCGTGAACATTTTGGGGTTGACAAAGAGAAGTGTTTATATCTTGGGGTTTTCTAGAAGAACATTCAATCAAAGGTTTGTGTCAATGACATGAAGACCTTAGTTGTAGAGAAAGTTTTTGATAATTTATGTTTCTATCATTGGTCAATGGCCAGATGAAATTGTTTTAAAGCAGTATCTACCTCCAGCCTTTAGGTGGCAGTATGGTAATAGCCCTGGTCGTTACAACAGGAACACCAGCATTGGGCTTCCATTGAGTTATCACTGACATCTGCTAAGAATTTTGAAAGCCAGAAA
This sequence comes from Mallotus villosus, assembly GCA_903064625.1. NCBI lineage: Eukaryota > Metazoa > Chordata > Actinopteri > Osmeriformes > Salangidae > Mallotus > Mallotus villosus. The sequence goes on along the minus strand of CAEFZP010005890.1, from coordinate 313,494 downwards.
CCTTTTGTTTTGATTTGTAATAAAGTCAACCTTATATGCATCACTGCTTGTCTTGTGCATAAAATGTGAATACATCTGAATTTACCTTGGGTGGGAATGTTTTACTATATTTTACATTTTACACCACTTAAGATGAACATAGCCTACACTAAATGGGTAATAGTATGCAGATATTGCTCCACATACACATACAAAAGGTAGATGGAGATGCAGCTTGATGATGCCCATGGTTTAATGGGAGGTCTAACAAGCTCATGTGCTATGGTCAGGTGTCCACATACTTTTGGCCATGTAATATAGATCAGTGAGGATTTGGTTGTATTTCCTCTGACAAAATTACAGAATAACATGATCATCTACCTTTGTTTAGGTATAAATTGACTAAAGTATTTGGCTTTTCTTTCTTTTTTTACTGTAGAGGCAGGGCTTCTATACGTTATTGTTTGACAACTAGACAATGTGTCATAGGATTGCAAGATTATATGACTAACATTAGAGTTGCAAAGCATATTACCTTCACACACTGTATTCATCACAAACGAACGACCATCCAATGAAAATGTACATTTAGTTTAGCCCCACTTACACTCATGGAATCTGGGATGGGGGCAGGATATAGGTGTTTTGCTAATGACGTATTGAGTTTGTATCACAAAGGTTTGTATTAGTGTAGGCCACCGGCATTACACTCCCGAACAGTAGGTGGAGATGATACACCTATTAAACGTTAGTTGCAATCTACTATAACATCAACAGTAGAAGAAGAATATACACGTGCAAATCATAGACAGTCAATCTGTTGCTAGCTATGCTATATACAAACTAGGAAGTGTATGGATCATTTAGATTAATTTAATCCTGTGTATGGTTACAGCACTACAGAATACAAGACAGGACTTGCTATCTATGGTTTGAAAATGGACTTCGTTGTAGTCAAGCTGGAAGACGATGAGGAGAGACCGTGCACCGAAATTAGTCCTGAAAAGGAGGAAGACAAACAGTTGTTAGCAGACACTATTCGGTCTATTAAAATACAGACTCTAGACAACACATCTTCGGAATCAAATACCTCAAAAAATGTCAAGATTGAACATGATGTCAAATCAAGAAACTTTGAAGACAATAAAGCGATATGGCGGAGACGTTCAACTCTGGTGAATGAAATATTCTCAACAGTGACGTGCAGAAAATCAGAAGAAAACATGAGATGCAAGAAAATAGGATTAGATTTGGATGTGGGGTCAGGATTGAAGCAGAAACTGGATTTGCAGTTACTTACGAGGGGCGTATTGCAAGAAATTGTAGAATTTGCCAAAGCACTGTCGATGTATTCTCAAAAACATTACATTGTCCAAATTCTTGAGTACAATTTTGATATTGGCTTTGAAAACAGTAAACAAAGAAGAACATTTTTATATAAAACTTTGCAAAGAGTGCTTGAACTGGAGAAACATCACGCACAGAACCCTTTTGAATTATCTGTTCTTAATCAACCATGGATGCTTGGCCTAAAACCAAATTACATGGTTCCAAAGACTTCCAGTCAGAATGACAATCTTAGAGATTCTGGAATCATCGAATCAGAGCATCTGGGATATGCTGAAATCTGCATTAAAAGTGAGTCTGACATGATGGCCAACCAGGACATCAAGGTGGAGACATTCCCTACTGTGTCAGAGGAGACCAGGGCAGACCTCTACCCCCTGTGTGAGGAAGTTGGTCTGGACCTTGATGTGACATATAAGGGTTGGTCTAAAGAGAAACTTGACGAGGATGTTTTGACCAAAGGGGTTATGATTGAAGTGGCCAAGTATACCAAGGAACTGGGTGGGCAATACCAGCAGATAGTCCTTGACATCTTGGAACACAATTTTGATCTTGATTTGCAAACTGTGGACTCTGAGCTCTTTAGAAAGATTATGTCCCAATTCTATCAAGGACGTGTGTGTAATCAGCATAGTCGTCAGGCATGGTATGAAAGAGCCGTCTCATTGGAAAAAGTTAGAAAGAGGGATCGTAAATCGGCACCAGCTGTTTCTATAAGAGAGTCAGAACGACAAAAAAATAGAAAACTGTCTGCCGCTGATGGTGATAAAAAGAAAAGAGAGACAGTTACTCAATCTGCAGGAACATCTGAGGGACATTTCAAGAAGAAGACCTGTAAGTTCAGCAACTTTGAAAGGACTGATCCATATACAAATGGAAGTTCAGATGTTGGCCAAATGGATGACCTAGGCTACATGTGCTCACTGGAGAACCCTGTTCTTGAACCTTCACTTACAGTCCTGTCTGCTGCTGGTGATGGACACGTATCCTCTCCTGCCCCTCCCCTGACACCATGTTATGACACTCACACTGCCTTGTGTGCTGAAAAAGTCAAGCGATATACCGACAGAAGTATGTGGCTAAGGTCTGAAGACTATCCCTTTTGTGAACAAGCAGGCATAGACCTTGATGTATATTCAAAATTGGAATCCAAAGACAAACGTGATTTGCAGTTTCTGACGAATGGTGTGATGTACGAGATCCGTAAATATGTTAGAAGAAACAGAAAAAACAAGTTCCAAAAGAAGGCCTATTCATACTTTCTACGTGACATTTTGGATTATAACTTTGATATCGGTCTCCACAATCAGAAGTGGTATTTATTTACCCACCGATTAGTGTTGGATGTTAAACGACTGGCGAAAACATATTACCGTGACAATGCCATCAACCCAAATCATGCCACTGAAGTGTTTGCACTATACTCCAAACTTCCAAAAGTAAGAAAGAAAAAGGAGACGGTTACTCAACCTGCAAGAACGTCTGAGAGAATCTTCAAGAAGAAGACCTGTAAATTGAGCAACTTTGAAAGAACCAACCCATATACAGATGGAACTGCAGATGTTGGCCAACTTGATGACATAAGCTAAATGTGCTCACAGGAGAACCTTTACTTACAGAGCAGGCAAACGTGTCGTGATTTTTTTGTTTGTCAAATTAGTCACTTCACAAATTGTGCAGAGCTGGAAATGGTGTCCCACAACCCAAGGTGATGATGGATTTGCTACCACAGATGGCGGAATAGGTCAAAACAAACATGATACCAAGTTCTTAGGGGATTTATTCTAGCCTGATATTGAAACCTAAAGATGTGATAAGGTCTGTGGTCATTGTAAGTGACTCCCCACTGTAATTGTTGCTTGAAATGGCCAAGTTGAAACTGAGAATTATATTGAAAGAAATCATCTTTGCTTCATTTCATGTTTGTATTTTTTATACACTTACAAATATCTTTGTCAGAACCCTTTTCCTGGTTTTTGATTCCCCACATTGCAGGGTTTAAATGCAGGAACATGTAAAGGTTGGACCATTTAAGAATATTGCAGTTGTAAATGTTTCCCTGAACATTTTGGGGTTGACAAAGAGAAGTGTTTATATCTTGTTTTGCTTTTTTAGAAGAACATTCAATCAAAGGTTTGTGTCAATGACATGAAGACCTTAGTTGTAGAGAAAGTTTTTGATAATGTATATTTCTATCATTGGTCAATAGCCAGATGAAATAGTTTTAAAGCAGTATCTACCTCCAGCCTTTAGGTGGCAGTATGGTAATAGCCCTGGTCGTTACAACAGGAACACCAGCATTGGGCTTCCATTGAGTTATCACTGACATCTGCTAAGAATTTTGAAAGCCAGAAACCTTTTGTTTTCATTTGTAATAAACAGTCAACCTTATATGCATCACTGCTTGTCTTGTCCATAAATTGTGAATACATCTGAAATTTACCTTGGGTGGGAATGTTTTACTATATGTTACATTTTACACCACTTAAGATGAACATAGCCTACACTAAATGGGTAATAGTATGCAGATATTGCTCCACATACACATACAAAAGGTAGAATGAGATGCAGCTTGATGATGCCCATGGTTTAATGGGAGGTCTAACAAGCTCATGTGCTATGGTCAGGTGTCCACATACTTTTGGCCATGTAATATAGATCAGTGAGGATTTGGTTGTATTTCCTCTGACAAAATGACAGAATAACATGATCATCTACCTTTGTTTAGGTATAAATTGACTCAAGTATTTGGCTTTTCTTTCTTCTTTTACTGTAGAGGCAGGGCTTCTATACGTTATTGTTTGACAACTAGACAATGTGTCATAGGATTGCAAGATTATATGACTAACATTAGAGTTGCAAAGCATATTACCTTCACACACTGTATTCATCACAAACGAACGACCATCCAATGAAAATGTACATTTAGTTTAGCCCCACTTACACTCATGGAATCTGGGATGGGGGCAGGATATAGGTGTTTTGCTAATGACGTATTGAGTTTGTATCACAAAGGTTTGTATTAGTGTAGGCCACCGGCATTACACTCCCGAACAGTAGGTGGAGATGATACACCTATTAAACGTTAGTTGCAATCTACTATAACATCAACAGTAGAAGAAGAATTTACACGTGCAAATCAGAGAAAGTCAATCTGTTGCTAGCTATGCTATGTACAAACTAGGAAGTGTATGGATCATTTAGATTAATTTAATCCTGCGTCACAGCACTACAGAATACAAAATAGGACTTGCTATCTTTGGTTAGAAAATGGACGTCGTTGTTGTGAAGCTGGAAGACGATGAGGAGAGACCGTGCACCGAAATTAGTCCTGAAAAGGAGGAAGACAAACAGTTGTTAGCAAACACTATTCGGTCTATTAAAATACAGACTTTAAACAACACATCTTCGAAATCAAATACCTCAAAAAATGTCAAGATTGAACATGATGGCAAATCAAGAACTTTTGAAGACAATAAAGCGATATGGCGGAGACGTTCAACTCTGGTGAATGAAATATTCTCAATAGTGACGTGCAGAAAATCAGAAGAAAACATGAGATGCAAGAAAATAGGATTAGATTGGGATGTGGGGTCAGGAATGAAGCAGAAACTGGATTTGCAGTTACTTACGAGGGGTGTATTGCAAGAAATTGGAGAATTTGCCAAAGCACTGTCGATGTATTCTCAAAAACATTACATTGTTCAAATTCTGGAGTACAATTTTGATATTGGCTTTGAAAACAGTAAACAAAGAAGAACATTTTTATATAAAACTTTGCAAAGAGTGGTTGAACTGGAGAAACATCACGCACAGAACCCTTATGAATTATCTGTTCTTAATCAACCATGGATGCTTGGCCTAAAACCAAATTACATGGTTCCAAAGACTTCCAGTCAGAATGACAATCTTAGAGATTCTGGAATCATCAAATCAGAGCATCTGGGATATGCTGAAATCTGCATTAAAAGTGAGTCTGACATGATGGCCAACCAGGACATCAAGGTGGAGACATTCCCTACTGTGTCAGAGGAGACCAGGGCAGACCTCTACCCCCTGTGTCAGGAAGTTGGTCTAGACCTTGATGTGACATATAAGGGTTGGTCTAAAGAGAAACTTGACGAGGATGTTTTGACCAAAGGGGTTATGATTGAAGTGGTCAAGTATACCAAGGAACTGGGTGGGCAATACCAGCAGATAGTCCTTGACATCTTGGAACACAATTTTGATCTTGATTTGCAAACTGTGGACTCTGAGCTCTTTAGAAGAATTCTCTCCCAATTCTATAAAGGACGTTTTTGTCATAAGAAACATCGTCAGGCATGGTATGAAAGAGCCATCTCATTGGAAAAAGGTAGAAAGAGGGATCTTAAATCGGCACCAGCTGTTTCTATAAGAGAGTCAGAACGACAGAAAAAGAGAAAACTGTCTGCCACTGATGGTGATAAAAAGAAAAGAGAGACAGTTACTCAATCTGCAGGAACATCTGAGGGAAATTTCAAGAAGAAGACCTGTAAGTTCAGCAACTTTGAAAGGACTGATCCATATACAAATGGAAGTTCAGATGTTGGCCAAATTTATGACCTAGGCTACATGTGCTCACTGGAGAACCCTGTTCTTGAACCTTCACTTACAGTCCTGTCTGCTGCTGGTGATGGACACGTATCCTCTCCTGCCCCTCCCCTGACACCATCTTATGACACTCACACTGCCTTGTGTGCTGAAAAAGTCAAGCGATATAGCGACAGATGTATGTGGCTAAGGTCTGATTACTATCCCTTTTGTGAACAAGCAGGCATAGACCTTGATGTATATTCAAAATTGGAATCCAAAGACAAACGTGATTTGCAGTTTCTGACGAATGGTGTGATGTACGAGATCCGTAAATATGTTAGAAGAAACAGAAAAAACAAGTTCCAAAAGAAGGCCTATTCATACTTTCTACGTGACATTTTGGATTACAACTTTGATATTAGTCTCCACAATCAGAAGTGGCATTTCTTTACCCAACGATTAGTGTCTGATGTTAAACGACTGGCAAAAACATATTACAGTGACAATGCCATCAACCCAAATCATGCCACTGAAGTGTTTGCACTATACTCAAAACTTCCAAAAGTAAGAAAGAAAAAGGAGACGGTTACTCAACCTGCAAGAACGTCTGAGAGAATTTCCAGAAGAAGACCTGTAAATTGAGCAACTTTGAAAGGACCAACCCATATACAGATGGAACTGCAGATGTTGGCCAACTTGATGACCTAGGCTACATGTGCTCACTGGAGAACCTTTACTTACAGAGCAGGCAAACGTGTCGTGATTTTTTTGTTTGTCAAATTAGTCACTTCACAAATTGTGCAGAGCTGGAAATGGTATCCCACAACCCAAGGTGATGATGGATTTGCTACCACAGATGGCGGAATAGGTCAAAACAAACATGATACCAAGTTCTTAGGGGATTTATTCTAGCCTGATATTGAAACCTAAAGATGTGATAAGGTCTGTGGTCATTGTAAGTGACTCCCCACTGTAATTGTTGCTTGAAATGGCCAAGTTGAAACTGAGAATTATATTGAAAGAAATCATCTTTGCTTAATTTCATGTTTGTATTTTTTATACACTTACAAATATCTTTGTCAGAACCCCTTTCCTGGTTTTTGATTCCCCACATTGCAGGGTTTAAATGCAGGAACATGTAAAGGTTAGACCATATAAGAATATTGCAGTTGTAAATGTTACCCTGAACATTTTGGGGTTGACAAAGAGAAGTGTTTATATCTTGTTTAGTTTTTTTAGAAGAACATTCAATCAAAGGTTTGTGTCAATGACATGAAGACCTTAGTTGTAGAGAAAGTTTTTGATAATGTATATTTCTATCATTGGTCAATGCCCAGATGAAATTGTTTTAAAGAAGTATTTACCTCCAGCCTTTAGGTGGCAGTATGGTAATAGCCCTGGTCGTTACAACAGGAACACCAGCATTGGGCTTCCACTGAGTTATCGCTGAAAGCTGCTTGGAATTTTGAAAGACAGAAACCTTTTGTTTTCATTTGTAATAAACAGTCAACCTTATATGCATCACTGCTTGTCTTGTGCATAAAATGTGAATACATCTGAAATTTACCTTTGGTGGGAATGTTTTACTATATGTTACATATTACACCACTTAAGATGAACATAGCCTACACTAAATGGCTAATAGTATGCAGATATTGCTCCACATACACATACAAAAGGTAGAATGAGATGCAGCTTGATGATGCCCATGGTTTAATGGGAGGTCCAACAAGCTCATGCGCTATGGTCCGGTGTCCGAATACTTTTGGCCACGTGATATAGATCAGTGAGGACTTGGTTGTATTTCCAGTGACAAAGTTAGAGAATAACAGGATAATCTGGGTTTGTTTAAGTATAAATTTACTCAAGTATTTGCCTCTTTTTTTTACTGTAGAGGCAGGGCTTTTATAATATTTGACAACTAGACAATGTGTCATAGGATTGCAAGATTATATGACTAACATTAGAGTTGCAAAGCATATTACCTTCCCACACTGTATTCATCACAAACGAACGAACATCCAATGAAAATGTACATTTAGTTGAGCCCCACTTACACTCAGGGAATCTGGGACGGGGGCAGGATATAGGTGTTTAGATAATGACTTGTTGAGTTTGTATCACAATGGTTTGTATTAGTGTAGGTAGGCCACCGGCTTCACACTCCCGAACAGTAGGTGGAGATGATGCACCTATTGAACGTTAGTTGCAATCTACTAACATCAACAGAAGAAGAAGAATATACACGTGCAAATCAGACAGTCTGGTCACTAGTGCTTGCTATGCTATGTGCAAACTAGGAAGTGTATGGATAATTTAGATTAATTTAATCCTGCGTTACACCACCACAGAATACAAGATAAGACTCGCTATCTTTAGTTTGAAAATTGAAGATTCACGTTTGTTGCAATCTGCCATAACATCAACAAAGAAGAAAAATATTTCACTCTTGCAATGGCTCTGGTGCAAACTATAGCTCTGCTGCTAGCTGTGCTATGAAAATACGAAAACATTACTTTATTGCATCCGTAAGAATACTTTTACAAGGAAGTGTATGGTTAACGTATAGTCAATTTTTCCTGCGTTACAGCACTGCAGAATACAAGACAGGACTTGCTATCTATGGTTTGAAAATGGACTTCGTTGTAGTGAAGCTGGAAGACGATGAGGAGAGACCGTGCACCGAAATTAGTCCTGAAAAGGAGGAAGACAAACAGTTGTTAGCAGACACTATTCGGTCTATTAAAATACAGACTCTAGACAACACATCTTCGGAATCAAATACCTCCAAAAATGTTAAGATTGAACATGATGTCAAATCAAGAAACTTTGAAGACAATAAAGCGATATGGCGGAGACGTTCAACTCTGGTGAATGAAATATTCTCAATAGTGACGTGCAGACAATCAGAAGAAAACATGAGATGCAAGAAAATAGGATTAGATGTCGATGTGGGGTCTGGACTGAAGCAGAACCTGGATTTGCAGTTACTTACGAGGGGTGTATTGCAAGAAATTGTAGAATTTGCCAAAGCACTGTCGATGTATTCTCAAAAACATTACATTGTTCAAATTCTGGAGTACAATTTTGATATTGGCTTTGAAAACAGTAAACAAAGAAAAACATTTTTATTTCAAACTTTGCAAAGAGTGGTTGATCTGCAGAAACATCACGCACAGAACCCTTTTGAATTATCTGTTCTTAATCAACCATGGATGCTTGGCCTAAAACCAAATTACATGGTTCCAAAGACTTCCAGTCAGAGTGACAATCTTAGAGATTCTGGAATCATCAAATCAGAGCATCTGGGATATGCTGAAATCTGCATTAAAAGTGAGTCTGACATGATGGCCAACCAGGACATCAAGGTGGAGACATTCCCTACTGTGTCAGAGGAGACCAGGGCAGACCTCTACCCCCTGTGTCAGGAAGTTGGTCTGGACCTTGATGTGACATATAAGGGTTGGTCTAAAGAGAAACTTGACGAGGATGTTTTGACCAAAGGGGTTATGATTGAAGTGGCCAAGTATACCAAAGAACTGTGTGGGCAATACCAGCAGATAGTCCTTGACATCTTGGAACACAATTTTGATCTTGATTTGCAAACTGTGGACTCTGAGCTCTTTAGAAGAATTCTCTCCCAATTTTATGGAGGACGTTTTTGTCATAAGAAATATCGTCAGGCATGGCATGAAAAAGCCATCTCATTGGAAAAAGGTAGAAAGAGGGATCCTAAATTGGCACCAGCTGTTTCTATAAGAAAGTCAGAACGACAGAAAAAGAGAAAACTGTCTGCCGCTGATGGTGATGAAAAGAAAAGAGAGACAGTTACTCAATCTGCAGGAACATCTGAGGGAAATTTCAAGAAGAAGACCTGTAAGTTCAGCAACTTTGAAAGGACTGACCCATATACAAATGGACGTTCAGATGTTGGCCAAATTGATGACCTAGGCTACATGTGCTCACTGGAGAACCCTGGTCTTGAACCTTCACTTACAGTCCTGTCTGCTGCTGGTGATGGACACGTATCCTCTCCTGCCTCTCCCCTGACACCATGTTATGACACTCACACTGCCTTGTGTGCTGAAAAAGTCAAGCGATATAGCGACAGATATATGTGGCTAAGGTCTGATTACTATCCCTTGTGTGAACAAGCAGGCATAGACCTTGATGTATATTCAAAATTGGAATCCAAAGACAAACGTGATTTGCAGTTTCTGACGAATGGTGTGATGTACGAGATCCGTAAATATGTTAGAAGAAACAGAAAAAACAAGTTCCAAAAGAAGGCCTATTCATACTTTCTACGTGACATTTTGGATTACAACTTTGATATTAGTCTCCACAATCAGAAGTGGCATTTCTTTACCCAACGATTAGTGTCTGATGTTAAACGACTGGCAAAAACATATTACAGTGACAATGCCATCAACCCAAATCATGCCACTGAAGTGTTTGCACTATACTCAAAACTTCCAAAAGTAAGAAAGAAAAAGGAGACGGTTACTCAACCTGCAAGAACGTCTGAGAGAATTTCCAGAAGAAGACCTGTAAATTGAGCAACTTTGAAAGGACCAACCCATATACAGATGGAACTGCAGATGTTGGCCAACTTGATGACCTAGGCTACATGTGCTCACTGGAGAACCTTTGCTTACAGAGCAGGCAAACGTGTCGTGATTTTTTTCAAATGAGTTACTTAAAAAATTGTGCAGAGCTGGAAATGGTGTCCCACAACCCAAGGTGATGATGGATTTGCTACCACAGATGGCGGAATAGGTCAAAACAAACATGATACCAAGTTCTTAGGGGATTTATTCTAGCCTGATATTGAAACCTAAAGATGTGATAAGGTCTGTGGTCATTGTAAGTGACTCCCCACTGTAATTGTTGCTTGAAATGGCCAAGTTGAAACTGAGAATTATATTGAAAGAAATCATCTTTGCTTCATTTCATGTTTGTATTTTTAATACATTTACAAATATCTTTGTTTGAACCTTTTTCCTGGTTTTTGTTTGTTTTTGCATGGTTTAAATGCAGGGAAGTGTAAAGGTTTGACCGTGTAAGAATATTGCAGTATCTTTCTTCAGTTGTAAATGTTACCCTGAACATTTTGGGGTTGACAAAGAGAAGTGTTTATATATATATATATTTTTTTTTAGAAGAACATTCAATCAAAGGTTTGTGTCACTGACATGAAAACCTTATTGTAGAGAAAGTTTTTGATCATTTGTATTTCTATCATTGGTCAATGGCCAGATTAAATAGTTTTAAAGCAGTATCTACCTCCAGCCTTTAGGTGGCAGTATGGTAAAAGTCCTGGTCGTTACAACAGGAACACCAGCATTGGGCTTCCACTGAGTTATCACTGACATCTGCTAAGAATTTTGAAAGCCAGAAACCTTTTGTTTTAATTTGTAATAAAGTCAACCTTATATGCATCACTGCTTGTCTTGTGCATAAAATGTGAATACATCAGAAATGTAACTTGGGTGGGAATTTTTACACCACTTAAGATGAACATAGCCTACACTAGATGGGTAATAGTATGCAGATATTGCTCCACATACACATACAAAAGGTAGAATGAGATGCAGCTTGATGATTCCCATGGTTTAATGGAAGGTCCAACAAGCTCATGTGCTATGGTCAGGTGTCCACATACTTTTGGCCACGTAATATAGATCAGTGAGGATTTGGTTGTATATCCAGTGACAAAGTTACAGAATAACAGGATAATCTGGGTTTGTTTAAGTATAAATTTACTCAAGTATTTGCCTCTTTTTTTTTACTGTAGAGGCAGGGCTTATATACGTAATTGTTTGACAACTCTGTCATAGGATAGCAAGGTTATATAACTAACATTAGAGTTGCATAACGTGAATACATCATAAATGTACCTTGGGTTGGAATTTTCTACTGTATGTTGCATTTTTACACCACTTATAATGAACATAGCCTACACTAAATGGATAATAGTATGCCGATATTGCTCCACATTCACAAAAAAGATAGATTGAGATGCAGCTTGATGATGCCCATGGTTTAATGGGAGGTCCAAGAAGCTCATGTTGTGCTATGGTCAGGTGTCCGAATACGTTTAGCACACTTAGTATCTTATAAATTCAGTCATTAAATGTTAGACCATGTGAGAAGATTGTAGTCCATTTCTTCAGTTGTAAATGCTTCCCTGAACATTTTGGGGTTGACAGAGATAATTGTTGATATCTTGTTATTTCTAGAAGAACGCGTCCACCGATCAAAAAAGATTAGGCCTACTCTTAGTCGATGATCAGATTAGTTATCAAAGGATGAGTGGAATTGGGTCAGAACTACATTTCCCATATTCTCCGCGGTCTGTAGTTCCGAACAATGCCAAGAGGGAGTATACTGAATATGATTAGCAGAACGGTAACAAACCGCCGAATCCCGGTCGGAGGAGGGCGAACCACGGTCGTGGGAACAAAAATATCATGGCACAATCTAAATAATAGGACCCGCTTTGGCACATATTTGAAAAAATCAACGATTTTAAGCTACACCAGTGGTGCAGAAAACGAAACGTCATCCTATCTGGAATTATTAGCAAACAAAAGTACATGTTGCAAAATTCATAATTTGACTGTTACCCGGTCGGATCGAAATGGTAATCAAGGTTTACATTGCATCCTCTTCTGGATCAGTTGCGGTAAGTGTGGATTAAGTTGTGTATAGTTTCACTGATGGAGGGGGTCGAATATGTTCTCCCGTGCCATGGCTTTATTCATCAATGATAGTTGTCTATGTAACTTCTCTGATGCGCGTCTCCCATCTTCCAAAATTTGACTGAATTGATTCAAAATTAAACTCAGTTTTAACATACCGGTACTGGGAAAATGCATTTTGCATAGCCTACCTTGTTTTATGATGTTTTGTTTCAGACATACTCACAACATAACTAGGCAAGCCTACTCCATATCTTTTTACACTTGAATGTAGGTTTTAAATCAGACTAACAATATTAGAAGTCTAATTTTTATTCATGACGCCTGAGATGCCTTCACTCAATTCACTTAAACCTGTTTGTTTGGCGAATATCAGTTTGGTTTTAGGGAATAATAATCCTCCTCAATCTACAGCATGCATTGGGATGACAGTCTACGAAAATGAAATGGCATCTATTTGATGGTGAAAGCATAGCCCAAAACGTAGACCGTGGCCCTTTGCTAAATGGTTTAATGCATCTGAAAACGGATTTTAATACACACGTTGCAATGATTAACCAAGTGTATTTTTACTCTGTAAGGAAAGGGTCCTTGGTAATTTACTCTGAATGCACATTTTTTACTTGATGCAAGGATTGTCCCCATGCCACTACTCTCATGCAGATGGCTTGAATTCTGCATTGATTGTCGATAGTCAAATGCTTGCCTAGCCAGGAAACATAAAGTTGCAATGAACATTCATACAGTATATGTAACTTTGTTTCTTTGTCCATAGATGAGTGATAGAGATGTAAGGCGATTGGAATAGAAACATTGATACCCCATGTCTTGGGTAATTGGTCAAATGAAAAATAGATTCTTTAGAATTGGGAATCATAACATCCAAGTTATTTTTAACTTTGTGAGACACACATCTCAGGCTTGAATACCCTTGGGGCCGGCTCTGATATGGCATGGCCAATTGACTTTGAACAGCATTAAAGGGAATTCGAAAATGTTGTCAGAGCGGATTGATGGAAGGTGGCAGATCTCATTTGTTGAATTATTGTCAAATGGACTGATGTGCTGTTAGTATGCTTTGGTGGGAGGGGGCAGTGTTAACTACAGGTAATATTGTATTTGGACTTATAGTGTGTGTGTGTGTGTGTTGGTGCTGGATGTGCTGCTGGTGGTGGTGGGTATACAACCCCACCCTTGAGTGTACCACCCCAGAGTGAGCAGTTCTTACATAAGAAGGAGCAGACTAGTGTGTCTGAAAACACCCATCCAGAAACAGGCGGGTTCCAAATGACCCACCGTTCTCCTAGCTGGACTTTGATGTTTGACCCGATCATTTGACAATTGTAGAGCTACTGCCACCTCTGACAATGGTTACAATGCTGTTTCACCTTTCCATTGGTTAAAATGTTGCCTAATGGAGACTAAAGCGGACCCTCGATCTTGTACATCACACCCAGACAGTTTCACACAGTACATGATATTATGGGATGGTACATCTGTATTTGCCCGTCGTTGTGATCATACAAGTACAGTGGTTTTTGACGCTACTTTCTTCATCATTTATCCTCCCTCACTCTCTATTTTTCACGCAAGCAGACTCTAGCTCGGTTGTGACCTGTTGAGTAGAGGATTAGCTCTTTGTCTTAAACCTTCGTTAATCTCAGTAGCAGAGGTACAAAACAAAACAAGTGCTCAGAGAACGCCGACAGTCTGACCTCAAACACATACACACACGTGCACACTTGTCATTTTATTCACACACTTATACACCAGGGAGTGTGTAGTAACATTCATTCAGGAATCAAATCGATTGTTGATGTTCAATGAAGTTAATCAATATGTTGACATAGTCTTTAATGTACATTTGACACATGAATGGAAAACATCCACTAACCTTATTATTTTCCCACACAATGACGGTTGTTCAAACCCTCAGCTCTCAGCTAGCACTCAAAGATTTCTTTGGCTGGAAAAGCAGAAACGGTCACTATTAGGGAATCCTTCAAACTTTGATCCCTAATAAACTGGTCTTAGGCAACAGGAAACAATGTACAGTATGTGGTTGTACCCAGTATATGGTTGTCCCAGCACTTGGTAAATAGATAGATACATAGATGTAATCTATGTTCTTTGTACTTATATGTTATGTGATGTCAGGTTGCTTTGTGTTGTCCCTGTGTTGTTCTGTGCATCTGACAATAAAATACTTGAACTTGGACTTGAACGAAATAATCAAAAGGCATACTGTTTGGGCCGTTTTATGGCTGAAGCTATGCCAATGAAGTTGGTTACAGTGGTACCACGGATGGCTGACAATGCTTTTCTTTACAGTGAAATTAGACAGTGTCTGGCTGTCTGTTGATTGTTCTGTACACTATTCATCTTCTTTACATTGTCATGCCCTCAATTGTCGGAGGGTCAAAACAATGGGTCCATTGTGGCTTCACCATCCCAAACACTCATACGCACACACACACACAAACACAGTCCACCGCACACATTATGACTCCAGAAGACACAATATTTGCAGGGCACTGAACAGTGGGTCATGTCAAAGCATAGTTTGTTTGAGGCCATTCTCAAGAGTCTGAGGCAGAACAGAAGGAAGAACAATCCACTTATTGGGATGTCAACAATGAAAGTAGAAATACACTACAACAATAACAGACAGAATCAAAGCAGCCCAAAAAATGGAGATGAATAAGAAGTAATCATCCGAGTCACATTCAAGTACTGTCTCTGTTCTACAGGAGCTCGAAGAGGCTCCGATGGGCTGTGGTTGAGCAGATTTGGGATACATTGTATTTCAGAATCAGTTTTTATTGCCATATAAGTTCCCATAAACACAGCATTTACTGTGGCAGGAAAGTGCATACAATAAACATACAGATCTTTAAAAAAGTAGAATGTATTTTTTTTAAAAGTCTGTCACTTTCTATCCCTTTAGCTATAGCTAGCAGGCTGGTGCACTGACTGACTAAATATGCACTACGTCTGGAACCCCTGCTTTCATTGTGTCTTCTGTTAAATGACTATGTTCAAGTCTGGTTGTATGTCGGGATTAGTCGGGGAAGCAGATTTTTTAGAAGGGCGATCGCTTTTCCTCCCTTTCTCATCGTGGTGACTGGGTTCGGCTGAGGCACATCGCCAAATGAGACACAGGAAGTAAGCTCCGTCAGGACGTGTGTGTGTGTGTGTGTGTGTGTGTCTTTTAATAACCCAGTCGAAAGCGTGGGATTTCCTTCTCCTCCTCAACATTGTCATTAGATTGCTGTTTGGAAAACACTAAGAGGGTCATGTCCCGTTCCCTGTCGAGACAGTAAACTGTACCAAGGGGAGTTCCTCAGTCCACAAAGCACTGCAGAAATCCACAGTGTGTGTACGCAGCCGGAACTTCCAGAAACCGTTTTTGAGTAGTGTGCTGCATGATGAATAATATGGCAAAACAACATCGAAAGCACAATGGGGCTTAAAAAGAGCGATAAATGAATGTGCTGAAAAATAGACAAGGGGCAATGGAAACCAGCTTTAACCAGGTGGTACAGCATATGGCCCTCATTGTATTGAGGGGAAATCTGTGGCTGCTTTCCTGTTTCCTGACGTCAAATCGTCTCCAGACAGACATTGCAGTCAATACGCACCATGCACTCCCTATCCGGTCTTATCCGCTCGTCAGATTGAGTTGTGTGTGGGTGTGTAAACCATACTTGCCAACCCTCCCGATTTTCCCGGGAGTCTCCCGATTTTCACTATCCTCACCCGTTGCTCCCGCAATTCTCCCGATATTGACAAGATTTCATGTCTCCCTTTCTCCCCACTTTCGTTATCATCACAACAACCTGTTTTTCCACATGTGAGTGAGCCAGAGTTAGTCTAAGAGGCTAGTTTTCATCCGTTGTCCCCGGGCCAGATATTAAAGAGGCAACCTAAAATTACAGAAATAAATAATAATAATATGAAATCAAATGTAATGACATGAAATGTAAATTAACTGAAAGTATTCAACATAAAATTGACGTTTCAATTTACTTATTTTTTTGTTGGTTTTATTATTTTAAAGTCACCAGAATGCGGGAAACAATGTCTTTAAAGCTGAAAATTTCCTGGGGGGGGACCCCCAGACCCCCCGCTTTAGTTTGGGATTTCTCCCTATTTTCCAGGTCTCAAGGTTGGCAAGTATGGTGTAAACCCTGCTGTCTGGCAGAGGTAGGCAGTGTCAGTTTCCTGTCTATCGATACAGGAGTGCATAATACGCCTGACCCCTCAGTCGCACGACCAGACAGGAGCGCTCGGCTCCCATATACTCTCACTTCCACACGCGCACTCATACGCACACACGTGCAGGGACGCTACGACAAGCTGAGGTAATTTGAGAATACCTATTTAGCATTTTCCACTCCATCTCATTGGCGTTCGATGTATGCCTGTACAGTACCACATCAGATCGCGTGTTCACTTTCAGGAAAGTGTCTTTGTTGTCTCAGTGGTGTCCACATTCTCTGTATTTAAAGAGTTAAAGCGACAGATGATGAGAATCACTTTACCCTTGTTTGCCTTTACATTCAGGCCTGTTTGCGACACTCAAATTAGTGTCAGAGTTTCTGTGATAAAAGCTAATTAGTCCCAACAAGTAACGTATTGTCCGACAAACTTGTTTAGATAAAGCATTGTAAATCATGTGATCCTTCATGTGATCCTTCATACGAGGGTTGATATTCTTTTCTTTTTGTTGAGGAACACCTCTGGCCCCCCTCTTTATTTTGCTCTTTCTTCTCTCCCTTTATCCTCTCTGCAGGTGAAGAAGTATCAGCAGGCTGTTGTGGGCTTCCTGGAGTCTAACCGCATCTCCTTCCAGGAAGTAGACATCACCATGCTGGAGGACCAGAGGATGTGGATGTACCGGAACATTCCCCAGGAGAGGCAGCCACGGAAGGGCAACCCTCTCCCGCCGCAGATCTTCAACGGAGACCACTACTGTGGGGTGAGAGACTCCTCATTTTGTCCATGTGTTGCAGAGGTGGTTGGGGGACAGACCATACTTGATATTGATCCCTGAACAGCTCCCATTCCTTTGTTCCGGGAACTGAGGCATAGCCTATCACACAACCCTAGTAATAGACTACCATAGCCAAACCCTAGAGATAGAAGACCAATCAACCATCATCTTGTTTCCATGCTCACAAGAGGCCTAGTTGTGCTTAGCCACAGATGGTAGTTTACAGAACCAGCCTTGTCCCCAAGGCATAACGTCAAGATGATTTGAATGCTGCACAGTCATGGCACAAATCCATGCCTCGTTGTGGCTGAAATAATTTGAATGTGCTGCTAGAGTTTCTGTTTACTCTGAACTAGCTTAGATAAGAAAAGGCTAACATGGGCAATACAATCAAATGGTCTTAACTGAGTCAGCTAAGCAAGCTAACGTTAGCCGTTTTCTGCTCAATTTGCAGAACCCATGTGCTACACCATAATCCTGTTGTAATCTGCCTGCTCGATGAGGCGGATAAGCCAGTCAACCTCTCTCTTTCTATCTGGCCTTATGTGTAAGCCTACATAGGTAGTGGCCAGTGACATAATGTGTGGGCTGCTACGGGCTATATGGTAGTATACGGTAGCAGTAGTGAAGTATATGGTAGCCGTAGTGAATTCAGACTGTGATGGATAGTGTAATTCTGCATCCCTGTGTTTTCCCATCGTCTCAGGACTACGAAGACTTCTTCCAGTCAAAAGAGAACAATACCGTATCTGCATTCCTGGGCCTTAATTCCCAACCCTCAGTGAAAGTAAGCCACATACACAAACACATTCACCACTTACATTAAAAGAAACAGTACTTTTACATTCACACACCCTCTCTTTCTTTCTTTCTTTGCCACCCCCTCGCTAATCTTCCCTATTGCCATTGTATAGCAGGCAGCATACATCGTGTCCTTAGTTTGCTCGGGTTGTCACTCCGCGTCTCTCTCCTGTCTCTCTCCCTTATGACTCTGCCTGCCAGATCAGCACTTGTGTCCAGAGTCTAGCCTCTGAAATATTCATAGTTTGTGATTTGACTACAACTTTGCAGGGTTGCAAACAGGATTTATTAAACTGTTAAATGACTAAAACAATGACCTTGTTCGAGTGTCTTTGCTTTTCCCCAGGAGACCCAGTGATAAAAGGTTACTATGAAAAGAGATCTAAAGAGCTTGGCCTTTGCTTTGAGATGTGTTGGATGAACTTACAAAACTGAATTTACTCCACTGCAGCTGTACAGTGTATTATTTACCTCCTGTGCCAAATGGGATTAACATCATGATATTAGATAGGATTTTTGGTTTGTTGGTGACGGTTTGGTAGGAATAATAACTGACACACTCACAAGTATGTTGCTGTAAGACGTCCAGCCAGTAGGAAACATTGCTCCTTGGATTTAATGTTGATATAAGAAAACAAACAGTGGCTCTGAAACTAAATGACACTAATAAGATTGTCTAGCAGACATAGCTGAGTCTTGTCTTCATCGTGATTGAATCTGCATTGAGTGATCATGAGATCACTCCTCTAATCTCCTGCTTCACTTCAGCCTCCAATCACATGCCTGTCTCCTCTCTGGAGGTTGATTGAATAGTAAATAGATACATTTCCTTACAATATGAACTGGAGACCAATCTAAACCATATCTTAACTTTATTTATTTTTGGGAGGCATTGTTCTTGTTGCACTGACCTTCTTTGCTATTCTAATAGAGATACGCATGTGGTATTAACCATGGATTTACATGGATTGATCAAAAACTATAATTAAAAGTAAAACATATTAAAGGATTAATCTTTGGATGGATGGATGGATGGATGAATGGGTGGGTGACTGATTGGCACATGATATGTACACAAATGTAGACCTTTGACAGCATTCTTCCCTTTAGGATTCAGAGTCGTAGGAGTCCCCGTCGGTGCCCCGAGGAACCCTGAGGAACCCTGAAGCACTGAGGCTGGTCGTCCCTCCACCACCTTCACCGCCTCGTTTACCCCCTCAGTGAAGGTTCCCCACCACATCTCCGGGAGATGCCACCATGTTGCCAAACATCAGAACTCCACTGCTTCCCATTGAAACCATTCCACCCACGCTTCACTGATACACCTCAAGTCTAACCTGCCGGAGTGGAGCGTGGAGAGATTCGAACACTGTTAGATGTTACTTCTTTGTATTTGTACAACTTCGGATACTGAAAGCATGATGTTTATAGTTATATTTTTTGTGTAACATAAAACATCAAATGTACCTCCTTTTGAATCAGTAGAAGTGTATGTAGCAGTACTGTGACATCTTCAGTGTAGTATGTGGCAGTATTTCTCACATGGCTTTTGAACGGGTAGTACAACCATGCAGACAGAAAGACAACACTAATGTGTGTGTGCGTGTGTGCGTGTGTGCGTGTGTGCGTGTGTGTGTGTGTGTGTGTGTGTCAGTTAAAGGTTGTTAATGAAGGCTGTGAGAAGTGAAGGAAACTGAGAGGGAGCACTCAATGCAACCTGAGACAACCTGGGGGCTAGCGTAGGTGTGTGTGTGCACGTGGGCGTGTGTGTGTGTCTATGGACATTGTTTTGTGTGAAAAGATGGAGTGGTGATCAAACTACGAGTGACCTTGGACAATGACTGCATGGTCTAAATGAACAACAAATCTCCCTTTTGTTGTTTCTTTTTCTTCATTCATCCACACTGTCACACGTTCAAGTGCAAGACTATAATAGCTGAGAAAGGGTTTTTCCACCACCCTCTACACTGTGGTGAATTGTGTGGTGAAAAGTGGCCATAGTGTCTCTAGACAGATTTGTGAGGGTGTTTCTGTTGTGTTTCTCAAACACAAACAACAGCAGGATCCCATCACATTTTCTATAAGTAGAGAGTGAACGGAGAAAGAGACAGTCACATGATGTATGATCCTGCCCCCTGGATTAAGCAGATGGACAGATGCTTTATCTTTCCTTTGCGGTATGTTTTCTCTCTCTTTCTCTCGTTCTCTTTCTCACTCCCTCTTTCTGTCTGTCTCTCCTCTCTCTCTCTATAATTGTCTTCAACCAGTCACTGCATAGATTCCGTTCACCTTAAAGGATAGGGCAGTTGCATAAACGTTTCAACCAACTGTCTTTACCCTCTCCCTGTAACTCTCTCTCTCCTCATTTTCTCCCCCACTTCCCTCTTTCCCCTTATTGCGCTGATTCACTCTTATTAAATTATCATGGATGGACGAACAATCATTTTGTGCTTACACATGATGGACACACACAGGCCCTTTTGCCCTTTAGAGACCATACACAAACACATGCGAAGAAACCCATTCTGTAGCGCCATCTTGAGAATTAATGTGGAATTATATTCATGTTTAGAGTGAGAAGCACACATTCCAAAGTAAAACTTGCTTTCATACCGTAAAACAAAATGAACATTCCCTTTGCGGCATTCGGACTGTATAAGAAATAAAAGGGTACATAACAGTTGTTTGTTGATGCATGCCGTGTACTCTCTCTATGGGGTTTATTTAGGCTTACTGTATTAGATCAAATTTGCTGGACAATCTGTGTACTGTCTGTTTGGCATGCTTGCTTTGCTCTCTATTGCATGGTAACTGGCAGTATATGCATACGTTTTGACATTAAAGCAACCACAAAGGCCAGACAAAAGTCTAGTAACAACCCATATTTTATACGGTGAAAAGATAAGTAACAGATGGATAAACAGTACTGTATAGCAGAGGTATTCAACCCTGAACGACCCAGGGAAACATCTAAAACATGCAGGACAGGGGGTCGCTGATGACCAGGGTTGAAGACCTCTTGTATAAACAGTACTGTATAGGATGGCTCCTCAGACTCCCTAAAGCAGGGGTGGGCAATTCCGGTCCTCGAGGGCCGCTGTCCTGCATGTTTTAGATGTTTCCCTGCTCCAGCACACCTGATTCAAATGAATGGTCATTACCCGGCTTCCACAGAGCTTGCGAACAACCCATTCATTTGAAACAGGAGTGCTGGAGCAGGGAAACATCTGAAACATGCAGGACACCGGCCCTCGAGGACCGGAATTGCCCACCCCTGCCCTAAAGGCTCATGTCGTTTACCCCATATTGATACATGTCATGCTTTCAGTTCGCCAGTACCATAGCGTTGGTCTGGCAAACACAGACTTCAGGTTATTTTACCCTTGACAATCACTACCAAGTATATGTTCTGCCTGCCGGTACCCGCTGTTGATAAAAGTGATCGTGATGTAAACAACTATCTAAAAAATATTTTGGTTATACTTTTCACATGTTTTTTATAGGGCTATTTATGTTGTAAAATGTGACCAATAAAAATTTATTTTAAACTTTATGTAGTCTGAAGTCATAATAAGTCATCTTTATCAGGGACTTAGTGTGCTAGGGCTACCATTTTTGACATTTTATGTAAATGTAATGACTTGAAATTACCCTAAAACCATGCAGAAATGTCAGATTTAATTCAGCTAATACTACTGTAAATTCCTATAATCTCTTTTAGTTGTATTAAAGAAGCAAAGTCATCTAAGCCATGGTTTGTACGTGTACGTTTCCTATAGCTCACCGAGTAGTTACCCAATTCAGCTAGCCATTGTAAATACAGGACTGTAGATGTAGCTACATAGTCGCCCTACCCTCTAAAGCCAACAAGGGATGACCAAAAGAAGTATCAACTCTTTGTTTATGAGGAGACAGCCAGAGCTGAATCCTGATGACTGGACACCTCTACATGAGACACATCTAAGCGACATCACGATGGAAGGACACAAGAAAGTAATATCAAACTTAAACAACTTGGAAAAACATGTATTTATTGCTTAATATGTATTGTGTTATCATTTATAAAACAAACATTTCAAATAAGACAATGTTGGTGAGCGGTTTTCTTTTCTTGGTTAGAGCTTGAGGAAGGCCTCTACTGTCTCATCTTCCAGTGCGGTGTCAAACATACTGTAGTCCTATTGTATGTGTGAGAGAGAGACAGAAAGAGAGAGAGAGGGAGACAGGGGATTAACTTTAAAAGGCAGGTGCTCAAAGACTTGGATGTTGTTGCTAGAAGTAGGTAGAGACAGTATGAAGTGGGTCTTTGCATTAAACTCATTCAAAATGACAAGGCATAATCTAATAGTTTCTCTGAGATGCTGACTGACTCCAGTGCAAATACATAGACATGGGAGTTCCCAGATAAACAAAGACTTGACGACTATAACCAGCCAGTCAGCACATTCAGCTAATTGTTTTCACCCCCCGACGTTCATGTATGTTGATAACTTAATGAGAAAGGTGTGTCCTATTGTGACATTCCAGCACTGTCTGAGCGAGAATTTATTGTCTCTGCTTGAATTGGTTGGAGGAGGGTGTGGTGTGTGTGAGAGAGTATGCGTCATTGTCTGTGTGTACATTTGGGGCATGATAATAGGTGTGTATACCTGTATAAGTGTTGTGCACGTGTTTGCATAAGCATCAATCGGATCTTGTCCAAACGGATATACAGTATTAGGTCAACCAGGATGTCCAGTAACAGCACCATGATTTGAACTAGACATGTGACGGGAGAGTACATTCACTGGCAATATGTCACAATCAAATCATCACATTTGCCATACTATTATTGGCAATGAACTCTTAAGAAGCACTGAGTTTGATTCAGAAATGGTGGGCGTCAGTGTGTGCATGTCATCTGTCTGTCTGTCTGTTTGTCTGTCTGCTGTGAGCACAGCACAGGATAACGCTGAAAGCCAAACCGTAGCTTTACCAGATGTTGCAGGTGTCTAAGAGGACTCACCCCACAGTAGGTGTCTCCGTGAAAGATCTGCGGGGGCAGGGAAGTCGGGTCGCCGGTCTTCTTCCTCATCTCGTCCTTGATTTCGGAACTCTGGGAGATGTCCAGGGTCTTGTATGCGATCTTCTTAGAGTCCAGGTATGAGAAGATCGTGCTCTGCTGCTTCTTCACCTGAGGTAAAGGTTCATGGGAGATTTTCAGCCAAGCATTGAGTACAGGTGAGGATCTAAACCTGGGGTTTGTGTATCTCTGGGCCAACTTTGACAGTATACTCCCTAGGCACCAGAAGCAAACACCGCATTCAACAACCACATATCGCAGTAAACTAAACAGAGGTTTTAAGGTCAAACAAAAAAGAACAAACCAGAAGTGCAAAAGCACATAAGGCCATTATAAAGAATGTTATCGCACCACAGTATAGACGAGAAGCACTGTCGCAGATCAAACAAATTGTGTCCATATTGGCCATGTCTCTGGGAAAGGAATAAAGCAAGAAAACACATACCTCTCTTGAGCTGCTGACGCTGGTGTAATACACTAGGATAGACATGATAATTGTGCAATAAAGTATCACTAATGCCAAGAAGACGAGTGTGTAGGTATTTGTGTTTAGGTAGGAGCGGAAAGTGGTGCTCTGTATCAGTGCAGTGAAGTAATGTGGGTAGCTAAAGTGTAAAGCAGGTTTTGGCACACCAGCAGAGTGAGCGTACAGGTTTAGACATGGTTTGCCTGGTGGCCACACCTTTCTGTCTGCCTGCCATTCCTGTTGGTTTTCATGGATCAGCAGGCCTGTCTACTATTGACACATCTACACACATACACACACGTGAACACACTCAGGTGTTAGCTCTTTCTTTCTCTGTCTGTTTCTCTCACACAAACACTCTCTCTCTATCTCTCTCTCTCTCACACACACACACACACACACACTTCACATGAGGTAGACTACTTGGGAGAATTGTCTGGGGTAGGCCTACATTGTTTTATTTTTATTTTTACAATTGACTTTCTAAATAGCACACAGCCAAAGGTAATGACCCAGTAACAGGTAAATAACTGAATGGTAAAGAGTTGTTTCTTGTTCATTTGTCAATTCTTGGAAATAGTGCATCCTTGCGGCACTAAATTAGTTAAGGGATTCTAAAACGAACATATGAATGTAAGATCATATCAATTCAATTACTATTTATTGTACATATATGTTAAAACAATACTTTGTCATTATCAGAGCCATATAAAAATATTTTACTACTACTACATTTATGCAAACTATCTCATTATCTGACAGGCATATTTGTGGCCGGTATTTCTGTTTGTATGGGTCCTTTAGGTCTTAAATGAATGTCGCTACCCTATGACGTCCTCTTTACCCGCTGTCCGAGAGGAAGTTTGGGTGGGTTCCTACAGCATCTAATCAAATCTACGCGATTTTTGTAACATCCTTTGGTATAATGTCACAAAAATTACCGTGTTATCATGAACAACAATTAATTTTTTGTGTTTCGTCTTTATTTCAGAAGTTTAGGTTCATCATCCATCGCTAATTTACAATGGCCGAGGAAGGGTGAGCGTGACTCTTTAGACTATACATCCATGGCTTACTACCTTACAACTCGTTATGTGACAAGTTAATGTAGTACCTGTTAAATTTCAGTTTGCTAAACGTTAAGTAATTAGTTACTGGGACTTGGTTTTGTGTAGCAAGACTTTGTTCCAGTAATGTTTATTGTAATCAGCGAATCCATGTGTACCGGGTTATCTACTTAGCACACTTTCACATGTTCGGCGTATGAATGATGACTTACTTTCTTTAGTCGGATACCCCTTCACTCTCAATGAGTGAGACTCCTTGTCTGACACGCCGAAGGATAACCTCCTTACTCCTCCACACGCGTGATCCAGGATTTAGCATGCAAGGCTAACAATTCTCTCGTTGCTCCTCCAGCGTCGCAGCCGGAGGTGTGATGGATGTCAACACCGCACTCCCTGAAGTGCTCAAGACCGCACTCATCCACGACGGTCTGGCTCGCGGTATTCGCGAGGCAGCCAAGGCACTGGACAAGTGAGCAGCCTGACCCTAATACATTCAACTTGTTTTATATAGATAATAGTTTGGCTCTCTCTACTGAATCCCTTGAGGAGAATCGCCAATCGTTACCCAATACATGTCTGAGATACTATGATGCGCCTTATCAAAGCAGGTGATATATATATATATATATATAATTGTTACAATGGGTCCTCTCCTCAGGCGCCAGGCTCATCTCTGCGTCCTTGCGGCCAACTGTGATGAGCCCATGTACGTAAAGCTGGTGGAAGCCCTTTGCGCCGAGCATCAGATCAACCTCATCAAGGTGAATTATATATGGTTGTCTGTCTGGTCTAAGGGAAGTTGGGCACATGAAAATGGTGTTCGGCGTATGAATGATGACTTACTTTCTTTAGTCGGATACCCCTTCACTCTCAATGAGTGAGACTCCTTGTCTGACACGCCAAAGGATAACCTCCTTACTCCCTTTTATTCTCTCGTTGCTCCTCTTGATTATGATTGTTGAATTCTGTTAAAATGAAGTTCCCATGGAACTATTTGCACTTGTCTACTGCTAAAATCGATGATGCACTGTCTGCTGTTTTGGACACTATTGTATGAGAAGGTTTATAGTTCTGTATTAGTGATGATTATTTTGGCTCCCTCTACTGAATATTATGAGTATACTGCCATTGTTACCCAATTCATTCTGAGATACAGATGATGTGTAAAATTAGACTAAATGATAACTTAACATTGATTGGCCATGTTCTCCCTTGTCTTGTACCAGGTTGATGATAACAAGAAGCTTGGCGAATGGGTCGGTCTTTGCAAGATCGACCGCGAGGGCAAACCCCGTAAGGTTGTGGGCTGCAGCTGTGTCGTGATCAAGGTACATTTCTTGCGTGAAGAGCTGGGACTCTAACTGTAGTGGCATCAAGTTAATTTGATTTTGGGACTATTTCATGGTTAATGTTCAACCTGTTAATCTGTCAGATTAGGCGTAGAAGGGTTGTTGAGTGATTTTAGTCACAGATCAGGGGGGTGGGAGATGACCGCCCTTGAGGGCAGTTGGGTTTGTGTGTGTTGCCAGTCGAGTGCAGGTGCTGGCTGTCCGTGCCAGCAGCTGCTGTTGATCAACACTTGGCAAGAGTGAATGCCAGAGTACGAGCCCCGCCACCCACCACTGGTGTCTGGGGTCCCAAATAATGGCTACATTGACCAAATGATTAGAACTGACCTTTTACCTGAGATTGAATGTCCCCTTTATGGGAGCGTGTGTGCTGTTTTTAAATTGGTATAATGGCATGAAGGTGTTTCGTCTTGGGATTAAGTGTTCAGCTTCTGCAGTGTTATCACAGAGGACGATATTAATGCCCCTTCATCTTGTGTGCAGGACTATGGCAAGGAGTCTCAAGCCAAGGATGTCATTGAGGAGTACTTCAAAGCCAAGAAATGAGGTGTCAATAAAGTTTCTGGAAAAAGGATCTGCTGTTTGTGTCATGTTTTTAATCAAGTGTTTTGGTGTTTGGAACCTGACCTGTATGTGAGGTGTCCTGTAGGTTGGGTCAGTAAGGTAAAGCATACAGCACATCAAGAGGTGGGATCCTCCTGTCCGCAACATCCAAGAGTCACTTCCTGTACATTTCTATAATCCTCCTCCTACCAACATTGTCTTTAGGGGGAAAAAGGGTGAGTGTATGTAGTCAGAGCTATGGCTCCCCAGGGAACCATCCTTCATAGTGTGATTCTGCCCCAACAAGTGTCCCAGCCTTGAAGTGTATACTGAAAATTCAAGTGACCTATGAAGAGCCAGCTGCAATTATATGCAGGAAAATGTCAGGTGCAAGGCCTGGTATCTTTGTGCTATGATCCATATGTAGTTTATTTCTGCAAATAACCAACACCAAATGTCTGCAGGAGCTGATGGGTAAGTTCATTCTGGTTAGATGTGAAAGTAAGCTTTTGGTGGGTCAGCATTGATGTGGTGGATCAAGAAATGGAAGGAAAGAACCTAAAAATTGTATATTAAACTATCCCCTCTTGCAGTGATTTGTTAGACCAAATCATGAGAAATAAAAAATTACAAGAGAATTTAGAAATGGTGTCTTCATCGTCAATTTTGCAGCAACTGTAACTCATGCTGTACAGGCAGAACTGTAGGCTATCTAGTAGAATTATAAGACATGTAAAAGAGAGCGCTTTTGTGATGCTTCAATGTGATTCTATTGTCCCATTGTTACTCAATTGGTTATGTTCCAAAATGATTTAGAACAATTTGTCACTGTCTACCTAGAAACTACTTGGGTATCACAGCTTTCAAATTGACATTTGCATGCAAATTAATTTAGTTCCACATGTTGGTTTACCAAGCCAAAGTTCCTGTGGTTGCTTGCTTTCAGTGAGGTTTCAGGAAGGTTCTGAAGGTCAGTGCAATGTCTGACTACGAGGAGACACAAACCAGTGAGGAAGAAGAGGAGACGACAGCACTATCAGACCTGTCCCCAGAAGCCACGGAGCAGGACAGCCCCGCTTCCACCCAAGTGGAGGAGATTGACAGTGATGCTGAATGGGACACTGACCTGGAAGATGATGGTACATGAAGCTGACGCATTACATAAAACTAAGTGCATTTAGAATTGAATGTTAATGTCAATATATGATACTATAGAAGACCAGCCTGTAAACCAGGTGGTCATGTGAATTAAAATAGTTTGGTTCTGGACACTTGTTTTGTCGTAAGCATTGTTACGCTAACATAGCTTGACTTAATTTATAAGGGAGAAGATCATATAGGATAGCAAAAGAAAAATGTACCCCAAAAATTATATTTCCTCTAACTTGAAACAACACATCTCCATTTGACTGTGCGATGATGAACTGTAAGTTACAGACTCCTTGAACCAAGTTCATTTGAACTGCCCTCAACCTCCGTCTTCTCCTTTTCTTCTTCAGCTACAGAGCAGAGGGCCAGACGGGTCTCTCCCACTGAGCTCTACCTCCAGGCCTGCCAGCTGTGTGGTGCCGTGCCTGCCTCCTTCTACCTGCGCCGGCTGGGCAGCTCTACCCTCAACCTGAACCACCATGGCCTGGGACCCCTAGGGGCCAAAGCCCTGGCTATCGCCCTGGTGGTAGGGGGGCCACTAGAACATTTAACCATGGGTTTTGGGTTCCTTCTCGTATGGAAAATGCCACTGAGTGGCATGTTGAATTATTGATAAAGGTACAAGTGGTTTAAGCTGTGGTCATCAGAGTGGTAGAAGGTATTTCATGACCAGTACTTGGGGCAATAAAATGTTGAATTCGATCAAAAATAAAACAAACGTGTATATAACTGGTATGGCGATCATGGTTTCTTTTCCTGAGATACGGCCTAAGATACAGCAACCGTATTCAAGCTTTTAGCGTTGGTTGGACTGGTTGCCAAAGTGACCTTGTTGTGTCCTTCCAGTCTGACCTTGATGTCATCCATCTGGAGCTGAAGGATAACTTCCTGCAGGCAGAGGGAACGCACTACCTCATGGAGATGCTGAATGAGAACTTCACCATCCAGAGTGTGGTAACATGCCTTTTTACATATTCATATTGGGGGAAGAAATAGAAAGCATTTAATTTTCCCAAGTATTCATCCTGCATACTAGGCATTTGTTATACACTTTGGATTTTAATTTGAATAATATGAAACAACATGAATGAAAGTAACTACATTGTTCACAGGTTGGTTATGTTTAGAAGTCCATAGGTTTTTGGGTGTAATGCAGTCATCTTCATTTACTCCACTAGATGGCAACAAATATGTTAGTTTGCTCTAACAATGTATGAAAATGCATTGTTCCAGAATCTCTCCGACAACCATCTTCAGTCAAAGGGAGTTCAATGCATCACCAAATTGCTGGCAGAAAATGTTTCCATAAAATCACTGAAAATGTCAGGTGAGGTGATAATAAGTGCACATAATAAGTGCACAATCTGGACTAAAACTTTAAAACTGAAGAATGATTCCTCAAGCTATCGCTCCTCCTTGCACACCAGGAAATGGATTCGTAGATGAAGATGCCAGAACATTTGCAGAAGCTTTTGCCGTGAGTCCAGTTTAGTGTTATAGGATTTATAAACACTGTAGAGAATAGCATGGCTATAAACCTCTGTAAATTAGATTTTCTTTTCCATTTTAAAGCAGAAGGAAGTTTCCTCTTAGATTGAGCCACTTATTGATAGATATCAAAGGACTCAAAACTAATTTCAAGCTCATACCCAATTATTAAGTTAAGTAACCACCCTGCTCCACAATTTATTTCTCACTAGAACAACTACAGGGTGAAGGAATTGGTCCTGAGTCACAACCAGTTGTGTGAGAAGGGAGGACATTATCTTGGACAGATGTTGGGTAAGTTGGTTGGTCACTGTGGTGGTCCAGAGTAGCATCTGTTTTAAATGGTTTCCTCTCAAATACATAATTGCTTGCTCACTTCTGTTTCTAAATGAGTATGACAATTTTTTGGGGTTTACCTCACATGTTCAAAATGGATGCCTCCACCAGTGCCACAAAGTAAATCATGTCATGTTACAGAAAATGGAATAGACGCCAGGAGGGTGGTCACGCTGCTTAATACATCCCAACTCAAAGCCTATGTCCATATATACATTCTGTGACCATTTCATGGAGATTTCAGTTCCTGGATTTCAGATTTTCATGAAAGTTGTCTTTCTCTCAGGCAACAATGAGGGAATAGAGACACTGGACCTGAGCTGGAACCACCTGAGGATGAGTGGAGCTGTGGCCCTGTGTGCTGGTCTGAAGGTCAGACACGCACACTCACACACCTGCTCAAAAACTGTGGTTCCTCAGTCCCGCATGTGCTGCTCTCCTCACGTTTGACCTTTGACCCCTCCCCTTTCCTCTGCCACTGGCTCCAGGTGAACATGACCCTGAAGCAGCTGGACCTGTCCTACAACGGCTTCGGCAACATCGGGGCCCAGGCTCTGGGCGAGGCCTTGCACCACAACAGCACCCTGGTGCTGCTGGACGTTGGCAGCAACCGCATCAGCGACGAGGGCACTCGGGTGCTCTTCCAGGGCCTCGCCACCAACGACAGCCTCAGGGTCTTACGGGTGGGTGGGTCTGGACTCTTATCGTGGGTGGCTGGGTTATTTGGCGTGGGTGGAAGGGGGAGGGAACCAGAGTTGGAGCTGGATTGTCAAAGGTGGAAAGGGCTAACTGTCTGTTGTTGTCTCAATACCTGAAACTGGTGTGTGATCGGATGGGATAGTAGAATTACAATTGCGAGCATTTCATTGTAAGATCAGGAAGGTGAAAGCTTTGTGTGTTTCAGAGTAGTTTTTTCTTCCCCTCCATGATTCTATGTTTCCCCCCTCTGAAGATGGCCTCTAACCCCATAACACAAGTTGGAGCTTTGGCCTTGCTCACCTCCATGAAGAACAACCCCAAATCAGCCCTGGAGGAGGTTAACATCTCAGTGAGCACATTCCCTTTTTATTTCTGCACAGGGGAATCGATTGTGTGTGTATGTGCAGTGCCCAATATTGTGTGTGTGGGTGATGGTACTATGAACTACGTGTATTCATGTGTGCACATTTGCACTGTATGTGTGTGTGTGTGTGTGTAGACTGTGCTGGTGAATGAGCAGTTTGTGGAGCTGCTAGACACGATCCTTCAGGACCACTCAACTCTGGTGGTCCAGTACCAGGGAGTGAGTGGGTCCATTACCAGGAATAAGAAGCCCTCAGATGCCCTCAAGATCTTCCAGGTCAGGGTTGTGTTCACATTAAAGACTTGTTTGCTTTTAGCCCTCCGTTTGAACACGATGCATACACCAAAAGCTTTGACTTCGAAAGACTCGTTTCTAAGCTTGGTAGTGAGACTGTGAAGCTGACATCGCCATCCGTTTGGCGTTATGCTAGTGAAAATTAATCGGACTAATAAAAACAACTGATATCTAAATATAAACAATTGATTATCCCCATTAAATGTGTATTTTGTAGGGCTACCTGGATGAGAGGAAGGAGAGTTTTATGGATTTCTTCCAGACGTTGGATAAGGAGGGAACAATGCAGGTGTCTAACTCAGACTTTAGGAAGGCTGCACAGGTATGAAACTGTACTCCACAAACCCAGTCTTCTATGATAAAAGCTCATCTAATTGGTTTGATGGGTTCCACATACTTTGGTCTTCATTGTTGATGGACCTATAGACAGTACTTACTTATGCTCTTACAGAAGTATACCACTTGTGTGAACAGACAGAGTTGTGCAACATTGCAATAGGACCTTTAACAAAGTCGTGGTGTGAAAAAAATCAGACAGGTGAACAAAGGTTATGGTTCATTACAATGATCACGTGTACTACCATTCTGTCGTGTTTTACAGCAAGTTGGCATACTTCTGGATAAACACCAGCTCGAATGGTTGATCCAAAACTTTGACAAGGAATGCACAGGCAAAATCAATTATAGGTGAGTGTGAGAGTGAAAGTGCATTTCACAATTTATTTGGACTGAGCTATGGCAGATAGAGTACAAAAGTGTTGTCTGAAGAGAGATTAGGGACTGTTCAGAGATGATTATTTTGTGTTTTATGTTTTGCCCTGCTAAAACATTTGCCAGAAATGTTGTATCCATATCCAGTATAGAAACCATACCGCTGGAGCAGAACACATTTGGTGCTGACCAGGGCCAGCACTAGGGTTTTGGGGGCTATTAATTCACAAAAATTGTGTATGGGGCCCATTGATAGACAAAACATTATTTATTTCTCCGACAATTTATTTTTTTGAAATGTTTTTTTCGGGGAGTCCGAACCAATCGCAGAGCCCTAAACAAATGTTTAGATTGTTTATTGGGTCGGGCCAGTCCTGGTACTGACTGCCGCAAACACAACTCTGTCCCCATGCTTTCTGTTATTCACAGTCAGTTTGCGGAGCAGCCGTCATAGTTAGGAGTGCGGCAGTGGGACACTGGCGGAGTGACGGAGCTGCCTGGAGACTTTCGGAGGGAGACAAAAGATAACCCAAATAAACGCCCGGTGAAAAGCCTCAGGTGTAGCGTGTATTGTTTCACGCCGTCGCCCAATAATACCCAGAAATGATCGCCGAATCACTGCGATCCAGGCTCTGAGCACAAACACTTGAGAGCGGCCCCATATCCCGGCCGACCCACCCATGAATACGTTGACCTCTCACCCCCGCCCAGCTGCAGGACTGCATCGTCTCTGCCGGCAGCGCCAAGGGGGTGGACTGTGTCTCCGCGTCGCCATTCTACCGTCCAGAATTAATCTTCTGGTATGACAACAAAACACAAACGAGGAAGAAAGGAAGGAGACCTCGCCGGTTCCATATCAAAGGCAGCGTAAGGGGAGGAAGAATAGCGCCAGATGCAGCCAGCCGTTCACGTTGGCTCGCTTTGTGAGACGAACCGTAAAAAGAAATCGACAAGCCTTGAATATGCATGCAGAGCATTACTTATGCAAGCACTGCAATAGAGAAGCAGTCGCCGGTTGAGTCTCGAAAGTGTGTTTATGACGGGAGAGACTTATGAGGGACTTCGCTATAGGTTGCCAGGAGGGATGAAGCTCACTAAATCAGCAGATGGGCAGGTGTCGACCTTGGTCTCACCCTCTGGTAATCACACCCTAGCCGTTGCCCATTTAAGCCTTGAGGATTTACAAGCTTTTTGATGGTCACAGATGGACACAATGTCTTTTTTTAGTCCTCTGTACTTTCCAAGTAATGGACAATAGACACATATAACTTATGAGGATCACCTGTGTAAAATGTGACCCAATCATGAAATTAACTACACAACTTAAATGAACACTTAATTACACGACTGTTTCGTTGTCTCTCTGGTTGACCCACACTATTGAGTGTCATCACATAAGCTAGTGTTGCTGAAGTCCTTTTGGCTGTGTGCTTATCATGATGTTTGATGTGGCATCTGGGTGTTTTCAGCTGTAATAATGGTTGGAGCATTGCCACTTTTTCACAAAGTGCTTTTATCCCATTGATTTGGTCCATTTGCTGTTGGACTGCCATGTGAGAAATCGAGTTCAAAGGCGTTTGTCCCCTTTCTAAAATGTATTATTTGGAAATTGTTTTCCATCCTTATTCAAACTTACTGGTAATCCAATGCATTCTGTATTGTAGCAAATCATACAGAAGTCTCATATAAAATCAACGTCAGAAATTATGTGCATTATCGCAAGAGTTATGCCTAAATCTTGAACAGTGTGCATTTTGTATGCCCCCTGAGTCACTCACAGACTCAGACTTATTCCTGGGTATCCTGGTAGCCTGGTACCTGTGCCTTAGATAAACTGAAACCGACCAGAGTCTGTTCCATGTCATTTGTGGTGTAAGATTCAAACAAGTGCTCATACTTCACATGTATATCATTCCAGGTTGATGGTTTGAGAGATGAGAAAAACGATTTAAAAAGTATGATTGGAACATGAAATGTGTTAGCAAAGGGTCATTATGGACCAAAACATATATCTGTATTTCTTCAAACGTTCTTGTTAGGGACATGAGTTATGGCAGCCATGGTATAATCAGGAAATACTTTTTCTATTTTTAAATATTGGGTCCACAACACCCAGACCAATTACCAATGTTTTATTTACAATTTGAGGCGTCATATTACCATGGGCCATTAATATGTTCCCTAATATCCCATTGGTTGGGATAAAATGCTATGATCTCAAAGTTATGACTTAATGTTTGATCAACATCTTAAACTCACCACTAAGATCACCTTAAACTGGACTAAGCTTGTTACAAAAAAAACAGAATAATTTAGGTAAATGATTCCTCTGATGTGGCTTCATAAAAACAAATACCTATTTGCCTATTTCTAATGGAATATCTTTCATCTGAATGAAAACAAAGACTTGAAGGCTCCATCTTATTGAACGAACTCATCGGTTATTCACATGTTGGGCCAAATTTTCAAGACGAAAACAAAAAACACCCAACAAATAAACCCCCTCAGATATCTATGCACCTTTGCAGCACACGCACCAAATTAGCATTATCTCGATTGCGCTAATGGAATCTTGAGTGGCAATAAAAGTAAATAATTAAATTAAAGAACCCTTGTTATTGTTCAGAGTATTCATGCCCATTAGGACCCCCTGTATTCTTATGTTAATCTAATGTTCAGGGTGTCTTTTTTGTGTTCTCATAATGAATCCCATGTTTTTGCTCCAAATGGTGTTGTTCAGACATTTGTGTAGGTGCTGGCAGAGAAACAAAGACGGACGTTAGCACCCATTGTACCCCATGATTATTAAAGTAAACAGAAAGAGTGGAGGGGTTCGTACGCAGCTGCACGCACTCCAGGCAGTATCCGTGGAGTGGGTGGAAGGGCCAAGCAACCCTTAAGACTCTGTTCGATGTGATCCCATTATTCCTCTCCTCCTCGAGAGTGGTGCGCTAGGCTATTTAATTAGCTTTGAAGACCCGTCTTTGGCTCAGGTTTGTTCTGGAAGAAGTCCAACTAAGTGGTTGTGGCTGCTATGGCTACATACGGAACAAAATGTTCCGGCTTGTGCAGACAATAAGGTATGGTTTGTCTTGTGTAAGACTTGAGTAAAAAAAAGAAAAAAAAAGTGTTATTATAGCAACCAAAGGAAATTAACCTTTCAGAAACCTGTCAGAACTAGAAAGAATGAGGAACAAATATACAGAAGTTTACATAAAACGTATGCCGTTTTAACTGCTTTAAAACATTATCTTTAAATAGATACACATTTTGTATATTGCAGTGATAAGCTCATGAGAAATACTACTAAATTGTGCGTCTTGATAACTACTCCCCAAGAGTTGTTAATACAACAACAACAAAAAGTCTGGTCTTGCATGTTGTCCATTACATTGAAGAGAACAAAACAAAAAAAACACAGTGCATTTATCAAAAGCGTCTGTCTTCTGTGGCCACTGTCTCAAAAGCAGAAGACGGTACAGTGGCAGAAGGAAGCGGTAGGAGACACAATGACGGATCAGTTCGCAAAAGTGTTGTGGCAGCTAGTCCACTTCCGTCCTTCTTAGAGAACCTAGTGTGTTGCATACTACGAGAAGGATAGACTGACAGACTAAGTGGCGTGTAGACATGTTCGATGATTACACAACCATGACAAAGGACAATCATTATACATGGTCCATGGCCTTCATATATCTAATTGAGCACTAGTTTGGGCTAAATCACTGTAAAACAATTAAAAGACTCTTCAAGTGGATGTGTAAATGGCATTTGGAGTTCAACATGAGCTTTGGATAAGAGAGGTATACACTGTAACATAGCATTTAAATGACAATAATATGACAGGTCCCCCAAATCAGAAAACTGGGCATAATCTTGTGTACTTTGCACCACAACTGTTGAACCAGACATTGAAGAAAATAAACATTTTAAATTAAATTCCCATATTTTGAGGTGAAATTCCATACCCAGATTCCTTAAGGGCCTGGAATTGAAATACCTATCCAGTCTAAAACGACAGACTGCATTGAGGAAACAGTCCCTAAAAATGTCACCCGCTCCCCCCTTCCGTCAATTATACAGAAAATGTAGAATATAACTGTTTGTGAGTTATTTTTGTATAAAGGGGATGCAGTTTTATATATATATCAATGACATCTTTAAATAGACTTTTTGGGGACAGGAAATCACAAATCAAGAAGCAGCACCCGTGGGTCCTCTACCACTGACTTAATCTTGCGCAGGAAGGTAACGGCCTCTCTGCCGTCGACGAGACGGTGGTCATATGTCAGCGCTACGTACATCATGGGCCGGATCTCCACCTGCCATGGAGAGGAGAAAAATAAAGAACATGTGTTGATAAAAACAATTTGAATTTGGTTTAACAGTTTTAATAACATCTGGAATTCAGGTTGCATTCTTTGACTCCTACACGTATTTTTGGTTTAAAATACCCACCCACACCACACAGGTTTTAACAGACATAATACATTTATAGAATTGAAGCCGTCAAGTTTTTGTTCATTACCACGCATCGTGACCTACCTTGCCCCCTATGGCCACTGGCCTCTCGAAGATGCCATGCATGCCCAAGATTGCAGACTGGGGAGGGTTGATGATGGGTGTGCCGAACATGGATCCGAAAACACCGCCGTTACTGATGGTGAACGTGCCTCCGTCCATATCCTCCACGGCCAGTTCGTTCTTGCGAGCCTGAGAAAAAGGTAACTTATTTTAACAGGTGTCGTTTGGTTTGCAGTTTCCGGAGTCTGCCACAATCAGGCCAATTAAGGCCTCTCAGATAACAGAGAAGCGAGCATGAGATTAGTATTTGCCATAAACACAGCTGTACAACTGTGCAGCACAGGGTAAAACATGTTTCCAAAATGACTGCTAGGGTTCAGCAAAGATTGACTTGACAGTAGAACCAGCACAGCTGATGATCATAGGGTTGTGTAACTCATTAGACCGGCTCTGTACTGTCGCTCTCCATCCGAGAAAGTAAAACATCGTACCTTTTCTCCCAATCCATTAATGGTTTTCTCGATGTCAGCGAAGTTCATTGTTTCTACGTCGCGAATCACTGGTACCACAAGTCCCTGAAAAAGGTTGTACATTTTTTTTTGTTGATTAAAAGCTTCTTTTTTTTACACAAAAAACAACAAAATGCAAGCTTTGTGCAAGGCTCCCTACATACAACATTTATGGCAGCAATTTCAGGGGAAAGAAACAAGACACTAGCCTGGGAACTTGACCAATCTCTGGCCACCCTCCCATACAAACAGATTTCCCTCTGGCATGAAAAGTGCCGGGCCAATCACAACCGTTGATTGCATATGGGGCGGGTTTAATACAATGACTGTACAAAGTCGTAAACAACCAAGATTACATTTCATTAATCGAATTGGTTGTACCAATCCAATCACGTCCTAAGGCATGTTGGTCTGCACACCTCAAATATCAAAAATGTACTGAGAAGTCCCAGAACTAGTGAGCATTGGGGAAATTATGTGGCATCGCCAGGCTAACAAGACACAGCAAGGTGTCCTTGCCTGTCTAGGTAGCTAATAAGTCTCACCTTTGGAGTCGACACAGCCACGCTGATGTCTACGTAATCCCTGTACACTATCTCTTTGGTTGAATCATCAATGACTGGAAAAGGAAACAACAACATGAAGTTTAATAAGGCAAGCTTAAAGAAAGGATATGGAAATCACACACGTCTAAACTCCCTAGTTAAAGATACAGTAAATGGAAATAAACTGAAAACCGTAACCACTGAAACATGTTTGTTGGAGGCTACAAGTCACCCTACCCACACTTTAAGTAAATGTTAATACACTGTCCAGTTTACCCATCTGCCATTAGATCAAGGGGCAGAGATCTGGTTGTTTGGCCTACATAACCCATACAATATGAGCTGTTGGGGTTAAAATGGGGATTATTTGGTGGTCGAAGCTTACCAGCATTAACAGACGGCTGGTCCATCAAGGCGTGGGCTGCAGCTTTGACAAACGCAGACATGAAGCCAAGTTTGATGTTGTGTTTCTTTAGGAAAGCGTCTTTGTGGAGGGTTCTCAGTTCCTGGATGTTGCTTAGGGAGGGAACAGAAAGGCAGTTCTTGAAATACACACGCATAAAAGGGTCATTTGAATGACCATAGCACAATTTCCCAATGTATAAAACGATGGAATGTCATACCTCATGTCCACCTCATTAAAAGTGGTCAGCATGGCACAGGTGTTCTGGGCCTCCTTCAGCCTCTGGGCGATTCTCAGCCTCATGCGGTTCATCTTCACCTGGTGGTGAGAAAGAGAACTACACATTTGCAACGTGTTGCTCTGGTGAGGAACCATGGTTGAGTGGAATGTAGTCACGTGGTATAGGGGCGGGTTTAGCATGAGGCTGTGGACGTTTCGGTGGGTTTTTGGAGGGATGAGGTAAAGCTCCTACCCTGCTTTCTGTCCTGGCTCCTGTGGGCGCTGCTGTGGGAGGGGCTGGGGCAGCTCGAGGTGCAGTTGGCTTGACAGCAGAAACTATAACACACACACAGTGAGCTACTCAGATATATATTGCTAATAAGAATTTTGAATGTACTAAATCCACATTCAGCAACGATTATTATTCCAATTGGCATTTATGCGAGTGTAAATGCAGTTTGAAAACCTGTCTTCAGTGATGCTGAAAGATGTTTTACTGAGGTGCTCCGGTTTTGTCCCACAGGGGCGTGCCAAACCAAACACGCCTTAAGTTTGAAAGCGGTTTACGACCGTGTAGGTCAGGAGATGACGTACCAGGTTTGGCTTCCATGGCTTGTGCTGGCACGGGGGGGACAGGGGGCATGGCGACGGGGATGGCTGCGGGGGTCGGAGGTGGTGATGCTGGAGGAGGAGGGGCTGCGGCAGCCACAGGGGCTTCTGCTGAGGCAGCAGCTTTGGCAGCAACGGCTGCAAAGACAAGAGTTCCATGAGGAAACGAAAATCTCCAGAGAAATCCATTAAAGAAAGGGGGGGGGGAGTCAGGATGAGGGGCCCATACCTCCTTTCCGGAGTTTGAAGAGGGGGTTTCCTCCTTCAACTCTCCCTCCGTCGGGCACCAGGAGAGCCTCAATGACCCCGGCCGCGGGAGAGGGTACCTGCATTGAGGTCTGAGGGGGAGCAACACAAACACCACGACCCGATGACACAGTGCACTCAGTCGGTACGAACCATCAAAGCAGCCAAAAGCCATTACAATTTAACAGTGATAATGAGCGATAGCACTGGTTGGATCCATAACATCTATCCATACTTTTACTTCTTTGAGGGGAAACGTCATTTTCGGAGTCATACCTTGTCCGTCTCAATTTCACACACCACCTCATCCTCTCTCACGGAGTCCCCAACAGCTGAAGGAAAACCAGATTCATATGACAAAGTGTCCCCCCTCCCACACATATGCATTACTATGTAGACATTCGTTTTCATATGTTCTGCATTTGTATGTGTATTTGTCTACAGCCTACACCATTGTAAACCGATGGCTGTTATACTGAATCGTTCAGCAACGACGAAATGTGCATCTAACCTCCCCCATTCCTTGCGTCTCAGGTAACATACCTTTTTCCCACCTCACGTCCCCCTCTGTGACGGACTCGGCAAACGCTGGGGTGTTGACGGTGACAACTTCGTCTC
Source organism: Mallotus villosus (assembly GCA_903064625.1). Lineage (NCBI taxonomy): Eukaryota > Metazoa > Chordata > Actinopteri > Osmeriformes > Salangidae > Mallotus > Mallotus villosus. The sequence goes on along the minus strand of CAEFZP010005890.1, from coordinate 273,915 downwards.
CTGTTCAAAAAGAATAACGGACACAGACGACAGTCGGATGACATTCGGAGCCAAGGCTTTGAGAGTTCCAGGTGACAGGGTGTTTGCCCATGCTTACTGCGTAATGTAGAGGTCTTGAAGTATCGCATGTGGAAGACATTGACTGCTGACCTGGAATCACACCTGTGAAGGAAAAGGTGTTTGTTTTTTTTAAACAGGTGAACACAAAAACGTTACATTTCATTGACACTGTGAATAACGGGAGTTCAAAAAAGAGCTTAAGAGTCCAAGCTACACATTGCGATGCGTGATGAATTATATATCTACAATTGTGTGTGACATCGCTGTATTGCTTTAGAAAGTGCTGAATTGCTGTGTGTTGAAAGCAATCAAAAATGAATGACGAATAATATTACTGATCATGTAACCATTGGATCTCTACACTAAGCAAGTATTGATGTTTACATTCCAAGACCTCAAAACGGCCATTGTCTAGATCTTCCATAAATTGTGATCAAATTCTAAAAGGTATAGAATTTTGTCCTGACATCATAACCTCCTCAAGTGTTTCTTGACGCACACAAAATAAACCATCCAATGATAAACGGATGCGGTCGAGCACTTACGGCTGGCCATTCCTGTAAACAAGACGGCTGGAGGCGGAAAGGCCTTGAAGGAAAGAATGAGGGGAGGGAGAGAGAGAAAGAAGAGGGTAGAGGGGACGGTTTAGCAGGGGAACGACAGTGGCGATTGTTGAGTCGCTCTCTCCTTGAGGGCGTGCGGCATAGGAGAAGCATCCCAGTGATGGGTGTGCTTAACCACTTACACGGCCCTTCAGCAACCTTGGCTACTCAAAGGGCATTGTCATCTTTTGTGATTCACACAGTCGAGGGGGCATGCTTATTTATAATGAGGGAACAAGGCCTTAGATCTTGCATTAGCTCCAGCCTGCACAACTGGAACTGGGAGAAAGTCCACTCACCTGATGCACTCCTTCGTACCAGTACACCATTTCCCTGAGATTAAGAAGAATAAAGAAAGAGATGAGTATAGATTTAATTCATCGATCGACTCAATAGTTTATTCAGCGTAGCTGATTCAACTCGGGGTGCTTTTCAAAGAATTCAAAGAAATGGAACGTTTTAGATAGAGGGATCCAAACGGAGGTTAATATGCAATGTTTGACCACAGTTTGAAGGGAAATAATGACACTATCAAAAAGATACACTGTGAATGGATGAAGCAACGTATTCAAGGGCAGTTACTTATATCAATAGACACATACACCATGTGCCATTTTAAATCAGTGTTCCAGACATCTTTGAAAAGTATCACAGGAGTTCAATAGCACAGTAGCCAGGCAGTCAGCCATTGATTCCGTTTGACCATGGGTAAGTAGTTCCAAGTACAGCAGAATTGCTTAGTCCAATAACATCCACAAACTAAAAACTCTCACCTAATGCACAAACTATCTACAACATTTAATATCATACACTTTCAACATGGCCCCCGTCCCCCTCTTAGCTCCACTGACTTTTGAAGATAAGGTTGTGAATTTGTGCTCACTGGATGTGTCAACCGGAACTGTGCCCAAGCCTTTTACTAGATTTACAAGCTGGTAGCTAAGGTTTCAAAGTATGTTTCTAGTAGTTGGGTGTGTGACATTACTCGGTCTATTTCTGGTCGGCTGCACACTCCTCCGAAACTTAACAAAACATGGAAGGCCAGTCTAACTGGGCTGCCAACTAGCTAGCCTGACAGCAATTTGAACTCAACTTCAGATTCCTATCTAGAATGTAATATACAATAACTAAAGGGTACTTTTAGTAGGTAGTAGAATGTGATTTTGAAATGTATTCGGCACCGTGAACACATGACCTGGATTCAGCTAGACTAGCTAAAAACTGAGCTTTTTACGAAAGCTAATGCTAGTTAGCCACTGTGTAGGCTCGCATGCTATCGCATACAGTCGGACAGCACTAGACTAGCTCGTAGCTGCTATTTACTGTGTTAGAACAGCAGCTAGTGTATAGCTTAGGAAACAAATGCCTGGCGTGACAACACCCTTACCATATGCACGCTGTCTAACTTTAGTTGTACCCATGAAGAGTCCACGAATTCAACCTTTCATGACTGCTAAGCGAGTGCACTTACTTTGCTACTGTACCTAGCAAGGGACGGGTGTCATTCTGCCCTTGAGTTCGGATGAGGCCTGTTCTCAGCCTAGTCATTATAGCGGGCATGACCAACTGGGAAATGCAATTATTTTTACGTCTTACCTGACTTAGCGCAGAAAGAGAGCGGCCAAGTGTCCGTGACAAACATCGTGAATGTGATAGCATTGCAGCAATAGTATTGGTACTGATTAGATGCAGAGAGAGCGATAGGGAAGTGCAACTCCCTGTGTCAAACGCGGTCGCTAGCCAGGTTCCAAAGCAGGGAAATGGGATGTACCAATATGGGTAGACACGGAAGGGGTAGATTCAAGGGTTCTAAATGCAACACTTCTATCATTTTTCAACATTACCCAAAATATACTTAGCTGCCGCTTCCACAAATTGACTTCGGTGCTCAACTGAACCGCAGTGCAGCACACTGTGGGTCACGGTGGCAAATTAGTTCTAAAATAAGAAAATATAAAGTAAACTTTACATGAAAACGGTTGAAACCAAAAGGGGGTGTCTCTGAACGATGTGGCCACGCCCCCTTTCTCATATGGGTCTTTGGTTAGGATCAGTTGAACTTCAATCATTCTCGTCTACAGCCAGCATCCATGTCGCGTCCTTCTCACAGAGCAACAGGTAGGTACATTCCAAGTCAAAACCCTCTTATTAAACATAACTAACGAGGGCAAGGGAATACTAGAAATTAATGTTATAAATGTAAAACTGGGATTAAATATGGTTTTACGATTAAATGTATGCAATTTTTAAATTGTAACTGATGATGTATTTGGGAGGATGTTATTTTCTTATAATTTCTTTACCTTTTATATACATCTTCTTTTCTTTTTTTTACCTTTGAAAATGTCTCAGTACAATGCACAATTCATCCAGAGGATAACATTTGTATGACTTACTGTAATTCTCTATTTCAATGTTAACTAATATATTTGTATCAACCACGTTTGACGTCGATCTCCACTCGTAATACACATGTTGGATGGAATTCTCTCAAAACCTTCAAACGATCTGATATGAATGCTTCTCTCTCTGTACTTTGCAATAAGTAGGAATTCAAGACTTTTGGACCAGAACATGCACTCCTCAAGCGAAATATATTTTGAAGACCATCCTGAGCATCCCACACCTCTACACCTTGACTCCTCTCTGTCTGCACACTCGAATGGATCCCTCATTTCCATTCTCCTACGTAAAAACAGTAAAAGGATCCAGAAGGAAAACACAGTTTACCATGTTCATACCCCACACTCAAATGTGAGTGAATCTAGTGGGTTGGAATTCTGCTACAATTCCAAAGGAGACACCGTGGGACCTTCGTCCCCAGCTGGGCAGAACATGCTTACAGGAACCAGTGGTGCCCAAGACTGGCCCTTAGGTGACTGCCACCAAGCAAAGCGTGCCAGAGTGGAGAACATCATCAGAGGCATGGCAGGCTCGCCCGAAGGACATTTTACAGATGAAAAGGAAACAGGGCACCTTGAGGAACTGGAAAGCGTTCAGGAAAACAAAACCGATGTGCTCCCGAATCAGGACGAAATTCACAGCGGAGGCAGTAGCAGTAAGAGTACAGAAGGTCAGACCCTGAAGAAGCAGCTTCATACCATGCAACAACTCCTTGGACAACTCCATGAAAAATGTATCCAGGTGTACATGAGAAATGAGTGCGACGAGAAAGTCAGTGATGAATCGAGCTCTACAGGCATGTCTGAAGACAACACCACTTGGAACACTGCGTCTCCTGAGACAATTACAAGTGAGGTGCTTACAGATCCATATCATGAGATAGAAATGTCTTCAGATATTACTTACCCTGGTTGGAAAAATATCAAACTGCTTGAATACATTCGTTCCAAACCAGAAAAAGAGAAGCAAATTCTAGCAGATACCCTGAAGGATGAGCTTTCCAGAGCAGTGAATACAACTGTCGACTCAATTTTCAAAAACATTGCGAATACTGTACTTATGTCGCCACCATTACAAGTTGAGAAAGATGGCGAGACTCACAACAAAGCTGAACACCATAATGTTTGCAAGCCTCCATCCAGCATTGAAAACTGCTTGAAAAGGTTTCAAGCATGCTCTGCAGGTGCAATGGGCGTCCAGCTACCAAACATTCAGACAGAGGCGCTGTCTTTGGTTGTTGAAAAGGCTTCCATGACAAGTCAAGGAAGAGTCAACATGACAGGAAACAGTCAAGATCATCTTCATCCTTCCCCTGTTAACAGCCACCAAACTTTTCTGCAGGAAAATCAGTTGCTGGAGAATATCAAACACATTTGCCAAGGTACATTTGAAGGACCACAATGTAGGCATCCTACCATGGGTCAGTCCACCAGTGGATTACTTGACTTACCTTGGGAGCCAGTCAAGGTCAAGTCCAAAGTGACATCAAGGCCTGTAAGAAGTCACCAAGCTCAGCCTCTGGCAATGGATCGTGTGGTTCTGGACAGACTTTGTGTACCTAATGTCAAGATGGAGTGTGGTACCTTGCAAAGTATGTTGAAGAACCACTCCTATGTGGTGAATGTATCCTTTGAAATTAGCATTATTGGTCTAATTTAACACTTCTTACAGTGTTTTAATATAGCATTTGGAATGGAAAGATTTGCATACCAAAGTTTGTCTGCACAGTAGTCTCACTGTTAATCTGCTACATACTAGGCACATGTTTAGGTAAGCTTATGTTTTCTTCAAATATTAAATATGTTATTGAAAGAGTACAGTGCTTTCAGTGAGATACCTTTAGCCTTTACCTTTTAAGGTAAGTGTCAGATAAAAACCTTATTCTTGGCCCACAACTTCGTGATCTCTACTGCTGCCAGACAAAATAAAACATAATCTATGAGGTCTAGCATCTTCTATGCTGTCTGCTATCCCTACATGTATAGCTTTATTACCTTATATATTGAAACAAGATTTAAAATGCTATATTTACTTATTCGGTCATTGCTGTGTTTATCGATTGCCTTAACACTTGTACATTTAGGAAGGTCTGACCACCAGCCATTTGAAAAAAGCTAAGCTGATGTTTTTCTACACTCGCTACCCTAGCTCTACAGTGCTGAAGACATTTTTCCCTGATGTACAGGTTAGTTGCTTCTCAACATTTTGGCTGAGATCAAGTATTTTTTATGCAATTTTCCCCACCGGGATTACGAAAGTAAGTCTAAATTGACGTTGAATGTATACAAAAAAACATGTTTTTTTGTTGTTTCTTTACAGCAAATTGGGATTTGCTGGGTTGTACTGGATCTATAATTAAAGACTCAATTTATTGTGTAGCCTCAAGTACATATCTGCAAGAATTCAGTTTCAGTGAGCTTATACTCTTAACATCAACCCATGTGGTATAGTAAGGCAAATATTAATTACATTGCTATGACATTTCTCAACATACACCTTCCAAAATTCACTGAATGCATGAATGTGATCAATTTGACTTTATTTTTAGTTTTATGATCTCGCACACAATTTCATCATCAATAATCTGTCAGCAACACTATGACATACACTGTATATTTTGTATCCATAAAAATGACAAAACAAAAAGATACAAATATATTTGGACCATATCACATTTTGTAACCTCGCCAACAGTTGAATGGACACCATTATCTTAACAACTCATTTTTGTTACTTACCCAAGCTGCTTCTGTGTTCCCAGTTCACGCGCTGTATCACGTCTCAGCTCATCAAATGGTTCAGTAACTTCAGAGAATTCTACTACATCCAGGTGGAGAAGTTTGCCCGCCATGTCCCTGATGGAGGGAGTCACTCATGTGAGAGAACTGACAGTGGGCAGAGAATCTGAACTCTTCAGAGCTCTTAATATGCATTACAACAAAGGCAATGACTTGCAGGTAAAACACCATCGTTCATACTGCAAGCATGGAGTATGCAATGCAAACGTTACTGATGTCCTGATGACAGTTAACCATTTTATACTTGAATACCATCCATTGTGTACATTATACTATAGTTCATGTACATACTGTCAACATAAATCAACACATATTTAAGTAATGAGTATTTGTTTTGGAGCTGTGCCTTACATTTAAGATACATTTACATTTTTGGTAACGCAGCGGACGTATTTCAAGAGCATTTCAAATATTGCAGCATCATATTCAAAGACTACTGGGGGAGCAGTCAGTCTGCGGAATCTGCAGTTATGGTTTTAAGTCTGAATGTTTTGTGCAAATTGTGTCCGTTTAAACAAGACTCTTCAGAAATCAAGTCAATTCCATACACATACAGTACCAGTCAAAAGTGTGGATGGGAGAATGTACTGTACATGAAGGAGAATGCGCACACACACATATTCGCCTTCATATTTCAGCACACACTAGTAACGGGCACACATGCATATTCATAGTGTTGTTTTCTCATAGGTTCAGCCTGCTTGTGTCTTTTTATTAACAGGTTCCTGACAGATTTCTTGAAGTGGCTGGTATTACACTACAAGAGTTTTACATTGCTTTATCACTGGCCAAAGACTCGGACCCATCCTGGAAGAAGGCAATCTATAAGGTAATCTGTAAATTAGACAGTGATGTGCCAAACGAGTTCAAAGCTCCCCTCACAACATAGTCAAATGTAGAGCTTAGAAGTCAAATTGGTCAAACTATCGAGTTTGATATTCTCTAAATGTACAGGTCCGTCATGTTTGAGAGAGGACATCAAATAGTTTCAATACAAAGTAAGCATTTTCAAGCACAAGTGAGCATACCTTTTTCTGTATTTTCAATATTTAAAATGCTGTTTCATGTTATGAGGCATGAAACTCACATGCAGTTATCTGTGGTTTTAATTTTGAATGTTTATCATAAACCAACTAGTTTAAATGTTTGGTATGCATTTTCATTTCAAGTAGGCGAATCATTTTAACAAGGGGTTTTAGTTAAACTCCCCCAAGACAAGACATATTTCTGCATACCGGTACTTTGATTTGATCATATTTCTTCTGGGTATACATAGTGCTGTGCAGGTATAAAACTATTTCTGATATTGCAGACATCCATTTATGATTCTTTGTGGCAAAATAATTACTTGACGACAAAAAAGACACACCCACAAAAATAGTCTTTAATATGCAGTGTAACCACAACTAATACTACAGAAAGGTTAGACCGGGAACTCGGACCGGATAAATTGAAACACTGATTTAAGTCATTAGTCCACGGTGTTTAACTTGCATACTTACCTTAAGTTTCTGCATTGGAATTCAGTCATTCTTCTCAGATACAAAGCTTTGCAGAGTTCATTATAGATAGTCTTGAACATAGCCATATTCTCAAATATGATTCCTGACTTCTAATGCCCTGCCAAGAATAATAAATTATCATATAATTTTTTGTATTAAATATGAAGTGGTCCTTTATCCCTCTTGTATGTCAACTGGCAAGTGCTAGTCTTATTTGAAGCATTCTTCTAGGGGTAGTAGCCATACTGGCCAAACTTCTGGTTTTGGAAATTATAACAATAGTGAGAAACACTGGTTTACATTCACGCAGTGGCTTGAAAGACTCACTATCATTATCATGGGCAAGAGTTTCATACTGACTTACAAGGGAACCTGTCTGTGTTACATTGTCAGAATATCTATCAGTAGAGAGAAACAGGTTACCTCAAAATGCCTAGTGACTATTCAGATATTTCAGTCGTTTTCTTTACCTTTTGCGGCATTAGGTCAATAACTACCTTTATCCATTCCGAGTTCCTCCAAAACTCTACTATTGCTCATTAACATTCCCCATTAAAAATGTTTTAATCGAGCCTGCAAAATATATACATTTTACATACACTACACAAAACATGCAACTGTTTCTTTATGTTGCAGGTTGACAGAGTTAAACAGTCATGTTTTGAAACTGTTCTGACTGGAATTAGGCAAAATATATGTAGTCTTTCAGAAACAAATTAATACAAAGGGTTAACCACAGTGATATATATGTTTTTGTGGACACAAACATTTTAAGTACCAGAATTGCACAATCAGTAATATGGGTTGAAATTGCTCACTATTGCGGATAACTGTACACAACTAAGGGAGAATATCATTTTGACTCATACCCAGCATGCACGTTATCATGTACAGGAGCTCAATCTTCATGAATGTATTTGAATATCTCTGTATTCCATGAATGTAGCTCTTTCTCTGTGGTTCTTATTTTGTGAAGATTTGTAATGGGCTTGTGGGCTATTCTCTGTCAATCTTTAAGACAGACAAAAAATAATCATTTGTTTCTGTCAATAAAAAAAAGCCTATTTATATAAACATGTTGATAAACGATATTACTTTGTTTCTTTCGTATCTATGTAACATGGAGAATGCACTACAAAAAAAGTAAGATTTACCTATAACATACAGTGCCTGTAATACACAACAAATTCACCGTTTGCCATTTTGAAGACATCTGAGATCGTCATTATGGAAGGTCCACTCCCACCAGAACACAGTCAAAGTTGCACAATGTCATGGAGTGGTCCGGACAAAGCCCAAACCAAGTTACTATAGAAATTCTGCATCATGACTACTGAGGAGTGTAGATTGCTCCTCTGGCTACTTGAACAGAGCTTGAATGATAAAGCAGAATCAAATATTGCCCAATAGAGTTGTGCTAATTGTCCTAATAAAGTCACAGCTAATACAGTAAAATCCGGAAACATAACAGCTATATGAAATATTGATAGAGATTGTATTTGTCACAGATCATTGAATCACTTGATGATTATGTCCCTCCAATTTGGACAACTTTGAGCCACCAAAGTAAGGTTGCAAAAGGTGAATATTGTTTAAATGGAGTGTAGACGGCAAGCACCGTAGTCACGCCACTTTCTCACTTTCTCTTACTACTCTCTCTGCAAAGGGTGTGTGTGCTGATCTGCTTTTTTTTGCCATCATAGGTCTTGCGTATCAGTACAGATCTCCACATTAGTGACAGCAAATTGTAGTCACACCTGGTTCACACTGTTGCATATTTTTTCAGACTGTGCATAGTGTTTCAATGCAACCCTATCTATGAGTGCGTTTCAGTCTGTCCATTTTCAAAATGGCCACAGGCACTGTGTACCAGAAATATGGAAGCAAACATTCTGAAAAGTTCAACTTTTGGGTCCGTACAGACGCTTCTGACCAATCAGAACACAGATGTTTCGAAAAAGGTTTCCCCGGGGTACAAACAAGCATATCTTGCTATGCCCACCCTCTGCAGACAGATTCGTAAAATACATAAGTGGGAACAGTTTGTATCCCGGGGAAAACTTTTTTGAGACATTCTGATTGGTAAAACTCATCCCTATGGACCCAATATTTGTGCTTTTCTCAACTTTTGCATCCATCTCTGCATGGAAAACCCATGTGCGGCCATTTTCAATCAAACTCACTCATACATAGGGTTGCATTGAAACCCTATGCACAGTCTGTAAAAATATGCACCAGCTTAAAACAGAAGTTAGGAATCCATGTTACAGACAGAACAATACATTGAGGGCCATTTACAAATGTACAAGCGAAACATATTAGTACAAACGATTAGCATTGAAACACACCACAGTCTGCGATAGGGAGAAAGTGGCGTAAGTTATATTGCCAAATCAGCATGTAGTATGCAATAGAATGTAGAAAGACAAATTGTATTAAACAAATTTGTACATGTAAACAATGCATACATGTACTGCACATAATCCAACGAGAAAATTTGGAGTCATGTATGATGTTGACAGATACATAAGGTTTGGCAAAAGAAAATAAATTGTGACGTGTTGTAATGTGCCCATTTGAAGAATGACAGAGAACTCTTTATGGCATAACCCTCATGTCAACTCTGGTGAGCTTCTCCAGGGTTTTAGTTTGAAGCCTTTGTTTATTGGTTCTTAAAATAGCATTAGTTTCAACAGGTAGGCAACTTATACAGTATAAAACGAGAAGCAAAACTATCTGGAGCAGGAGTATACCAACAAAAGTACTAGTAAAGATAAAGTAAAATGTACTAAAACATTCAAAGCAATATCAAGAATATCTACTTACAATGCAGTTAGGTTCAAATATGTTAAACACTGAATTCACACAGAAAAGAACTAATGATTACATGAACCTTGGGATCATAATAACATTCTTCACCACAGGAAACAAAGGTTCAGCATTTTCACAGTTGATACCTGCAGAAAAAGATAAGTGATTGAAAAGGATGCCTAAATGCACAGTGTTAACATTTATAGAATAGAATTTTGTTGATTTTTTTAAGTAGAAGATATTGAAACTTGACATGCTGTATGTGATCTCTGATGAACTGAATTACACAAATGAATACATCAAGTTACATTTCTTTCAAAAAGGTCAACCAGTTTCAACAGCTTTTGGTTTCATAAATCCTAAATTGAACATCTATTACCTGTCGGGCTCTTTATGAACTAAATAAATCTCAGGAAACATGGAAACAGGATATAAACATACCTGTTTGTATGGAAACAGGGAGTGAATGATGTTCTCTTCTTAGAAATACTTTGTACGGTTGAGAGCTCTCTGAGCCAGCTGGCCACTCTCATCGGTTATTTTCTCCCAGTCAGTCTGACCCACCACAAAGCCAATTGCTCTCTTTCTTTCAGCATCTTTTTGTTCCTCGAGATCAGCCCACCGCACCTAGAGAGCAAAATGGCCAAGAAACAAACCAAGCAATCATTTGATGGTACAGTAAATGCATGCATATACTAAGGGAGCTGAAATGAACATTTCAGTCAATATGCAGATAGATGCCAACAAAGCAAAGCAAATCATAACTCATACACCGAGTGTTGCGATCCCCACAATTTGTGTTTGGGGGGGGGGAAAGGCACCAAAAAAACACTAATAATGTTTTGTGGAAACATGTTTACCCTTTTTTTTCCTGGTTCTGACATTCGGGTGGCATAGTCATCGGGCAGCTGGAGGAAATCCTCCATGCCTGCCATGTCCTCGCTGTCACGCTTCCTCTTCCCTCCACTCACCAAGCCATCCAGCTTGTCTGTATAGGAAAGATGGTTGTCCTGGTGATAACAAGTCTCAAGAGGACAAAGACCTCCCTGATAATGCACTACCTTTGGATGTTACTCTTTGTTTTTTTACCCCAGAATGGTTGTCAATTTGTATGCCCTTGAAAGGTTGTCAATTACGCCCCTCTCTTAACTAATTAGGTCTAGATCCACAGTCAAACAACATACCAGTAGGAAATACACAAATATACTTTGTTCAATTTTATCTTTCACGGAAAACATTTTTGAAACCACTTACCTCGCAATACAAGTTAAAGCAAAAAAAGCTTAACTTGTCAACCTATGGATGATGAGTACAATAGTCTTATGCTAATATGGGTTTCCCACCTGAACATCTTTCTGAAGAATGTAAAATGTTTTCTAGCTTCCCATGTTTGTACTTTTTGCAATGTCCTTATTTGAATTCAGATATGTTAATTACAAATCTGTCTCTACTTGCTCATGGGGTAGGTTTTACTAAGAGACACAGGTCTTAAAAGCTACTGTGAACAAAGTTCTACTTTATCTCTTACATACCCCACATGATCTTGTTTCTCACATTTTGTGTGCATAGCTCACCTGCAAAGACTACTTCAGACACAAGAAAATGTGTATATTGATGTAGTGAATGTGTCAAAACAGGGTTTTAGAGTGATGCAGATTTTATCATTAGCAAGTAACTGTTTCAAAACGATGCTATTGTGTTCTTAGTTAGCAACATAAAAGGTCTTACGAGCTGCAACATGGCTGCCTAATGTCAGAGAACAGAATGAAAGCAGTGCTAACCAGCTGGAGTTGCATGGTATGGCTTCACACAAGTGGACAGTGACCTACATGACACTCAATGTAAGCATGGTCAGAGGTGTAAGTTTGTAGATGCTATATGAAGATGAGTGTTGTTACTATTTGGGTATAAGACAAATGTGCATATAAACAAAGCAAAATAATGCAGAAATGATGCAATTATCAGATGTCATCAGCATCACATATATCATAACTACAGCAGCAACAAGAATTCTTACCAAGTTTCGCCTCAGAAGTGTCCATCTCCCATTTGCTTTTTGGAAGGTAACCCTGAATTATACAAAGACAGACTTAAACGGTTATTCCTCTGAGGGGCATGGGACAATGAGCCAGGGAAGGGAGGTAGAGAAAGAGGAAACAATATTTGGGTGACCAGAGAAAGTGCAGAGGATAATCAAACAAACAAGAACAGTTGCTGATGCACGAAACAAACATACTTTAAGACGTTGGCATGCAAACATTTCACGTTAGGACATGGACATTTTTCTCTAAAGTAAGGTATGATCAAAGCACCTGGCGCAGGTATGACTCCTTGATACAAGCTACTGTACATTTGCTTTTCTTTGGGTTGAAAACAAACTTCGATCAGTATCAGTAAAGAAACTGTACTGAAAACGTAGGTGGAGTATGGGCCTTTGCACATCTAAAAGATCCTTACATGTGGTAAGAAACATTTTATTTGGTATTATTATTATAAATGCTCATTTATAATTCCTCAAATTGTTGGATTTAAATGCACTTTTTACTGCCACTTCTTTCTATCGACCCATTGCTGACATGCCTGTTATGTTTGTTTCAGAGCAGCAATTTTATAAACACCAATCTTGTTGCAGGTCAGCAACAGCTAAATAACACTGACTGCAAGATTAATTTTGATAAGTCAATACCATCAACTTCGAGCAAATGGATGAGCTAATGGCATGCCGTCTTCAACTTTGCCAAACTGCACATAGTTTTACAATTGTATCCATTCATCAATCTGACTTTGGTTGAGTATTAAATTACCCACAATTTCCAGTTTAATTTGGACAAGCTAAAACCTTTACAAAACAACAAAGCCTTATATTTAGCGAGTTGTGGTTTGTGAACCATGTGAAGAAAGGAAATTCAAATGACCACCACAAGCCGAATTCTACCGAGGCAAAAACAAGATATTTAGTGATGAATGAGTACAGTAGACCTACCGTGCTGTAACAGGTGTAATAGCTGTGTACTGGAATGAACCTTGTTTGTGTATCAGTAGAGTTAAGGTTGTGGTAGTCATTACGGTTTGGCTACCGCCACGCCAAACACTGCATTTCATCAACAGTGAAACATTGTGGTATCATGATTTGTAGCTCAAGACCTGGACAACATGCGGCAATTTTTGGCATCAAGAAATTCTCAACTGTACAATACATTTCTTCCACAAATGGTTAAATATGAATTCCATCCATGAGCAGATGCTAGTTATAGAATGGAGACTAAATATATAGAGCAAAACATTGCAGAGCCTTTTCAGACCTAGAATTGGAAGCAAAAATACAAAACCCCTCAAAAGGTTTCACAAAATTTACCGTATTATCAGTACTGTAGAGCCAGTCTGAAAACCAGTAAAATAAGTATTTTGTACAATAGGTAAATAAACCTCAAATAAATGTCATTGGATGTAGTAATGTACAGAAATTATTTATGCTTCAATTAAAACAACCTTATTAAGTAGTACCGTGCCACTAATGTATTTGAATCAGAGCCAATCGTGTAAAAAACCCTTTGCCCATCACGTAATTATTACATGATCAGCAGAATTTACTGTAAAATAATTATGAAAACGATAAGAAGGGAAACGTTTATCATACTTGTCAAACTGGTTGTTTGGTCATACGGGTTTACCAGGTTATAAAAAGAAAAAACATGAATTGAGTTTCCAGGTGTTTTTTCTTTTCATACATTTTTGTATTTCTTTTAACTTTTTTTCAACCAAATAGTTTTGCCTTAAATGCAAAATTTTATGAGAATCTATTTATTTCGATCAATTCTTTTTTCTGCCTTAAATGCTACATTTTACGAGTTGTGTCCCATTCCTCCCACTCCACGCAACACACAAAATGGAAACCCTCTTTTCCGATGAACCCTGAATATGTTTTTGTAGTTCTTCCAATGATTGTTTTCTTTACCTGTGATGTTTTTTAGGTTGAGGTTACAACAGTGCACAATTTTAACGATGCAATTGTACCCCATGCCCAATGGGGGAAGGAATAGGACAAAACAAGTCAAATGTAGCATTGAAGGCAAAATATATATATAAATTAGTCCGGAAAAAATCGCTTAAGTTCTTTGAAAAAAAAATCAAAGAAACTTTGACAATTCATGTTCTTTATGACCAGTTTTTCTATCTTTTATCACTATATAGCATTCTTCCTGTATATAAAATGACAAACATAACAGCCAAAACCCTAAACATGAAAATATTGTAGGGTTAGGGACTTGGGGTTACAGATTTAAATCACATTTTCAGAGTTCCCAATCAACCTTTCATTCCTTTCCATTATTGTTTATATTATTTTCCATTAAAAAAAAAGTTCAAACTAAACGATTCCTATATTGCAAGATATTTTCCTGTTATATACCCAGTCAATGCTCAAAGGCATTACTGAAAGGTAACACTGATAATGTGAATAATAACAGCCAGTATGAATAATCATATTCTACTTAAATAGTGTGCGGTGCATGTTAGTAAACTGTTGCATATACTAAATATCTCCACCCTACCAAACTACTTCAAACTTACAGTAAGTGGGTCATTCCATGTCAAATGAACAAAGAAAATCTCAGAGATTTTAGTTAAAAACAAATATGGTAAGCACTCAATATCATTTTGGAGAAAGAACATTTCCAAAAACTAATGGATGAAACATATTTTATGCTTCAACTGTCAAGAATCCATAGTTTTTTTGTAGCCCTATCTATCCCATTTGCATAAATTGTGACTGGACTGGTAGTGTTGCTGTAAATATTAACAGCTAAAGTTTTGAAAAGGTTTTGTCCAGATGTCACATTATCTTAATTAATCCTCAATATTGTTGCCTAATACTTGAATCTTGAAACTTTGAATGTCACATTACTATGCCATTAACACAATTAGAATTGAAATGGGTACATGTGCAGTATTACATCTTGTATGTCATCACTTGTTCTCAATGTAAGGAACTTGCATTGTCGAGTTGCTCTAAGCTAAATGCCACACGTTTGTTCCTTAAGGGGACTCTGAATGAGTATCAGGAAGTATGGTTGTGAGTACCACAGCCTTGCTCCTATATGTATTATTAGCCCAGTCATCTAATACAAATTATCCCTACGCACAGCTCCATCTAATCATTATAACAATCTTTTGATTAGTCGATTAACATTGTTAATCTTTTTACTGTACAATTCACAATGCCAACACTCATAGAAAGATTAATGCTGTTCTTCAGTGCCAAATGGGGTTGTTGTGTATGGTGTTCACCACAAGAGGTCACCACCAACCCAGGAATCACAACATTAATAATTCAGCTGTCCTTTTCATAAACGACATCAATCAATTTAGCTATGTTGGGTTCAACATAGTAAACATTGCTACATATGCAATACCAACAACATAAAACTTACCAATTGGCGAAAGAATGCTTGTAGCACGCAACAACACTAACTGTATCCATCTGCTATAGTTAAATGAACAGGCCTGCTAAAGCCTAATTTCAAGTATCCCGCTCTACCATCTTACATTTTAAATACTCACATATGGTCGTACAACTGTAGAAAACGGTCATTTCAGCAATGCGAACTACAGAAAGTACCACATTACTGGGTTTCAGTCGGAAGTGTTCACTTCCAACAGATGGTTTTGGTGGCCATTGTTTTTTTTAAGCAAATACTTGACAATTCTCCTGAAAACTACACCCTCTCATGAACCATTTACCACATTTCCATGATTATAACCTTTTCCTGATTAATGTACTGCAATTCAGCAGAAATCAAATAAAAAACAACCACAAAACATTGACTTAATTTTAGTTACCACACTTACCATTCAGAAAGGAAGCCTGTGTGTCAGCTGTTAATACGCAATGAATAATGTCTAAGCTGCATTTTGATCCTGCCTGATTGTTGAGTTTGAGACCATTTACAGAATACTATTTCTGTTAATTAAGAAGTCAACTGCTTCCTCTTGATAGTTTAGCTCCTTGTGCTTGAAAATCTTCCCAGATATTGCACTTTTACAAATTTCACTGACAATAATGTTAAATAAATGTTTTGATACACATGAGCACATACCAGTAATAATGGGTTACTGACAACTATATGGCTACATAAGCATGCATCTTGATCCTACCAGATCGCTTTCTTCCTCTTCCTCTTTCTTGATCTCCTTTGGTTCATCGTCAGGATTGAAATCCTCCATTTCAACCTTGAACATGAAAGCATCCAATTACCTTCAATTGAAAGTTTCAAAGCTACGGGATCAATAATGCTCCTGAAACTCCTTTAAATTCGGCTTATAGGAAAGGAAGATACATGTCCACTTGTTAACTTCATTGGTTGCCCAAGATTTCATGACATGGATACTGAGCTAAAGCTAGTTTTGTTGATCATTTATGTTTACTGACCCTTTTAGAATAGGTGAAGTCATTTGAGGTGAAATGTAAACCATATATCATATAAACCAGTCTTAACGTATAATACCTCTTCAATGGCGGCGTCCTGAAGCAGGGACCGCACATCCAAACGAACCATATGCCGTGGCGAGGGCTCCCAGTGACTGGACATCTGTAGGAAATATATTGAATGAAAAAGACGTGCTTTAAACTTGCCAAATTTGCAAATGTGCCATCAACAGATGGTGATACAGACCTTGCTTATGTCCTTCAGTGTGCGTGCATGGACATTTCTCTTAGCGCAAGTCTGATTGTCCGCAGTGATTTCAGCAAGGTACACCTGGGGAAGGATATATTTGACTCGTTACCTTTGAGGACTTCTTTGGGGAAGTCTTGTAATATTTAAAATCCTTCTCCCCTTTATTTGAATATGGCATTACACATGCAGCGGCGATACAAAGGTACTAGCAGAAACACATTGTCAATGAAAAACAGGATTGGGGTTAGAGCTGGGTGGTTCTGGGATTGAAAAAGTTGAGAACTGTTCAACTTTTTGTGTCGCTGAGGCACGTCAACCAATCAACGGACCCCATATCGAAACACGTCATGTCCAAATGATTGCAATCTCAACGAGATTTACACAAAACGTAGTAGTTGGGCTAGTGTCATCTTGGCTTTTGTCTGGTTTTTGTGAAACAGACAAAGGCCGGGTTTCCCAGATTCGTTAAGAAGCTCTTAAACTCAGCGCTTAAGAGCTTCTTAACGAATCTGGGAAACCCGGCCAAAGACAATGCAATCAAGGCCGCTAATAACTAACAAGTGTAACTAGCTAGCTGCACATAGGTTCCACTTTGTCAGAATCCACACAGAGATTTCATATCATGCCAGCAGAGTGTTGAAGAGCGTGAAATCTGTGCGCCAGTCCTGTGCATATATGTATATATTTAAAAAAGGCACAATCCTGTCCGTTTGCTTTAAGAATTTGGAAGAAAACCCAGAACAAGTCCACATTGCTCACCTCAAAGCCTTTGGTTTTGGCTGCACTCCAGAACTGGTCAAAATGTTTCACCTTCTCGTTAATAGTGTCGATAATGATGAAGGGGAAAAAGCCATCATCCAGGGTTTTCTTAAAGGTTTTAAGCATGCTGCTCCGATACGTGTCTTCCATCTCAGGCTCAAACTCGTATTCAAGCTCCTGGAGAAGGAAGTGGTGTTGAACTTGTTTATGGTTCACATTAAGGTCACCATTTATTTATGTATTTAATTATGTCACTAGCTAACATCCATACATAATACCAATAATGCATTCACAAAGGCATTTGAATCCTCATCAATCTCAGGCGCATTAAAGGAATATACGACTACAGAAGTAAAAAGGTTCCCACCTTGTGTTTGATACGTTTGCCTGTATCCGGGTCCTTCTCTACCTTTTCCACTTCAGTCATGAAGTAATCATCTAAACCAAGCACTCTCGGTGGGGCGCCTCCACACTCTACCTCCTTGTCCTTAACAATGCAAACAATATGGAAGCTTATCAAGAGTGACAGCACATTGTGTGAGTTTTTTACAGAGAATTACTTTGCCCTTAGCAAAAATTTTGATGATCCAGTAATGTCAACTGACACCTATTCACCTATGACACCTATTCAGACATGAGTGAATGCAGGGCTGCTTGTTAGACTGGCTCTCCAAGGGCAAACACCTGTGTTTACAGTTCCTTCCAAGGAATTCCAATTTTAAAACAATCCAATGTCATCACATCATTCAAAATTGAAAACCAAAAACATTTATTTAACTCACCCTGATGAGCTTGGCAACATGGCTTTTCCCACTTCCTGGAAGTCCTCTCATTATGATGACAATCTGGGGAACAACAACAGTGGTTATAGAAATGGTACCAGTCATGTCGAGACAGCATATGTGTGACATGTTAAGCCACCGAGAGCCAGCCGTCATTCGCACCCTATCAGGACGAGAAGATCTGCCAGGTGGTTTGAGAAGGTCCTCCACATTCTTGATCTCTGGTTTCTTCTCCACCCGCTGGGGAGCAGGTGGTGGTGGAGGTAGTGACGGGGAAGGGCCAGGACCTCGCTCCTCGGGGTAATTCCTTCGGTCACCTGAGACACAATGCAATCATCATCACTCACACCCTGACCCATTAGCTTTGGGGTCAAGAAGAAGTGCACCTATCCATAATAAGAGGTAGTGCCTGACGTACTATAAGGTGAGGAACTGTGGTCATAGCGTTCGGGCCCACTGCGCTCATATGACGGTCTATCGTATGCAGGACGCCCGTAGGTCTCCTCTTGATCTCGGCTGCTACGGCCTTCTCTGTCCCGCATGTCCCTCTCACGATCTCTATATCCAGGACGCGGAGGGGGTCCTGGAGGTGGCCTAGGCAGATGATGGAGGAATGGTCAATTCAGCTAGTCAGCAACAAGAGGGATTTCCTTTCTCACACATGGTTCTAACCAGCTGGACTAATCACACAGCACAATGTGATATACTACCTTTCTTCAACAACCATGGACTGTTTGCTTGAAGCAACAACAAAAAAAAGACAAAAACAAATGTTACACTGGGGCCAAGTTATCCCAGAGAACATAATCTGTGGTTCTGTTAAAACCACAAAGTTCTTCAGTGTTACCTGTCATCTCTGGGGGGGTATCGCTCCCTATCGAATCGTTCTCTTTCGTAATCAGGAGGCGGCTTCTCTCTGTACATTTCTCTTTCTCTGCTGTACTCCCGACGCTCCATGTAAGGGTCAACCCGCCTTTCGTAATATGGGTCTCGGTTGTAAGGATCTCTTAGGTCTGGGCAGAAAAGAAAAACATGTATTTTTAATATTGAATATCCTAAATTAATAAATGTACTTACATAATGTACTGCCACATGTATTCCTATAACAAAAACAATTCTGGGGGAACAAACCTTTATCATACATTCTCTCTGAAGGAACTGGATCCGGCCTTAACACAATCCTCTCACCGTAAGAAATACGTTCCACAGTTGTACCTGGTTCTGAAAATACAAACAGGTTTCAAGTTTTGGCTAGCATCAAAATTGCTAGCATCTAAATTGCGTCTTATTTTTTGCCCCCCACCCCGCCAATGTTCCATACCATGCCCATGGCCGTAATCCACAGTTTTAGGAATAATTGGTGGTTTGGGAATAGGTGGCGCAGATGACAGGTAACTTGTATTTGAGTAGCATTCACTGGAAGCTGGCTGTCCAGATCCAACCATAGTAGCCTGTTATGAGAAAATAGAATGTTGCATATTCAGAAAAAAAACAACTACCAATGTAAAATAACGTTTTTTTAGGAATAAAAACATGACTTTAAAAATTGAAGCGTCACTGATGTGTGATGTGCGTCATTTACCTTCAAGGCGCTCCTCACTTCTGGAGGAATCTCTAATCCCAAGAGACCTGGAGGTAACTCAGGTGTGGGTTCAGATGGACCAAGTTGAGCCTCCCCTCCGGGGGTCTTCCCTTCCTGCATTTCTCTGATCCCAAAAGAGAAAACACACTGAACTTCCCTGTGCATGTTAAGATCTACAGTAAGTATCTAAATGAATCTGCAAATTGGACTAATAGGAACAATGCGACGTATGTGCAGGGTTTCTTCAGATTACGGTGTAAATGATGTTAGGATCTGCATACTGTATGATATGTGGTTTGTAATGAAACAGAACCATGTCATTACCTTATCAGCTTGAGCTCTTGCGCAGCTTTCAGGATGATTTCATGCTGCCGTTGAGAAAGGGCTAGTATGCCAGAACTGACTGCTTGCGGCGCCGGTTCTAGGGGGCTGTCTGGAACATTTCTGAGGGGTACAGACTGCGGTGGGGGTGGGGGGATATCCAAAGACTCTGATCTGTGATCTTCGAAATGGGGTCTCCGACCATCAAAGTCTGGGGGATACCCTCTCTCCTGTGGGGGCGGCCTTGCGGGTCTTTCCCACTCGGGAGGGGGTGGGTAAGGTGGCTCCTCATGTCGGTAAGGTGGCTCCTCGGGATACTCACGTATCCTGAGCTCTCCTCTTCCCCGCTCACCCCCTTCGTACGGATATGGACGCTCTCGCTCCTCCTGCCATTTGTCCTCCCGGAAGTGCTCTGGTGGCGGTGGCCCGCGAGGAGGGAAAGGTGGGTAGTCCCTTTCGGAATGTTCTCTGTCCCATTCCCCGTGGGGCTGGTAATAGTCTGGATCCCGCTCAAACCCACGGGGATGGTAATTCTGGGGGGGGAGGCCGTCCATACCCATCGTCCGCGGGCCCGAATTCCTCACTGTAATCCTCGTTGTACCCCTCTTCCAGTTCTTCTTGGGGTGGAGGCGGGCGCCTCATGCCCCTGCCCATTCCTCTGCCCATTGGCCGATGACCCATAGGTCTCCTCCTCATGAGGCCTCTATCCATCATTTCGTGAGGTGGGGGAGGGGGGCCTCTGGAGTGGGGGGGCTGAGGCCAGCCGGGTTTCCTCTCAAGCTCTTCGTGGTAAGGAGGGGGCCTCATCGGGGGCCTTTCCATATCGCACGGGGGAGGGCGTCTCATGTCTCTCTCCATGTTATGGTGCATGGGCGGTCCTTGTGGGTCGTGCCCACGATGGATGGGTGGCCCATGAGGATCCACTTCAAGTCCCTGATCCATGGTGTCATGCAGAGGAGGCGGCGGACGCCTCATACCCATGTGCATGAAGCCAGGACGACCGCGAGGGGGACGGCCACGGCCAGGGGGGAATGGAGGTCTCATGCCTCGAATGGGAGGCCTCCTGTCCCCCATCCAATATGGATCCCCTTTTTCCCAGTACTCCTGGGCCTCTGGCTCTTCCCAGTGCCCTCCACCCATTGGATGTCCTCCTCTCACGGGCTCTTCATAGTATTCTTCTTCTTCCTCTTCTTGGTAGTGGTGCTCCTCTGGAACCCACCTTTCCTCCTCAAGGGGTGGTTCTTCTGACTCTGCTCCGCCGTGTTCCTCTAAAGACGGCTCCTGCCATTGGTAGTCATCCTCTTCTACGTGTAGCTCCTCGTGTGGTTGTCTGTAATTGTATGACATCTGGTCGACCTCCTCTTCAAACGGAACACAGTTGGGATTCAACCCATGAGCTGGGCCTTCCGGGCCACTGGGTATCCCTCCACGGCCTCTCATCCCCCGGCCCCGGCCCTGGCCCCTGATAGGTCCTGGTGGCTGGCCACGTCCCCTACCACGAGCCATACCAGGCGGAGGGATTGGCTGACTAGGCATGTCTTTTCTTGGAGGCCCAGGTGGCCCCTGAGGCTTCGGCCCTTGCTGGGGTCCAGTATTGTTGAGATTTTTCTGCGCTGGCCCATCCGTGTTGAGGCCGCTCTTGATTGGAGTTGTGTTCTTCAGAGAAGCCGGGGAAGGAGTCGATACAGCAGGAGAAGTCTCTTTCTCATTTTTAATAGGTTCATTACTCCCAGGTTCCCCTTTCTTGGTTGGTTCAGATTTTACTTTCGAGGTTTGAGGAATGGGGTCGTTTTGCACAAAAAAGCCACCTAGTGTGTCCATGGTGTAGTCTTCTTGCTCTACCTGTTTTACATTCATCTGTGATGTTGGCGGTTGTTGCCCTGCTGGTTTGGAGGCTTGGAGTGTGTCCTCCTTAGTGGGTTTAGAACCAGGTTCTGGTTCAGGATGAGGACCTGGAGGATGTTGTCCAGGAGGGTGTTGTCCTGGAGGGTGTTGTCCTGGAGGGTGTTGTCCAGGAGGGTGTTGTCCAGGAGGGTGTTGTCCAGGAGGGTGTTGTCCAGGAGGGTGTTGCCCAGGAGGGTGTTGCCCAGGAGGGTGTTGTTGTTGGGGTCCAGGGTGCCGTTGCTGGGGACCAAGGAGTCGTTGCTGGGGTCCAGGGGGTCGTTGCTGGGGAACAGGGTGTCGTTGCTGGAGACCAGGGGGTCGATGTTGGGGACCAGGAGGTCGTTGTTGGGGACCAGGGGGTTGTTGCTGGGGGCCAGGGGGTCGTTGCTGGGGAAAAGGGTGTCGTTGCTGGGGTCCAGGGGGTCGTTGTTGGGGTCCAGGGGGTCGTTGAAAAGGTCCAGGGAGTCCATGCGGGGGTCCAGGTGGTCGTTGCAGGGTTCCAGCTGATTGTTGCTGAGGCTGTTCAAAGCGAGGAGGAGGACCCTGTCTTGGAGGTTGTTCAAATCTCATATGTTGCCCAAAACGTGGAGCATTTCCTCTCTGAGGATGATCAAATCTCTGCCTTTGATCAAATCTGGGGGGTCCTTCAAAGCACTGCTGCTCAAACCTTGGTCCGTTTCCTCTTGGACCATCAAATCTGGAAAATAAAAAAAATATTGTAAGGATCGACTGAGAATACAGGTTACAATGCAATAAACTGCCCAAAGTTGCAATGGAATTCATGAATTACCGTGGGCCTCTAGGGTCTTGGTAGTGCGGTGGCGGACCTGGAGGGGGGCCGGTTGGTCTCGCCCCTCTCACAGCAGGTCCTTCACCTCTGACAGGCGGTCCAGAGGAACTGTAGGGTTCTGACTGTGGCCTTGGTCCAGGTGGTCCACCAGCTAGTCCCCCAGTGGGAGGTGGACCCGAGGCCCCAGGTCCAGTGGTGGCTATAGCCTCCATACTAGACATAGAAGGGCTGGCCATATGTTGCATTTGTGCATCTGGTCCTGGGGGTGGGTACTGTCCACACTGCCCTATCACTCCACCACCAGTGTACTGGCTGCTCCCATAAGGCACCATGGTTCTGAGGGTGCTCACCCGCTCTTGCAAGTGGGCATGGGTGGAGTTCATTTGCTCCTGCCACTGCTTCCACTGATGTTCGTAGTCTTGCAGCTGGTCTTTGTGCGGGTACGACTGAAACTGCTCGTACCACAAGTGGAAGGTGCGGTCCCAGTCCTGAAAGACGGGGGCGAACTGCTGTTGCTGCACCTCGTAATGCCTCAGCTGCATGTCGGCAGGCATCGTCTGGACCAGAGGATGACGAAAGTTAGGGAGCGCTAGGACCACCGTGTCACAGTGTCGATCAAACACCTAACAGTGAGACAAACGTAAACGACGCTACCTGTAGATGCGATGGCTGCTGAATCAGCTGCTGGTACTGCTGCAGGATCTTCTGCAGCTGCTCGTGCTGCTGCATGAGGGCCTGGTACTGGATGCCTGCCCTCTGCTGCTGCACCTGTTGCCACTGGGCCGCCGCAGCTTGGAGCTGCTGCAGGCGGGCCGCTTCTTCGGGGTCCTGAGGAGTGACTTGTGGCTGCTTGAACACACGGGGGCAGAGGCGGATTCAATGTCATTGTTTAAATGGAACCGGTTTCTGTGTGAAACGTTCACACCGGCATTACCCTTATGGACATTGCAAACGGAAAATGAACAAACCACACAAACAGGACTTTTGGAGACATAAATAGAACAGAATATGAATTAGATTGCACATGAAAATAAGTTAATATGAATCTTGGTCTTGTGCTGAACTGTTATCAACAGTTATATCCCATTTACCAAACGTCTATGAGCCTCAAACAGAACAACTTCCCTTAAAAATAAGTATATTCATAACCTTTCTTGGCAAAAAATTATCTAGCCACATCGTTTTTCTGTCAATCTCTAGTGTCCAACCGTGATCTTTAATCTCCTTATTCAGAGTAAGAGCATTGATCTTGAGCATTAGGGGCAAATATGATATTTTGTCATTCTTACCGTTTCCTCTGGTGGAGGTGGAGGAGGGGGCTCCTCTTTAGGAGGTGGGGGTGGAGGAGTACTTTTTGGAGGTTCGGATGGAGGTGGAGGGTCAGGCCCTGATGGCTGGCTTTTAGGGAGTGATGGTTGACTGTCCCCCTGGCTCTGATTCTGTTGCCCTTTCTCATTTTTCAGCCTCTGCAAATTTGCAAGGTGCTGCTTGTACCAGTACTGCTGCTGCTCCTGGGATTGAATAATGACATCAGACACACACTTCACAAGGAGGGAGATGATGGTGACTAAATGAAGATGGGAGTTACAATAGGTACAATTCAGCCAATACGGTAATATTGGGTCCAGTCTGACCCTGTGTTGTTCTGTGCATCTGACAATAAAAGACTTGAACTTGAAACACACACCTAGCCTAAGCAGAGACACAGCCACTGCATAAAACCACTAGTATGACTACAACTCATAATTCCTTGTTGATATGAAAAGTAACTGTTCAAATCATACTCTGCTGATCTGTTAAGTTCAACAGAAACTTAACGAATGAGGCCTGCTATTTTATTTTTGTTCTTTCAAGGACGTCATCACAGGCGAGCACCACTTCATGTGAAAGCACATGCAAGATGTTACCTGCAATGACATAGACGAAAAATCGTGTTTTTTCTCCTCAGGCGTGGAGGAGTTGGCCTGCTCTTTACGGGGAGTCAGTTCTTTCTTGTTTACCTCTTTTGATGTGGGAGCACCATTGTTCTGGGTGGTCACCGGTGGTGGTGTTGGCTCGGGTTGAGGAGGCTGTGCCTCCTTGTTCTGTGGTGGCGGGGGCTGGGGTTGATTTTGTTGAGGTGGACACCTCATTGACTGGGTCTCGTCCTGGTAGTACGATGGTACACCGGCACCCATGTCAGGGTATCCAGAGACTTCACTTTGCCATGGGCCGGGGCCTCCGACCGCAGAACCCCCGCCGTAAGGATTGGCATCATTATTGTGGTGCAGCACAGACTGAAGCTGTTTCTGATGAAGTTGCTGCAGCTGCTGCATTTGCTGAAGATGCTGCTCCCGCAGACTCGAAAACAGAGAACTAGATGGGGGTGCTTCATATCCTCCAAATCCTGCTACCTGAGGAGACGGGCCCCTGACCTGTTGGTCTCTGGGCCCACTAAAATTCTGCGCTGGAGGCTGAGATCCACCGTAATTACCCCAGGAGGGATACATGCTCCAAAGCTAGCAATGCGCAGGCCTTTGTGCTCACATAAAGCCGGTGTTCTCCAAACTCAACAATCAACAACTCTCATCTATCATTGAAATTATTTATTTTTACCCGTGCGAGAGAGACCACAAGCAATTGTTAATTCTAAACTGGTTTGCTTAAAAAGTAAATCCCTAAAATACGATCCATCTGTTTTTCGTGGTCCGCTACCCTTTGCTAACAAGCTAGCCAGCTAGCTGCGTGGAAGAGGAAGCTGCGTACTCTAGTGAGGCTGTGATTGGGGCTGGATCTAGCTACGTCATGTTCACGTGATTTCTGAAACGTACACGTTTTCTTTATTTCGACATTACGTTCAAGTTAAACCAGAGTCTCAATGGCTCTGAGTTAAGCCAGAGTCAATTCAATTCAATATTTATTTGTAATTGTCATGGAAGACAACAAAATTCAGTTTGGAGCATTCAAACACTGCAAAAACTCCGACATAAAGTGCAATACAATGTGCAATATCCCTTCAATGAACTTCCCATAAATAACCCCTGTGTAAACCTTAGCACAATCAAGACACGTAACAGTGACAGCAACAATATTCTGTATTTAGCAGCATCGTGGAGGGCTTTGACAACATAGACATAGATGACCTACATAAACATAACAAGGGCAGAACAGTCAGGACATGTGGAGTGTTTTGTTACTGTGCAACAATGCAAAGTCCAGTTCATTGTTTATTGTTTTGGTGGATGTGGTTACTGTCCATGAGAGGGAGGCAGAAAGGGGGGAGGGGGGGGTCTTCAATGGCTCTGGGTTAAGGTTAGTAGTTTGTCATTTTCAATACAAAGGAGCTTTTTTTGCTAAAGCATAGTTTGAACAAGTGAATATAAACATATAGCTGACAAGTAGAAAGTGTTTAATTACATTCATTTAAAAACAGATTTTACAGTGTTAGGACCATGTTATAAACTATGTACAGTCGTATGACTCGTATGTGAATATTCAAGATGAATAATACATCATCTTGATATACAGCATGCACATGCAGCCAGCTCAGGGACGTTTCTTTTGGCATAATGTCACAGCTGTGCTGCTGGGACTGCTGCACACACTGGCATTCCACCTAACAAGAATTTGGGATGGGGAATGAGGACGGGTTTGAATCTGGCCTGGTCCTTTGCTGCATGTCTTCCCCTCTTCTGCCTTCATGTCTACCTTGAACTCAAGATCCATTATGCATGAAAATGCAAAAAAATATAACTTTAAAAAAAGTTGGCCTAAAAAATACTGACCATGAACATGATGTTTCTTTTAGTCTTTAGAAGTTTCATGTCACAGAGCAATGTACAGATAATCTACAATAAAATCAACTTGTCATTGGTTTCTTTGTCCACAAGGGGGAAACACAGATCCAGTATCTCCATTCAGTTGGTCCCAACATTTCAAAACGTTGTCAATAAAATAGTTCATTAATTATACTAGATAGCCTAGCCATTTTAACATATAATATATATTATTAAGGGCTTCTTCAATTGTACTTAATGTAAGACTGCAGAATTGCAGAAATATTAACATAAATAAAAATTTGACAATAAAAACGTCTGCAAATTCGAGTAAGCATATACTGTGCACCTTTTGATGCCCAGTTGTTGATGCCCAGTTGCTAGCTGCATGGCCCTGGGGAGATTATCATCTCACCTAGTAGATAAAGGAGTGGGAGGAATGAAAGGACATGGAAGGTTAAAGGCCAGTGTCTTTAAATTGCCCTTCAGGACTGGCACCCCTCAAGGTCCTGAGTTTTTTTTCCATATTTTCTTTCATTGAGATCACTAGTAAATCTGTATTAATTTTTACCAGAACCACTTAAAAAGAATCGTTAAAGCGGATTAATCAAGCCCATCCTGTTTAATGTCTCCCGTTAATTAGTTTGTCAGCAGTGTTTTAATATCGCCTAATGACTTCATATTTCACAGATGACATTAAAGGGGTGTTAAAAGAGGGGAAATGGCCCATTCAGGATACAGCTCTTTTGCTCAAGACGCCCTCCCTGTGTAAGACAAGGTCATGGAGGCCTAGCCTTTAGGGAGAGATACATTATCAAGGGATGGGGGTGGAGAAATCCCATAGAGGAAGCTCTCTCTCCCTCTAAAACAGCATGACGGGCACAATGTGATACAGTTCTATTTAGAACAATACAGTGTATAGGGAATTGCATAGTGCAGCTTAGTGTGCAGCAGTGTATAGAATAGCAGGATAGGCCCACAGTGACAAATGATAAGACAGTATACTCTATAGCACTATGTGTTGTTTTCTTCTACACTGGAAGGTGACGGGGCTGCATATAGAGCAATGTGAGCTGATCATATCACCGAATGAAACTGTAAAAAGTACCCCTTGCTTCGTGGTTTATGGTTTGAATAGAATTCAGTTTATTTAAGCGACCTAATTTTTTTCAGCTGCTTTCCCAAGCTATCAAACAAACAAGACAGAAAAGCTACAACTTAACGTAAACGTTAGCCAGTATTGAGGACACTGCACTTTCCCGGTGATGAAAATCCTATGTTAAACAAAATGTTCAATAGAAGCTAATGGATCCCGAACAAGTCCATGCACCGCTTCCAAAATGCTTTGTTTGACAAATCAATTTTCCCATAACCCGGTGAGGGGAAGAGTGATGCGGATTGATCGCCCCCCCCTGACTTTGTTTCCAGAATATTGTTTGATGGCTAGATAGATTAATTGGTATGACATTTGAAAGCCTCCTCCTGACTGTCAGCATCCAAGCCCTCCTTGCCCAATCGAACCATGGTCTAATTGTCTACCCTATAATGCCCCTACATCACAAATTAGAGACGGGGTGCCTGTGAAAGGTATTCCTAATATGTAACAAACAGCAATATGTGCCGCTCAATCAAACAGTGGAGTTTGAATGTAGTGTTACAGTGCTAATAGAAAAAAAGTCCCTATAATGCTGTGCTAGCACTTTCTATGCATCTTTATTGTTGTCGCAATATTTACTGGGCTTTACCAAAATGTATGTACACATACAATACCATTTTTTAAACCTCTCCAAAGTAACTGGGCTTCAGTCACATCAATCTATTTCCCATTATATGCTCCATTAACTTGGACCACAACCTTATGATTTGAGCAACACAAAGTGAATGAAGGTCAGTATTAGTAGTGTGTTGCAGAAGTACATGGTAGAGTATATGGAAACAGCTCTCAAATCAGATATTACTGCGTAACCATGGACTCTGAGAAAGCGCAGTGAGTTTCTAGGAAGATAATTGAGAGGATCTACAAGGTTATGAAACCTCGGTTGAACCCTCTCTAAAGTCAACATTGTGTCTGTGTTCATGGCATGTAGGTAGAACATATACAATGGAAATAACCACTGACACTCTACTAGCATGCCAGTCTACTGTGGTAAGCAGACAATTCCACATGTAAGTCCAGCTGGAATGCCTCTTCTCAAGTCCTGTCAGGAACACGTGATTAACACACAACATATGCTAGTACATCTGTGATATATGTTTTAAAACAGGTTCAGTCTTCATGTATAATTGTTTTTATTCCAAACGTCATTGATCTAAGAATGAATGTACAGTCAGTAGAGGAATGATTCTTGTCCATTTCATGGTAAATGTTGAAAACTAAGCCTCAAACACAGAGGCAACACAATAAAAGACAAATCCATGCACAATGCCCCGTATACTGCAAATAACAAAAACGTTGATTAGAAAGTGTCATTCAAAGACACAATAGACAAAAAT
Organism: Mallotus villosus; assembly: GCA_903064625.1. Taxonomy (NCBI): domain Eukaryota; kingdom Metazoa; phylum Chordata; class Actinopteri; order Osmeriformes; family Salangidae; genus Mallotus; species Mallotus villosus. The sequence goes on along the minus strand of CAEFZP010005890.1, from coordinate 244,699 downwards.
GGAGTAGATACCCGTCTTCCATATTTTATCCTCATTTATTTATAATTCAACAATGACTGATTACCTGACTTTGGTTCAATTTGGTGGGATGGATTCTTCACAGAACAACCTGCTTTACTGTCCACCTCTTTTCATAGACGGTCCCTCCCTATCACCCCAGCACACCCACTCGCCTTTGAAAAACTGTAATTGAATGAGTTTATGTCGTCAAATTGATTAATCATATTAATTTGTACTTATTAGGAGGATGGTTGAAAGCGATGACAATTAGATTAATGAAATTAGTTAATTTTCCTCCACTACACCATAGCACCAGCTCATATTCAATCCCCCCCCCTCCCCAAAAAAACATAGTGAGAGGGACTGTTATGACAAAATTGGCAATCAAGATTTGGGTACTAATTGAATGTCTGCTTTTATTAATGACGAGGTTTATAAAAAAGTCCTTGAGAAGAGAATATTAATTAACAGATCAAACCCTTTCAAATTGAAGGAGTGCACAGTGCAGATGGTCCCTTGAACTTAAATTCCTAGCATTTGGGTTTGTGGTAGGTTCATAGTAAATAATATTAAGTTTAGGTTTGGTTATTATAGCATAATAATATTATTTTGTTTGGGAATCACTGAACAATGTATCCTACGACTATTTGGGCTATGAATCAAATGCGAACCCCTGTGAAATGGAAAGAGAATGAATCCTTGAAAGCCAAACTTTGCTGTAAACTGGAACTTACTTGACCTCAGATGTATTTTGTGCATGGTGCCTAGCTGTCTCAGAAGGACCACAGCTATGAATTTATCATGCTTGCTTGGTTGAAGCTGAAAAGCAAACACACATAAATATATGTAAATGTAGGAAAACAGAGAGGGAGATCCCCCAGACGATACAGACTGCTTTGAATTTCATTACGCAACAAGCTGTCCACTAGTTACAAATGATCCCTGTGAAGAGGGGTGATTGTTTGATATGATAAAGATGAAATGTAATAGTTTATGCCATCATAAATCTGATTGTAACAGCCACACTATTAGAAAAACAGATAAGAGCATTTATGACTATTTGCTTTCTGTCATAAAAACAAGTGTCTATGATTAATAGGGGTGTCTGGCTGTGAACTGAGCAGAGTGTGTTATTGTAAACAGTAATGGGTGTGCATTGTATGTAAAAATGTGACTAGAGACAGATATTCTTGATAAAACAAAGTTATGAATAACACATTCAGCATTTAAAAGTATAATGTTTTAAATGCAAAAAGCGTAGGAATGGAAATTATGGTTTTGATTATAAAGAGAAAAGACTTGGGGATTGCTATCAGAGAGCCTAAATCCACAATAATATTTTAGCAGGAGTTACAGTACTCATATCCAACATCAGCTCAACATTTCTCATGGTATAGCATTGTGAATGAACTTAACATGACAATGTATGACTTTGTAACCATTTGATTCACTACCCTCAAACTAAACACAGTAAAATATAGTTTTGTCATACATTTGCTTTTGTCACAAGCTCCACCCCCAGCGACCACACAACATAACCAGACTGGTGGGAGGTGTGTGTGTACATGTGCGTGTGAACGTTAATTGCACGATGAAAAACTGTTCTCTAATTCATTTCCCGTCTGTCCGACGACAAGATGGATCATGGAAACCAAGCCATTCCACCGAACACAATTTTCATATTTAATGAGCATGACTCCAATACAATTATAGTAATTAGTCAAATCTACCTCACAACCAATGAAGCTCACCACAATTATTATTGGATCTTATTAATGATGTTGCGTGAGGGGCTCACAGGGTAATTGAGGGCATGTTTGGGTAGAAGCCTAGGGGGGGTTGGATGGTGTGTGAGTATTTTGGATTTAAACCTTAAGAAAGAGCCAAATGCCAACTCAAGAACCACAGATACAACGTACATTTAGCAATAATCTATTTTGCTTTTATTCTGACAATAGATCCTTTATAATGAACACATTGCCTTGTGGCAGTACTTTGCCACACCAACATCAGTCAAATTAGATGCTGGAAGGCACAACACATATAGTATATTTGAAAGCCACATCCAAGTGTGTTTTAGGCATGTTTTTCAGACTTTTTGTGGACGGACATCTATATCAATGCTCAAGCAATGTCTGAGACATCTTTGTAGCTACAGTGAACAATCTAGAGATAAGGTTGGGGTTATTGGGTTCATCATAATCAGTTATAGCTATATCGGTTACCCATGATACCAAGTGCTCAAGGTACAACAGTACTTGATTAAAAACCTGAAAAGACAAACCTAGTCCCCACTGTATTTTACAAGCTGCCTGATCTTACTTTGAATAATTGCATATTAGCTCAAGGCATCGCCACTGCATAGACCAGATAGACCCAAGAGGGCCCGACAAAAAAGGGGAGGTCAGTGGAAGAAGAGGCACATTTATAATGAGTGATGATACTGCAGCAGCTGACATTTTGGAGGCATGTGGAGCCTTTTCTCCTCAGACCTTGATGCTTATTAAATCTAGACTCACCGGTCCAACCAGTGACAACCATTCCTCCCCTGATAAAAAAGTTAGGTATATAATGAAATACACTTCCACTCCGCACACACACCCCCCCCTCCCCTCCATCACCAGGTTTGTCTGAATCTAAGTACGACTATGTTAAAACAGTAAGTCTGTGTGACTAAATAAAATCATTGCTTTTAATGTCTCGCCGCACAGGTACTAGACCATTTTAGAGCAGCTGGCATTGTTGTACATGGTCGTGGGTTCACGCTAACGTTTGTGACCAAACACGGGTCTGTCGTGCTCCAAAGTCAGATGAGCTGGGAGGTAGTATGTCATATCCAGGGCAACATCTCGTTATCCTGGGAATGACTTCACAGCACATAACGGATCACTTTGTAATAATACCCATCGATGCCACAAAGTCATTGAATAACACTTTGCATGTCTCCATTTCTGTCTCCCATATATCTTTAACCAATTGGAGGCAATGTTCATCAGAAACCGATAACTTTATCAAAGATAAGTGACTCTGTGACCTCTTATCCAATCAAGGCCAGTGTCACCGCTGTGTTAACGAGTGTGACGCCATAATAGAAGAACCCCAATTAACACAACATAATTAGCGGAACATAGTGGAATTAGAGAGCAGCAATGCCAGTACTTTGATGCCTTTATAATTAAGCAGTGGCAAAGACAACAATTAAGCCACATCTGCCAGCTTAAATAAAGCCCGGCTCCATTCAAGGCAGAAAGGGCATGTATTGTGTGTACATGCAACTAAAACATGGAGTAAGCTCTGGAGACCTCGGTTCACAGATACACAAGTTAATTCTGGAGTGAACTACAGTCTTAATGTAGCTCAAAGTCAGTGAAAAAGGTCATGAACAGATCAGTTATAAAACTCAAGTTTGGGAATGATGAACAACAATGTGACAACAACAATTATTTTACTTAAGGTCTAATTAATTAATTATAGGCTACAGTATATGTGTTGTGTGTACATGCAAGATATCTTCATGTATTCATTATTTTTACCTTCCTTTTTCACTTTACTAAACTTCTTAGTCTTGAATTTACTGTCCTAGAACAGTCAACAGAGTGTCAATGCTAACTGTGGGTTTAGACATTTCTATGCCAATGTGTATCGTTTTGGGCAACTATCTGTCCTATCCAGTGATCATAGGCTGGTAGCTACAGCATACTGGTGGGCAGGCCTTATTAGCGCAGTGTTAATGTGACGTTAATTGCTTTTACTTTTTCACTCCATTAAATGGGCGCTATCTCTTTCGGGAGACCGGCCAGATGGTTTATCGGCCTCGCTCCGGCAGTGCCGTCACTAATGGCCCAAGACACCGAGCTGTAAAAAAACAACGGCAACGGCGACGACAAACGCTCATCGTGCTAATTGAAAAGTAATTGCGGAGGTACCGAGCACCTGTCTCACCGTGAAAGCAATGTTTCCGCGCGCACAAGGACGATTGACTTGACAAACTAACCTGTTGTTGTGTATGTAGACATGGAGGGAATGACCATTGATGAAGTTATCCAATCATCTGATTTGTGCGGAGCAAAAGACCAATGTCAGTAGGCCTACACTATAGCTATATATTCGTTATGGCCTACCCACAAGTAGGCTAAATTTCGCAGGTTGAATCTTCAATAAACTCAAAGGAACCGCACACACTCGAGCCAGGTATAGGAAACTCCTAAGGATTTGCAGCTACTAACAACTCATCACGTGCTATTTTGAGATGAGATGTTAAACATAGACAGGGATCAAATGCAAAACAAGAACACTGGCAGTGTGGACATTTGGGAAACCTCTTCCCCCGCCCTGTTCACTCACTCAGAAAAACCCTCGCCAGCCACCAACCCCACCCCCACCACTACCACCACTATCTTCAGCCATCCCCCACTTCCCAGACCTAAGATCAATACCATAGTTTAAAGAGGATGGACCGTGTAAATAGAGACAATAGATCCTGCCTATGAGGATGCCTTGATCATTGATGCTCTCTGACTTGTGTGGCAGGATCACTTCAGATCAGATATCTGGAGATGGCTGTCAATACAAGAGGTTGGAGGGGGTGAAGTTTATGTCAATGGCACTCTCCGTTCTGGGGGAGGAAGGTGGATGGACATGGAAACGTCCAAGGGTAAGGCTGGACTTTTTCTTGTCTTACCCAACAAAATAGTTCATAATAAAGATAAGCATGATTGGGTGCAAAGAGATAGAGTGCACAGCATCAGTTATCCTACATTCAGTGATCTTCAGGAAGTCCAGTGTTCGGCGGTCGTCCAGTACAGGACAGAAGTCCAGTTCACTAGTCCTGTCATGTAAAATGGTCAGGAGCTGCACTTAGCAGTCCTGTCAATGGCAAATAGAAGACGCAGACAGCAGTGGTTGATGTTTGGTTTCTCTCTAAAATGTACCAGTGAGCCTTAACGGTATCTTTGCACAGTTCCTTTTCATTATCTCTGGAGATTTTAGCAGCTGTCAGAATGACTCTGGAGCCAAGATGGCTTAGTCCAGGAGTAAGCCCTTCCCAGGGGACAGGAGAATCTTCTCCTTCAGGCCTCTGCAGTCTGAAGAGAGACATGCAAATGTACACACCAAAATGCAAATATGATACTTACCTTTACAGCTTGGTAACAAAACTGTGTCACATCGCTGAAAGCCTTCCCCGCAGCCCCCATTTTGTCTGAAGAGATGTAGAGGTGAGAAGGAGTAGGTAAACAAAGCATGATGCTGATGTGAGATACTAATTGGAACTCAATTTCTTTGGTCTGGTACCTTCAAAAGCAAAATAATAACATAAGAACCCAGACATAATAAATCATCCTAAGAAATAAATCTAAAATGTTTCCAGGAAGAATGCTCCATTACTGCTCCATTTGCGACCTATTCAAAATTTACATAACTGTATCAATGTCTCTCATGTGGCCTTCTTTCATGTGTCCTATTTCCTGTTGACTACCAGCGACTACAAGTCCTTGCCCAGACCTCTGCCATAAACTTCTCACCTGCTCACTGGGTGGTGGAGTGAAAACGGAGACGATACCATTCTGGCTATTTCCCTCGCTACTTACCAATGCATTACAGAAGTAAAGCATGCAATGGCATGGGTTGTTTGCAGCTGTTGCAGACAGCGAACAGGCCTACAGCTGTTCTGAGACTTGGTCCTGGGGTTTAGAAATACTTGTAACTTCAAGATCCGTTTGATAAATGAGGTCAAGACAAATGCTGTAAACTGTTCATTAAAGAGGTCCATTTCTCAAATGGGGGCATATGTTGCCAGTTATTTCCTTCTTTGTTTCCGACTAACTTTCTTTCCATGACAAAACCCACAGCTGCCCTGCCATACTTTCTCACAGTATCTCCAACAGCCCATAGATGGCGCTCACCTCTTTGCGATCAGACATGACTACCTCTGAGGCTGTCCATCACTTCGTGCCTCTGACTCGGCGACAGGGAGGAGGGAAAGGCACCGTTACCTGTCCTTGAGCCAGCGGAGGAAAAGCGTGGATTCAGCATGTATGTGTACGCCCTAGCCCGGAGCCATAAATCATGACCTTCAATTTACACAAGGAGCATATTGATGGTTTTCTATGTGCTTCACTCACTTTCACCCAGTTGCATTGTCTAGAATAAGAAGACTTCCAGCATAACTACCCTTCATTGGGCACTTTCAACTTATGATCTAGCTTTTTCTTTATTTTAAGTACAGCTAAAATTTGAGGTGAAACATGATGAACATGCCAGACTTTCTGTTGTTGCAAGTACTGTATATCAATTTACAAAACATAAAATTACAAGAGACTGAATTTTATTGGACAGAGGTGGGTGGTAGGGTTTTTCGATCGACAAGGGGGTCTGGTTCTATGTGTATGCCCCTCCCTACAGTAGATACAGGTGGCGTATCTTTGGATTTGTGGCAATGAAAGACTGTTGGTTGGAATAAGCAGGTTCCTTTTGTACGCCATGTCTTGTTTTTCATATCATTCTTTTTGGAGGTGTTCTCTATCTTGATTTAAGCCCCCTAGACAACGTAACCATGATTTGGTAGCAGTTGGGACTGTTCATCCAGGGAACAAACGACAACATACACTGATGCTGAATTAATATCTTTACCTTAAACTCATGCTTTACATGAACCCCCATTTATTTGGTAGAACGTCAACGATGATGTTGTGAAGAGGGATAGGCAACGCTTGGAAGCATGTTGATTAAACTTAGCCTGGTCACCCATCCCCCCCCCTCCCCCTACCGTCTTGACCAAGCCTGAACGCCTACTAAATGAAATGACTTCCACAGGACTGCACCACAAAGGAAGTGAATGTGTCAGATGTGCGTTCCACCCATGTTCTTGCTGGCAGAAGGTCAAACAGGACACCGTGTAGACAGCCAACCAGCTGACAGTTGGGACACGGGATGCCGTTACACCCCTAAGGCACTGTTCTTCTAGACACACACACGCACATACACAGCATTGACCGCGTGCACTCCTTTCACTGTTCATTTCACGTTACATTCTCAGTAAGAGGTGGAGGCCAAGCCATGTCAACAGTCTATTCCCTACAGGGTTAAATGACCTGGGAAATGACTTTCTTTATCATTGTGGTCGAGGCTTTCTTAACAAGGCGACAATACGAACATGGAATCTGTTATAGGCTGTTTAAATTGTAACACCTCCAAATCTTGGGTTGTCAAGGTTTTTAACCGTCACACGTTTTCATCTGTGAATGCATGATTTCGATCAATAGTGATATTACAGTTTGTTTAGTACTTTTGCGTGCATTTTAACACTTTGTGTATGACGTGCATTTAAACTCTGTTTTGTAAGGATAACATACAGAACTATCACAATGGAGTTGCATTAAAGGTGTAGTATGTTCTTCACTTTAGTCGTTAAAATCATGTCATGTAAGATTTAATAGATATTGAATTGAATATTGAATACCGGTATCATATTGGCACAAAACTTCGTTAATTATATTTCTACTGCTAAAACATTTTGGCTGAAGTAAAAGTAGGTTGATGTGTGTCAATGTCAAATGAACTCTTATCTAACTTCCTACTTAAGTAATAAAATGTACAGATGTGTTGTTCCATTCCGAAAATGGGCACACAAAAATGCAAATTACATAAACCATGTGAGTTTATTGTCACTGTACATTTAGTGCATTGGGAGAACTGACTCACTCCAAACAGCATGTATTTACACATGAATACCATATGCATGAACACAACAGAACTCAACACATGAAATGCCCTAGAATACTTTCCAATATGTGTGCCAACCACATAGGGTACTGTTGGTTCTAGCTTTTCATGCCAACATTATGAAACATTAGATGAATGTAGTCTACAGTTTGTTTATAGTTGTGCTACATTCTCTTCACAGGTAGGATAATTAAAATTGACCAAACCTTTTTCCTTCTAACTTGATTCATACATCATAACTGCTAGCATATTGCTTTTAAGGGGACCAAACCTCTAGGGTAATCAAATGTCTATGGTGCGTATACCTTCTCTGTTTCTTATACACTGCGGACCACAATGGCCTAGGTGGTTTGTCCATGTTTTATGTAAATCTCGTCATCTCAGTGTGCATGGAGATAAGATACTCCACAAATGGAACAGCGAATAAGCAGCTTTCTCCGGAGGAATGTGTTCCCCCCAATTGCGGTTCATCTACATTTTTTTAATACGCAGTCAGTGATGTCACTTCATTTCTGTGCCACCAACTCTCTGGGGAACCCCACAGCCCGCTTCCACACCCACGAGTAATTTCAAAATCTGAATTGAGGTATAGACGCACAAACGCACACTATGTGTTCTGTTTCAGCCAAGTTCTAGGCTCGAGCAGGATGTAGTTCTATCATTCTGAGACTCGGAGATATGCCTTCAAAACACATCATGAGAATCTCTTACACAAAATTAAATAAATATTGACTCTTGTTCTTGCTCTTTTGTGTAATTATCGTACAGTTTTTCATAAAGTAATAAGGTGTTAGTAACATACATTTAGCATAATCAGTGCTCACAGGGCCCTGCAAATACTGTCATTCTTAACTTCTTTCAGGTTGCAGAATACAGAATGAAAAATCACATCAAAGGGCAAAACATGGGCCAAACCAAACTCTCTTACAGATCTAAATATAGTAACAGCAATGCAAAGGAACTCTAGTACATAGCAAAACATACAGCGAAATGATGGTGTATTTGAACTGACATTTACTGATGCTTCATCAAACAACACTGTAAAGAAAGTGATACCAATTATTTGTCAAACAGAACATCGGCCATATTTGCCTTGCATAGCCCAGTGATCACTTTGTTAAAAAACTGTTACAGACACCCATGAAATTGTATTAGCAGTTTAGCTAAACTCTTTGTGCCAAAATCAACTTAACTGACTGCTGTCCCCAAGGTGGAGCCAATGCAGAAATTTAATTGCTCCATTTCTGTTGAGAATTTGATCTTACAAGACAATTAGAATTAATTGGATATATACCACTTTAGCCTCTTAAAATAAATTAAGCATTTTCTCTTTTATTTTTCTACGTTACTCTGAACAAGGGGTCAATAATTATCTGGAAGTGCCCTTCGTAGTATGCAGAGGTGGGAATAGTGCTAAAACTCACAGCACATTGGAGAGAGGAAAACCCTTTTTTTGTGTCTGTCATTTCAAACAGTACAGACCTCAGTTTATCAAGCACATTGGACTTTTTGGAGCCAGAAGGACACAAGCTAAGCATGCGCATTGAACACATTCTATTGAATTATTTCATGTATTGTAAGTTATAAGGGTTAGGGAAGGGATCCGAAAGCAGGATTCATGGCAAATCATTGATGTCCTTTTTTGGGACTGGATAGACAACGATACTACTGATTAGATGTGGGCATCCAATCAACCCTAATGCTGATTGGAAAAAAAATATTTCCGACAGTCATCGTGTGATTATGTTAATAAACTGTGAAAGCAGAAAATAACAAATCCTCCCAACAATGACTAAACATGAACACGTGGCACAATGTGGCTGCTATCATAATACTGTGGAAGGGGTTTGTCACTAACAACATGCTGTAAAACACTGAATGGGAGTTGTAATTACAATCGTAGGCCAAGCTGCAGTTCGGTGTAGAGGAGAGCCAACATTTGAGTCTATGCAAAGATGAATTTGATCATTGCACCTTCAAGGAGGGAAGCTGGAGTGCATCTTGGGAATGTAAGTCTCTATTGTATTGAGCTTTAATTAGCTACGCATTACATTACTGCAAGTCAATGGTGGTTTTGGTCTACTCCAGAGAGTAGTCTCTGAGTTGAGGTATATGCTTTGCTTTAGGGTAGCTTAGCTGCCAGCCCTTATATTAGCTTACCTACGATCTCACTTTGGTTGTACAATGGTAAAAACAAAATGGCACATTTGAGCTTCAGAGTTATTGATTTCATATGGTGTTCGCTATCTCTGCATCCTCATGTTTTTCTTTCGAGGTAAGTTAATTTATTGAACTGTCTTTATCTAAGAATTTTAAAGACAATGAACAAAGGTAATTTCACACGACAACAGGGTGAACATCTTTGGGTTTTACACGTTTTACTAGCATTTCTGTGTAGATACAAACACATTACTGTGTAGTTACAGAAATATATAGGATATTTTATAAACTAGCATTACCAAACTTTGTACTATCCACCCATTACTTTTTGATATAATTTAAGTTTTTAATAATTTTGTAATGCTACTAACTCATATGAACTTACTGGAAAAATTATTGGTGGAAAAATTTGTATTGAGGTTATGCACCATCTCAGGCCATTTGGTAATTTTTTGAAATTCCTGAACATTGAATGTGTATATGTATGCAGTGTTCTAAAATATCTCAAAAGTTACATCTGCATTTTTTACTTATATCTGGGCATTTTGGTCAAATGTGGGTTGTGTTACTTTAATGTTACGTTATCGAGTCATGTTTGAATGACACTATGTTCTGCATACCTTTACTAATTTAGGATGACACAATTTAAACATATGCCTTTTTTGGTAAATATGGGAATAATTATGACCACTGTATTTTGACTGCATCTTTGAATATTGATGGTTTTTAGTCCACCTTTAGGATTCTAGAGACATACTGTAGTATATTCTCAGAAATGTGCCCAAATCTTCTACATCTGTACTTTAAAATAAGGAATAGATTATGCAGTTTATTAAGTTATTCTTTGCACTACAGTCAGTGTTGAAAATGTCAGTGTTCACAGAGATGTACACATGCACGCACGCACACACACAAGCAAACACACACACACATGCACAACAAACACCCCCCCTACACACACACGCACACAAACGACCCCTGCACACACACACACACAAACAAATACCCCCCTACACACACACGCACACAAACGACCCCTGCACACACACACACAAACAAATACCCCCCTACACACACACACACACACACACACACACACACACACCGCACACACACCACACACACACACACACACACACACACACAGAGAGAGAGCTTAGGTGTTAGTCTCTACAAGCAGTAAAAGACAGAACTAGATAAAACACACTACAGTTCTATACTGTACCCATTATTGCCACAATGTTAACCAGAAACCAGATGCTCAGTGCAAAGTCTTTGTTCGATTATCTACACTTGTGTACCACCATGAAGCACCAGGCTTGACTTTAAACTGTTGAGTTAATGAGGCTACAAGGAGGTAAATGTGTTTGAGTTCAGAATATAACATCCCTATTACAGATGTCTCGGTGTTTGATGTTGACGACAAATATAAGAATATGTCTACCAAATCATTCCCACACCCATACAGTGCAATTTGACACAATACAGTACACATATACAGTTATATATAATACCAGAGGGTGCCTCTAATGCATCACAACTGCGATTAGAAAGTAAGATAATAAAGAAAAAAAAACACTTGACTGGCCATATAGCCATACAGTTTATCAGAACGAGTATTCACACTTCAGTTTCAAGAAGAAAAGAAAAAGTCACAGAAGCTTCGGGTGATATAGAGTAAAGGGTCTCTATAGCCTATGACAAGACCCAGAGTGCCAATTTCTGTACACAGCATCTTTATATACATGTTGATGTCCTATATCAATCCGAGCGATATTTATTTATATATATGTTCACCCTTAAAATCGGTTTGAATTTTCTGTTTAATTTTCTTTTCTGGTAATCTCTTCACTTTTGCCTCGACAAAAACAACTTCATGCTATTGCTCTCACGTCTTCATGGGGGCCGTCTCTTCACTCATTGGACGACGCGGCTGTCCGTCAGATACATGTCCCTGAGCATCAAGCCTTGGCCTCGAGCATTTCCAAGAAGAGTTTGTGCATAGGCACTTTTCCCTGCACCTTGATGCTGTAGAAGTGCTGCACAGCTTTGGCGGCGGTTTGCCGGAGCAGGGGCAGGGTCATGAGCAGCTTGCCGGCCCGTCGTGGGTCCTCTGCATGTTGGGAACCCTCCAGGTCCTGCAGGGCCTCATGGAGAGAGTCCTGGAGCCTCTGAACGGCCTCCACATCCTCTATATGCATGGAGTCTGGAGAAGAGGGAGGAACAGAGGGGGCAAGAGAATGAGTGACGGAAAGCAAAATAACCATTTTACATTTGCAATCCATCTAGTAGTGCAGTTGATGCCATTTTGAAATAGGCGTTTTACATATGTATTTATAATTTTGTCTCATAAACAGTTCTAAGTAAGTGACCTTTGTTCGATTCTTTTTTCATGCAACACACCGCCAAATTGTATTTTTAGGGGGGGTCAAAAAAGTCAAACTGTTTACACTTCAATGGGTTTAAAAACAAAAGTAACCTGCAACTGGAGCTCACCGTTTGGCTATCATTTCTGCCTACTTAAAATTCAACAGCTCACTTTTAGCAAACATCCAATTTTGGAAAGAGGCTTTTTCTTGTTAGTGCTTAATCACTAGCCTTAAATAAATGCCTGCACATGACTTGGGCTCTCTAGAGAGAGAGAGAGAGAGAGAGAGAGAGAGAGAGAGAGAGAGAGAGAGAAAGAAAGGTAAGATCGTATAAAAAATGTGGATAGGGAAAATAATTATTTCTTTTGGTATCCTGGACCATATAGTGTATGTATTTTCCCGTTAATGAATTCAGATGGCTGCATTACTAGCATATCGTTCAACTGAATGATAGTGGCAGATGGCCTTAATTTCCATAAGAAAGAGCAGTCGGTCCCCTTATGTATAGGCTCTGAAAATAAAACCAGTAACACGCTCTATAAAACCAGGAAAAGAAGCTCTACACTATGTTAGTGGTTTAAACCTAAAATAAAATATGTAATTGTCCACCAAAGGAGATATCAAAATTGACAAACTTATCTTCTGTCAATGCATAGTATTTTATTTGGTAACGCCAGCTTTAGTTGTAAAGATGAAGGGGCTTTACATTGTGAGCTTTGATGTCCGGTTATGTACAAGGTTGTATACTAGTAGTGAGTGTATAAAACAAAACCAATTTGAATGACATTTACCAGACAGTTTTAATTTACAGACATGCATGTACGATGAATAGAATCTGCTATCAATGGTCTTGCAATTCTCTCAAAAGTCAGTTACATTTTCCTGACTTGGAAGCAATAACATGCGTGTGTTTTTGGTACACCACTTGTGGAAATTTGAGCCAGGAAGAAAATCGAAGTGAAAATAGAACACAAACCAAAGTGTACCACACCTGTTTTACATGCATGAAAAAGTACGAGTGTTTTTTTCCCAGATACATTCACTGAATCTTACTCATAGATCATTATGAGTTAAATATATGTGACCAGTGACAGAAGAAGGAGGCCACTGTATAAAGAAGAATGGCTCTGCCATTTGTTAAGAAGTAGTTCCAGTGAGGCACCGTGTAAGAGCGAGTAAATGAGGCAGTAAAAAGGAAAGTACGAGGCTAATTATGTTCCTAACTGACTGATTAAGTCTCTTTTACCAGTTGCCTTCTGTGTAAATTGCGTTTCTATCTTGGGAAATTAAGTAGGCTATGTGGACCGCACATGTGTTTCAGGAGTCTTCATTCGAAGCCTTCATGTTAATGCCGATCTGATCCTAGTCTTCAGAGTGTGTGTGTGTGTGTGTGCGCGTGTGTGTGTACATCTCGGCGTTCTCGGGTGCTCTCGTGAGCACGCAGAGTGGTGTGTGTTTGTTAGGTGTGTGTGTGCGCTCGCATGACAGTGGGTTAGGGGGCGGAATGCGAAACTAACTTTGAAGAAACAATTTCTATGTAATCCGTCAGCAGCCTGGCGTCAATCCTGTCGATACAGCGCTAATTACTAAATCAATGAAGCCATGAATTTCCACAGCTGTCACACCCACAGAACCCCAAGAGTCCAATCTCCCTGAGACGGTTCAAATGCAACAAGGTCGACCCCCTCGCCCTCCCGAAAACCTGCCCCTCTCTTCTTTTGCCCCCCCCCGCCCCCAGCCTTTCACCGTCCTCTCTGTCCACCCACCCCTCCACCCCCTCCTGCTCCCGTCGAGGGTTCGTCATCTGTAGACCCAAAGCTCTCTGCTCAGCATTTTTCATTTTTCAGTCAGGCAAGGGACAGGGGGGAAAAAAGGACTCCAAACAGGCATTGATTAGTAGGGGGGACAGGGCCTGCCTCGTGAAAAGCAAACTGTCGATACGAGTGCCGCATCTTCACATCAGAACAAACGAGGCCCGTCGCTCCCCGACACTCATTCCACTCCACTTAACACATTTTATTGACAGCCCCTGTTTTCCTAATGAAATGCTAAATATATCTCCCTTGGCTGTGGGGCCCTGGCAGCTACTGTCATGGAGATGGAGAGAGAGCGGGAGCAAAGTGACAATTGCACAGACACACACACGCATGCACACATAAACATACACACGCACACATACATACACACATGCACCCACACAACCACACACATACAGTACACACAAGGCTTGGGTGTTCGTACACAGGTACACACACGGCGTTTACACATACAACACACACACACACACACTATTGGGGTATTTAATTAAATAGCCATGTTCCTGACCCCTTTGTCCTCTCTTATCACACACCCTTCATTGTGGAGGTGATCGCCGTCCGAGATAGAAAATCAGCTGACATTTTTTTGTTTTATTTCTTTGTTTGTTTTAATTACCTGTCAAGTATCTAGATTTACTCGAGATTTTCCATACAGATGTACTTTACTGTCAAGCTCAGGGTTACTGTTCCCGCCATGTAGGCCTCATTAATGGACTGAGAACAAATAAGATACCAGTATTTATATCCGTTAATACTTCATGAACAGGATGGATATACTTTTGACCATTATAAGGTAGTCATCCCCCGTCATAATTTTGTCAAAATGCTTTAAATTACAAATAAAAAAATAGAAAAAGATCTTAAGACATATTTTGATTGTCAGACTTAAATCAACAAACAGCGAGCCTTTAACCAAGTTCATCAAAAAGCAACGCGTACCCGAGTTAGCGAGGGCGATGGCCTTGAGGGTGACAAACTCCTCCTTCTCCACGCGGAGCTTCTTGTAGCGGCGCACCAGCGGCAGGATGGCCACGTGCAGGTCCAGCAGGGCGCTGAGGCGAGCGTGCTCCTCGTCCACCACGTAGTCCTCCGCGTACACCAGCTCGTCCTCGCAGGGCAGCGAGCGGAACACGATGCTCAGCACCAGGATCTCCATCCAGGCGCTCTGGAGTAGACTCATCTGGTCTCCCAGGGAAAGCGTGGAGAAGCCTACAGGGGGCGAGAAAATGGATGGTTTATGACTGGTTGTTTAGAGAAAAAAAATTCTGGTGTGGTTTTGGTCATGGTTTGTGTTCGAATGAGCATTTTATTGGTTTAGACATCCTTTTTTATTGGTGGAATCTTGTGTATCACCAATTCTGAACACACAATTCATCTATTTGAACTCTCTAACTCTCTCTCAATGGAGGAACCTGCACTTAAACTTCAACACAGTGACCCCACTACCCAGTCAGGTCTGTGGTCTCGCTGGCCCATATGTGTTTTAGGGCCGTGTGTGTGTACGTGTGTGTGTGTGTGTGTATTTATGAATGCCCCCAGAAGAGCCCACTTGAAACGAAGGCCGTCCCCTCCGCAGGGCGGCTTATGGGAAGGACATAAATCAGCAGAGGGTTAAGGCCTTTGAAACGCGACTCCGTGCCGCTTTAACCCTCAATCGTCACCGAGGGGCCCCACTCAGTCCTGTTGGCTTTCATTGCCTCGCGGCCCAGAAACAACTACATGAGTACTGACCGAAGCTGCACTCCGGCTACGATAAAACTGAAGTCAAGTGCCATCTTTTTATCAAATGTCAAAGCCTGTGTCAAAAACACAAAGGCAGTGCAACACCCAAAGCTGACTTAAACCTTCATGTCTTGAGCATTGATACCAAAGTCACTTGATTCAAACACACCACAACTAACAAACAAAAACAGTCTCAACTCCATAGCTTGCGGTTTTTGTAACCAAGCAAGACAACGTATACCTAAAAGCAAACCGTTCCCAATAACAATCGCCTTCCACCTCATTGAGAGTGAAACCCATTAACAACCTTGATTGGAAGCACCATCAGAGACTATCTCCATCCTCAACATTTCCACCACATCAAACAGACAGGCCACTGAAAGATTCCCGGCCCCCACAATACCGTGCACTTCTTTATGTTGAATAGGGGCTGATTGCACTATTGAACCAGGCCCTTGAACCCACCTCTTGCACTATACAAACGTAAAGAGGTGAGATCGGGACCCGGGGACAGTGTGGCTAGGAAAAGGTCCACCTCAAAGGTTCTTATCAAGCAAGTTGGGGGGAGGGAGAGAGAGAGAGGGAAAGAAAGAGAGAGAGAGAGAGAGGGAAAGAAAGAGAGTGCGGGGGTTCCATTGATTGGTAGATTGTAATCAGCACGCCGAATGTGAGGGGCGAATCAATGAAGGGGCCTGGTCTGACACACGGCACGCTGATGGAGGACGTCCGGAACATTCAGGAGGAGGTGGCAGAGCTGAGAGGTTTAGAGAGGGGGAGGAATATACTGTATCACACAGATTGATCCTTACTTAATGAGAGTTTGATGGGAAAACACATTGCTGTTTCTGAAACTAGTTTTAATATGTGTATATTATATATACAGTACCAGTCAAAAGTTTGGACACATTTTCCCATTTAAAATACTGGTACTGTATGTGTATTTATATATTTCATATTTACAGTGACAAGGTATCGAGCTATTATTTAGCTGCTCTACTTTTACTATACACCTGAACCCTTGAATTTCCTTCCGGATACGTGAAGTGAATTCAATTGAACTTAATTGCATTTACTGTTGTGGTGTCAATGCTGTAATATAAACAAATACCTGCTTTAAAAAAAAATTTCTAAAAGTTTTTTGGTCATTCTGATCAAATATTTGTCAAAAGATCTTTCTCTCCTGCCTACGATCTTCAGTAAAATATAGGGATTCCCTAATTCCTAATTCCCTCGACATAAATTGGAGGGTTTGATTGAAGAGGTGGCTCACACCTCTTTCATTATACAGATCGTTGAATGTACAAATAATGACCAAACATGAATTATTGCTAAAATTATGTTTGATTCTTTGTCATATTAAGAGTGCTGGAATTCTCAGTGGTGTAAAACAAAATGTGCTATATATATATATTGGTTTGGTCATTTTATTCTGTAATAATAACCGGCATGGTTTTACGTTGAATTCGAGATATTCATCAATACCTCCAGAACGTTTAGTATTGAAACAAACAAACAAATAAACAAAGTAGCTTCTAATCCAAGTCGATCCAACATTTAATTTTGGGGGGTGGGGAGGCGCCCGAGAAAACACTATTTCCACAGCCTCCACTCTCTCCTTCTTATCTCTCTGTCTTTGCCGTGTCTCTTTTTCCACTCAATTTACTGAAGTGATGGAGTGACTTCCTGGCTCCCCGGGGTCGCTCCCTGCTCCAGGTGCGGCGCTCCGAGGTGGCTGAGTTAAGTGAAGCTCCGAAGGGGGACTCGCCCTGATGAAATATCAATATTTCACCCCCACTGATTTACTGCCGTTTGACCAAACATGACACAATATCGAGCAAGTGGCAGCAGAATGTCTATATCTACCCCTGACGCTTTTCTCTCCCTGACAAAGAGCATCATGGAGGACCTGCAGCTTACTGTAAGTAAGTCAGCACACCAGATATACTGCAGAACAATATTGGCAGATACGATATTTCAATTAAAGTCAAAACAAAGCACCACATTGTGGTCATATTTGCCCCTGACATTACAATACATTTACTTGCTACATATGAAATTTAAGAGACACTCATACACTCTACTAATAATCTCAAAGAGTAGAATGCAAACACGTTTCTGGTAGTTTGATTTGTAATAGCAAACTTGATATATCTAAAAAACTAAATGATTTAAAAGTATGAATGCGTTGGATTTAAATGGAAGGGGGGGAAAAAAGGCAGAAAAGCATATAAGGAGAATTGGCCTGTGTGATACACTCAGTATCACCGTCTGTGACAGACTGCCCGGCAGTGAAGCTTGAAGCTGTCATAGCTCTGGGTCTAAAGCAGACAGCAGCAGTTCACTCTATTCATTTAGTATCATTACAGGCCTCCTAAGGGCCCTAATGGGTCTAATAAAACGACAGAGGTAATAATGAGACTAGAGGGCCCACATGACTGAAGAGAGAGAACAGACAGACAGGAGAAAGAGAAAGAGGGGAGGAGGGGGGGGGGTGTAGGGAAGGCTGAAGGGGTAGATAATTCAAACCGATTATTTGATATCTTGTTAGATCGTTTCCAAGCTGCGCTGCAGGTTCATGTTTAAACACACGTCCGAAACGCGCGTGTGTGTGTGAGTGCGTGTGTATTTGCGGCGAAGGGGGTCCGGTGGGTTCACGTACGAGGCGGGCGCACATGTTGCCCTTTTCACTCGCACACGGGCCAACATGATTTGTGTGTGCGCGTACGGGCGTGCGCGCGTACGTGTGTAAAAGCAGGAGGCACGCATGCAGCTGCACAAATGAGTGTCCACCTCTGACCCCGTGGCAGGCCAGCAATGATTCCTCTCTCATTTTCATGACAGCGTGTGTATGCGTAGCACCGAATCAATGGCCTGGGGTGGCAGTGAGTTACAGCACTCCGCATGAACAAGCTGACCCGAGGCCTTTGTTAGTCACATGCACTCATGCCAACCTCTCAACAGTCAGATACTGAGGACCAGACCATTATCGTGTATCCACTGATTCCATGTAGAAAAAACCTACAGTTATAAACTACAGTTATGAGGCAATGTAAAATAAGACGGTGAGATTTTCTACAACCTAGGACCAACAAAAGGACTGGAAAATGCAATATTTTGCAGTACAGTTTTAATTTATTACAATGGTCAGACATTGCAGTGGGGGCTTGGAATGAGTCCAACATTTTTTGGAACAGAAAAGGGCTGGCAAAGCTTCTAAAAATGGAAACGGAATGTATAGATTGACCAGCACATCACACACGGCATATTTTCCTCCTGTCTTCATCCGATAGTTTGGGAGTGACGAGGAAGAGCAATGCTGAGAGTACTGCTGTCCCTTCTCATAATGGACCGATCTGCTTTAATGACACTTATTAGCTCATCGTTAAAGTCATTTTGTGCCGTGGGCTATTGAGTCTAATGGGGGAAGAGGACTGTTTAAGTGCAGGGACCCCCCTTTTGTCTTAATCGTCACACTGTGACACTTTGCCCCCGTGTCCCCGGTTAAAACGTCCCCAGAGTGTCACATCCCACTTTTAATGGTTCTGTTCTCCGCTCGTCAGGTCTTGTTGGAATCGCTTGTGGTGAAGCGGATGGATTGTTGGGTATACTTCAAGTAGATTATTCAAAATAGAAATCTCTATCCATCCAATTTCCTTTGTGCGATGTGGACGATCAGACTACAGCGGATTGAGGTACTTCTGCTTCATAGTCACATCGTGATAAAACTCACAGCAGGCCCATGTTACTTTGGGCATTTTTTTTACTCAGAAGAGGGAAACTATACAGATGTATTGCTGTGATATCCAGAAACACAACAATCTCTCAGGACCTTAACCCCTAAAGAGGCCAGGAAGCGTTAGCTAAGCCACTTGTCCTTTATCCTCAAGATCCATGACTAGAAGCAGGTCAGTGTGGGAAATGGGCATTTGGGTCAGTGGTTCTCCCTTTATTTCTCTCTTATTTCTCTCTCTCTCTCTATGTCTCTCTCTATGTCTCTCTCTCTATGTCTCTCTCTCTCTCTCTCTCTCTCTCTCTCTCTCTCTCTCTCTCTATGTCTCTCTCTATGTCTCTCTATCTCTCTCCCTGAGAGTAAGTCTGTCCCTGCCATAAACTCCCTTGGTGCTGAAGCAGCAATCCTGCCTCACACGCTCCCAGGGCCCCTCGACGGACTAATCTCCTAATCAGACTCCACACCTCCCCTGCGTCCCTGCATCATGAACCCACTGGAGTTAAGCACAGGTCTGGGGTCAGCTCACCCTCACCCACTCTGAACTGTATTAATTAGGGCGTCATGGATAATCTGACCCAGGTTCAGCCCTTAGGGGTAACCCTGTGCTCAAGATGGACCGGAGAGCAAGAGAGCCAGCCACGGATAGGGAATGAAATGCATGCTGGGTATTCCACTGCTGGGATAAAGGGAGAAATAAACGAAAGGGTCATATTTACGGGCAATGTACATTAAATTAAATTCTATTCTGTCATTCTTCATCTACCACCACTTGTGTTGAGTGTGCTTTTGGTGTTGAATAAAAGGAAATGGCAGTGTTTTCAGCACCCTTGTAAAATGTCTTTCAAATCAAGGGTTCTTCTTTCCAAGAGATGAAAGTGAAAGAGATCTAAGCAACTTGCATAACAAGTCCTATTTAAGCAGGAGTCAACGGGAGGAGACAAGTCCATGAGTATTTCCCTAAATAAATCAATTTTACTGCACAGGCCCTGTGTAGTCTTCTTAAGTATGTAAGAGGATTGCCTTTTTTTAACTCTCTGGATTGAAATGGAATACATTGACATAGGGGTGGCACCCCCTCCTCCACCCCAACCCCAACCCCCCGTCCCACACAGTCAAATCAAAGGTTTCAGCTGCTCTCGATTGATTAGATTTTTTGAATATGGGACTGGCGCTCCCCTAGGTGCAGATGAGTAGCAGATGTTAATTATCCTGTGTGTGTGTGTGTGTGTGTGTGTGTGTGTGAGAGTGTGCGTTTGTGTGTGTAAGTGCGTGCATGTGTGAGTGAGCGTGTTTGCATATGGAGTGCAGAGAAATGTGTGTGTATTTTAGAGACAAGAGTGTGTGTGTGTGTGTGAGAGAGAGAGAGAGAGAGAGAGAGGGAGGGGTAGAGAGAGACAGAGAGAGAGAGGGAGAGAGGGAGAGGGATAGAGAGAGAGAGAGAGAGAGAGTGAGGGGTAGAGAGAGAGAGAGACATCCTTCACGGCTGGCTGAATTTGGAGTGGTGTGAATGAACCCTACGGTCACGGTCCTACCTGGGATATGTTTAGCCCAGCCTATGATGACCACCAGTTCGCGGTCAGCCAGGTCACAAAGAGTCGTCAAGGCCTTGATGTCACCGTCAGGCACAGTGGGGTCTGGCATGGCATATATCTTCTCTGGCTCCACCACCAAGAGGTGGGACACAATCTTTGTTACTGAGAGAGAGAGAGAGAGAGAGAGAGAGGAGAGAGAGATGAGAGAGAGAGAGAGAGAGAGAGAGATGAGCAGAGAGAGAATGTCACAAGCAGTGTTATTTTTCCATTCAGCATGAACTAGCCTGGACATCATGAATGAGCTAAGGGTGTGCTACTACCTTTAGAGTCATTAATATGGCCAATAAACAGCATCATCATAATGATATTCAAAGTCTGGTAATGGGGTGTATCCTAAATAAAATGACCCAGTTCAAGAGGCAAGACTAATGAACCCATGCAGTTGAGTAACTATCTGCTCTTTCAAGGCTGCGGAGGCTAACCCAGTGTTTGGTACTCACGTGGCTTCTTGGCTGGGGGGGGGACTGTGAGGCCGAGATAACCTCCGTTCTCTGCATCCAATCTCCTCTTGTACTTCTGACGCCCCCCCCCTTACCCGGTCCAGACGCACACCTGTAAACAAACACATCAAATCCACACTTTAAACACCAAAGCAGTTTATTGAACGATATAGTGTAAAATTGTCGTTATATATTTTCATGTCACGTCTTCCGGTTTGCGATAAGAAAGACAGGACAGTCATCGCCAAACCGTTTAGTACCACTAAGACACACAATACCAGCTGTATAGGTTACACACATCTTCAACAGAAATATGCAAGTATGCTAACTAGACGACATCATATCCACACTTGACTGACACAGTGAGATGTCTTGTGTCGAGGTAAAGTTAGACTTGTGCGAGGCCTTCAAAGAAACACCTTATAATGCTCCATCTATCCCTAACTGACTTCACCGAGCCAAGAGAGAGAGCCTTTGATGCAGCAAGCAAAGAGCTTCCATTGAGTTGCATCGGCCATTGACTGACAGTGCATGATAATCCCATTCATTTAACTGTTCATTGGCTGCTTCTCTTCCATCAACTAGATTGGACATTATCATTTAGCAGCTCGACAACTGACTAGCATGGATAGTTCAGATTCACTTAATGTAATATCGTTGTCGTGTAAAAGTAGTTCTCCTGTGGTGTGAAATATTTTATGTCTTGAGGTGAGAAATTAGAGAGTATAACATGATAAAATACATTAAAATACATCGTAATGAGTGTTCAAACAGTTTCTTTTTTTCAATTTAAAAGGTATACAACTTGGATGATTTTTTTTCTGCTGTAGGTACTACAATAGGAAGAATGAATTTCACATGATCCATCATTTCTGAGGACTCATTGTCCTTCACTCTCCAAAGAGAGCTTGTATCGTATTCACAGCCAGGGAGAGCAAACAAACTCCTTTTCTTTTTTTACCACCGCCATGTGGAATAGCGTTGTGAGATTTCCAGTGACTCGTACAAATTCCTTTGATTCCCCTGGAAACAAAGGAATCCGATTAGGATGGTCTTTCAATTTCCTGACACCGACTATCCACTAACCTAATTACCCACAATGCCCAAAGGGAGCATGTTCTTCCCAGCAAACACAGTGAGATCATTTTATGCCTGGCAGATTGGAGCTAAATCGAGAGCCCTCGCCTAACAGAGCCTTTCCATTTGTACGACTTAAGTAATCAATAAGGATTGTAAATAGACTTATCCTTCTGTTTGAAGGAAGGATGTGTTTTTTAATTAATCTGACTGTGATGCCTGAGTTTTAAGCAAACGGGAACTTTCCACACTGTTTGTCCCATTAGTCTTTGTGGGAAATCAGTTTAATTTAGAAAGCCTATAGCAGAATAGTATCTTGAGACATTTACTTTGTTAAATGAAAGTGTAGGTATTTACCTGAGACCTTAATGTCAAAAGAGGGCATCCAGACACCAAAGGCGTCAAACTAATACATTTCATGGGAAGGATATAGTAAACCGTGAGCCCATATGTCCCAAACTTAAGATACTCGTTATGTTGCAAAGTGAATTGTTACTGCGACCCTGACAAGACACACATGCACGCGCACACGCACCAACACGCATGCACACAGCTGCCCCCTTTGTGGGCCCAGGGTCATGTGACTGCGTGGAACAACAAGCAACCGAACAGCCGGAATCGGAATTTCAAGATCTGCGGGGGCCCTTTTGAACTGGAACATCCAACTGGCCCATAATTAATAGATGCTGACAGGAATTAAGAGCTTGGTGCTAACCAGTTTCAGTTTACAGGCCTGCAGCACCAGTGACACAAGAGGCGAGGGAGGCAGGAGAGAACGGAGAGAAGCTGGGC
Organism: Mallotus villosus; assembly: GCA_903064625.1. NCBI lineage: Eukaryota > Metazoa > Chordata > Actinopteri > Osmeriformes > Salangidae > Mallotus > Mallotus villosus. The sequence continues at coordinate 221,278 of CAEFZP010005890.1, read as the reverse complement.
GAGACATAAACCAAAGTAAGAGAGAAGGAAGGATGAGGAAAAAACGAGACAACTTGAGAGAGAGAGAGAGCTAGAACAAAAGAAGGGGGATCCTTTTGCCTGAAGTCGCTCGTCTTGCCCTCATCCTTCTCTCCCGCTCTCCCTTCCCCATCTCGTCCTCCTCATCAGAGCGCCGCCTTCTCCCATTTGTCCGCAGGGTGTCCGGGTCCAACCACCGGCGGCTTCGCTCGGCCGCATGTGATCCAATCCGATATACTGGGAATCCGACCACAACAAGACAGCTGGACGAGGCCTTGCCGAGGGGGTCTACAGGGACGCTGACATCCCGGCACATTCCACACCTCGGACAGTTGCCTCATGCCTCCGACCGTGTATTGTTGGTTCGGAGGGAACTGATGTCCTCGGTTCACTCCGAGGGTGGGTGGGTGGGTGATGGTTGGGTGGGTGGGGGGGCGGGGGGGCGGGGGTATGAAAGAGGGGGATGGGGGGGCAGACATAGGGATGAGCTCAGCTAGATCTATGCACATTATACACATGACTGTGTTTTACTGCCGGCTATGAGAGGCAGTCTGGGACGTGGCGTACTTGGGTGACAGTCCCATCCCTGCTGTGTGAGTGTGTGTGTGTGCGTGTGTGTGGGCGGGGGTTGCAGGACAGGGGATGAAAGCGGGGATGTTTGCACTGGACTCAGTGCAATCTTTAGGGTCACCTCACCCCTGGCTTCCCTTTCATTCAATAACAATATCGACCCCGGCTACCTTGAAGTGCCTTCCTTGCAAAGCGCCTGTTTTGCTTTGTATCACCACCAGGATGTGCGTGTGTGTCCTCTTTGTGTGTGTGTGTGTGTGCGCGTTTGGAAGGACACTATTTTCAGACCCTCACCTGTCAGGGGTGCTTCTTTCTAGAGAATGTGTCAGAATGGGCGGGATGGCTAACAGTGCCAAAAGGAGATTAGGAGGACCCTATTTTAGCTGGGAAAAAATCAGGGACGCATCCCCACCCCTCCTCCCCCCCCCCAGCACTTCTAAGTGCCTGCCCCGCCACACTACAGATCACTGTAAGCATGCGACAGCGTCTGTTTGATCGCAGGGGGGGTTAGGGGTGTGAAGAGTGGAAAGGAGGACTGCAAGTTACTGTAGCAAGATGGCCGCCCACCTGCTCTGAAGGACCGGCCAAGAGACAAAGACCAAGCTGTTTCTTCCGCTGGTCAGCGACACCCCGTCTTAAAATGTTTTACAGGTTGTTGTGTTTTCCCCCCTCGCAATGTTTTGGAGCCTCTGTGTCTTGTGTATTACGAGGGTTGTTGAACCACAGCCGCGTTGCTGAGCGGAAACATCTGCATAGCAGGAGATGACCGGGTCGATTCGGGCTCCCCGGTGTATTTGTGTGGCGAGCGCTAGATGTGTGTGTACGCTTGTGGGTGTGAGCTGAGAGCTTGTTCCTTGTCACTCGTCAGATGTGATATACACAGGGGGTGTGTGTGTGTGTGAACATGGATCCATGTATGTGTGTGCGTGTGTGTGTGGGTGAAGGGAGTGTAAGGGGTCAACACCTCATCTAATCCCCCCCCCCTCCCCCCCCCCTTCTGAGGAACACGTGTTGGCGTCCGTGTCTGATCTATCACCTGTCAGACAGTGAGCACAGTGAGGACAGGCCAAACAGGGGCTCTCCGGGTGGGCCTGGGGGGCCACACGGTTGGTCGACGCCTCGAAAGGCACACAAGGTTGTACGCACGTGTTGACTGATAGGCCCGAAACTGTGGGAGACTAAACGACCCGAGTGCCAACAGTTTGTATGTCCACGACACGGCTTGGCATCTTGGGGTGTGCCACTGTGAAGGAGACGTACCGAACGCATGCTAATCCTAGACGAGCACCACGCGTATATCACATACAAACATGTCAAATAATACAATAGCCCACTATTGGCACTATGTCTCGGGTCATAAAGAAATGCGCGCTACGTGTTATTTTCGATTTTGATGATGTAATCTCGTCATATTGATTCCGTTCTGAACCAAGTGTATTGATCGAGAGGCAGCCCGCACGCCCCTGACATTTGGGTATTGCCTTACTAATCTTTGGCTATGTGGCAGGAGAAAATCAGACCTGTGATGCTAATCAGCTAACAACGTCCTCTCAGGAAAGACCGCTGCTGAGGCGTTTCTGTTGTTGGCGAGAGGGCATGGAAGCAATCCAAGGTGCCAAAATAGTCTGGCGGCGTACGCTCATCCATAACATTACAACAGTGTTGGAAAATCTGCACCAGTGGCCTTCAAGCACTATCTACAATGTTAGCAAGCTAATTAGCAAGAGCTAACTTCCTTAGGAAAAATGTGGAGGGAATAAATGACCCAATCTGAAGAGACTGCTGTGCATATTTAACACTTAATTATTATTATCTCTAGAACCGAAAAGAAAAACTAAAACAAGTGGATTACAGTTATCGCGCTATAATGTTATGCTAATGGTTCAGTTTAGCTCATTTGATGCAACACTTGAAGTGACATTCAAAGTTGTAAAATGAATACAGTAAAAAAAAACACATCTTCTTTTAATTGAAAGATTCTACGACGAATTGTGATTAGACAGTGAATGACAGCGGAACCTTCCAGCAGGCCTTTCTGACGGGAGTTCCAGCTACTGGCACAGAGAGCTGGCAGGGGTGAGCAGGACCATACCTCCTTCAAGTTATTATTATGGCATGATGTTTCCACTGGCCTGGTGACCTTTTACCAGAGTGAGCCTTAGTGTGAGGGGCCAGTGAGCACGGCCTGCCCTTACCAAGTCCTCTCAGAGCCACACAGGAGAAACCGGATTTGGAAAAAATAAATTTGTAATCCGCAAAGTCTACCGCCAGCCTCATTGATTTCCCCCTCACGCCACAACACACACACAGAGGCACACACACACACGAGCACAAAAAGACGACCCAAGCCGCACGCACACACACACACACACTTCCTGACCTTGCATTAAGGAGACCGGAGACGCCGTTGTCACCGCCGCCGTCAATTGCTTATTTACCGATTTTGATTACGTTTGATCACAATCCTGGAGGATCGGTGCGAGGGGTGGAATTGGGGATATGCGTGTATGTCGAAGGGCCCCAAATGGAGGTCACCGCCACCCCCCCTTCCATGCTCTACTTGCCTCCACTTCTCTCGACATTCAAACCTGCCAGGAGGCTTCCCAGAATGCTTTGCTGGCGCCACCTTTGAGGGGCGACAAGGGTGGTCAGTGGCTAGCGGTTAGCTCAAGGGGGTGGTGCCACCAACACGAGACAGACCCCAGCAGCTGGTGCTTTATAAATCAGGACCCCATGCTTAGAGGGGCTTATATAAGCTCCTGGTGGAAATATTAAATACATTTAGAAACATTGATATCTGCTCTCGTAAGTTCTCTCAGCACCTCGCAGGGGCGCGTGGTATTTCACACGATACTATGTCAGACATACAGGAGCGGGGACTTGGGTATAGGGGGTGGAGGAAACCTCACTGAGCATGGCGAAATTCTTTGGGGAAAATTTGTGGTATTTTCAAGGTTTAATTGAGTTCTTTCTCTCGAAATAGAATATAACATTGAGAATGTGGATATATACAGAGACCAATATAGGTTACAACTTTTAACTACGCTTTCTTAACCAAGTTCTGTTGCCATTACAACTTGCCATTCATCTCAAGTCTTACACTTCTCCATACCACGCCACCTGCAGAGATCGTCCACAACCCCATTATTTCTATTTTTCCATGACCGCACCACGCCTCCTGCTCGACAGTGATCTCGTTACAGGAACTAGGGCAAATCGGGATCCCATACAGCCACTGTGATCAACCCCTCGCCATCTCCCCGGGCCCCTCGTGTCTGCGAGGGGGCCACAACACGCTTCGCGATTAAATGTCATCTTTCCTTTTAATTGAATGCCGTCATTTTCAGAGAATCGCCTACCGCCGTACGGTGCTCAGCAGCGGAAGGGAGGGGGGAAGAGGGAGTGGGTGGTGGGAGTGGGGGTGAGAGTGGGGGGGTGGGGGGCACGGAGTCAAATTCTCTTTGCACTCCAATTGTGCGCATCAACGGCTTAGCGTCGCCTGCCACGAACAATACACGGCAATTCTTCTCCTAAGCATGCGCTAATAGTTTGAGCTTTATTTCTGAGGCAACCTTGTTTATTTTGGCTGGGGGACAAAGCTGTGGGATGAGATGTTTGGTGTGGGATGGAGACATCAGACTGGGGACTAGGCGAGAGAGTGGATATCGGAGAAGTGGGTTTTATAAATAGGACGGTTACGACAGGACAATAGCAGACGTCGGTCCTATTTTCTGTTGACACACACCCACGGCCGTGCTGTTAAAGATGAGTTATATTTGTGGAGGTCTATCAAGAAACTGACACACAATACTGCCCCACAAACTGGTCCCTGCGGTTCACTGTGCGAGTCAATGAGATCATTTGTGTGGAAAGTGTTTACACTGTTTCAAACATGTAGAAATGTCTACACGTGTCTGTTAGGAGATTTCAGCTTCTTTTTTTTCCTTCAATGACCCTTACAATAATGTCCCTTCCCAAGGCCCAGTTAACATCAATTATTCCTTGTAAAATGATAGAATAGCTATTTAAATATCTGAAAATTTGTAGAGATCTTGAAATGACAGCAACCGTACCCATAGTTTGTTGAGTTATATATAAATACATGTAAGGGTTTAAATACATCAAAAGCAAACCGTTTCAGCGAACCAGAGAAAGGAATCTACCTGATCCACCAAGCTAGATTTCCCCAATGAATGACACCCCCCACCACCCCCACCTACCCCCCCTCACCAAGGGAGAAACATAACACACACAGGAAGTGAGTTGGGATGTTCGGAAAGCATTTAGCAGATCAATACGCTGGGAGGGGAGAACGGGAGGGAGGGACGGGGGGGAACAGCGCGAGCGATAGAGGGAGAGAGGGAGAGCGAGAGACACAGAACCCAGAGGAGTGAAGTCTCAGGGGGAACGGCGCTGTGCTTTTCAAGAGTACTGTTACACTTTTTCTATCTCAGCCAGACGGGCCGGTAGGATCGACCCACTCAGCACATTTCCTGCCCCTGGCCCGGGCCCGCGTTCCGTCTCCGAGAGCCTGCAGACGAACCCAGCGAGGAGGGTAAACACTGCGGATGATGTCACTACAGTGTTTCCCTCTCTCGGGCTGCTGACAACCGTCCCATCTCCTCGCTGGCCATCGTCTTGCCTCACAATTAGGTGGATCGTCCCGGGACGACGTCACAGGGAAGGCACCGGAAAGTCTAAGGGGCTTCTAAGGCAGATCGACTTCCTCGACCCGCTGCTGCTGCTTCCTCAAAAGATGTGTTTGAGTGATAACACGGTGGTCTAATCCCCTCAATCTATCGGTCTGTCCATGTCCTCGCAGCCACGCTGCACAGATCTACGGACACTGAAGGGAAAAAGAAGGGGTTATGTTGGAGACTCACCCTCTTTCAGCATGCCCACTTTGAGGCACTTCATGAAGCGACAGGCCTGGCACGACTTGCGTCTCCTCTTGGTGATCTCACACTCGTTGGTGGCCGGACAGCTGTACTCAATGTTTCCTGCAGAGGACGAGCAAAAGGGCCAGATTGAAAAAAAAAGTTCAAAGGTCGTGGAGGCAATCGTTCGTACTCGATCGATGTTATAAGGGATAACAACAAGTTATTTTTGTGTGTGTGTGTGTGTGTGTGTGTGAGGAGTCTTAAGTGTTGCGTGTAGGAAAAAGGAGTACACGGAATGTCCGCATGCCCATATTCATTCGGCCGAGTGCGCATAAACACGGAGGCGCGCGCGCACGCACAAACGCACGCACACTGTCCCAAGGTGATCTCGGGTGACATTCCTGAAGGAGGGTATCGTGGCATTTTGATGGGACGCGTTGAAAGCACGTCCCTGCCCCCCTGCGTCCCACTCCCACTCCAATCCCCCGATAAATTAGCTTCATTAATGCAGAGCGTCCTCTCGGCTAGCTTCCCCACAACCTCTCCCAACCCCTCTTTCGCATCCTAAAGGACGACGGGTAAGCCCCCCCCCGCCACCCCCACCCCCCCCTCCCATCAGCGGAAGACAGTTAGAAGACGGACACACAACTGAGCACTCTGCATAATGTTCTCCAACTAAACCAGGCCCTGTTGTAATGGTGCCAATCTTTATGCCCTGTATCATGTAGCGAAAGAGTCGATGCATTATTCAACTCTGTCTCGGCACATCTTGGCTCACAATGGAAGAACAAAAAAACGTTCCGTTGCAACATAATCATACCGTCCAAAAACCAGGCAGGAACGCAGACATATCCGCTTCGATGTAACAAAAGGATGAGTCTTTTATTGCACTCCCTTCGACTTCCCAGCAAAAAAAGGGCTTGTTTTGGATTCTAACTGTGCTTCCGAAAAAGTTGACATGACCTCCGAGAATCAATGACAAATCCACAAAGTCCACATCCTTTGATTGAGCATGGAAGTGATTTCCCCAAACACACCAAGTATATATTAAAGGTTCCTAAAAAAAGATAACCAGGTGCCGTTTACTGTATATCTGCCAGTGCCTCCCAGTTGGTCAAGGAGAAGGTGCCAACATTTGTCAGGATCCCTGGCATCAAGGGTGGCATTGAGGTCACATGCACAGCATGGGGGCAGTGGCATCACGCCAGCTGGTTGGCAGAGATTGCTGACAGAGTTTGGGGTGGGTAAAGTCATTTAGAGAGGTCTAAGCCAAGGGAGTTTTACATGAGTCAAAAACACTGTTGGAGTTAATCAGGGCATCTAGAGAACAAAAGGGTTTTTCTAAACCTCCGTTTTTCTCTCACAGGGTTGGCAACAACTATATTATGAAAACATTGAATGCAAATTAATTTAATTTACTTAACATTTTAAAAATATATATAAGTGTGTGTGAACTAGTTTCACTATTTTGTTAATCAGTCATTTCATTTCATATGAAAGACATAGATGTGAAGAAACACTTAACAATTAAAGATAGTCTGCCAAAAAACTAAGAAAACTGAAATACACACACCTGATAAGAATTTCAAACCAGTCCTGTATTGTCAAATGTATTTCTTAAAAGGTTTACGCTCGCAGCAACCTTAATCAATCCTTGATCACCTCCTCTTCTTCCCTCAGAGGACGTCTCGTCTTTTTTTCAACCTCTTTTATTTTCCCTGGAAATGTTGATATATTATTATGCTACGCAATTATCCATTACCCCTCCCTCCACACCCTCCCCAAAGCACCCCATCTCATCTCTCGCTGGACCTCTCCTTGTCCCCCTCTATTGCGAGGTCGGGACCCGCAGGTTCCTGATTACCATTCCATTAAAGGGCCTTTTCCCTCCGATGAGTGCCCCCTCGCTCCCCCTCGCTCCCCCTCGCTCCCCCTCGCTCCCCCTCGCTCCCCTCGCTCCCCCTCTCCTCTGATTTAGAGGAGTTCTCTGTGTCTCATTCCTATCCCCTTCCTCTGTTATTGCCCCCACCTCCCCACTCCACACCAACGCCACGTGCCTGAGCTCCTAATTGGCCTCGGTCTCCTTCCCCAGAGGGCCCAGCCGACCCCCCCATTCCACCTCCACCAACCACCCCCACCCCCCCGCCGCCACCGCTGACTTTCTCCAAATCCAATGAAAAGCCTGGTTCTTAATTACAGTCGCCCCTTCAACGCTGATCGTTATTGACGGAAAAGTCCCGGCGCTCGGGACGAATGACGGACAGATTAGGTCCATTAGGGTGGTCCGTCCTCCAGGCAGGAGAAGAAGAATGGAAGATTTGTGGACGGATAACGCAAAGCCTCGGACGAGGGCCGCTCGCGGCCTATCGCCAGGGCGGCCCCTATCGACTTTTTTTTGCGTTCACGTTTTTTTGGGCCTTTGCGATACTGTGTGTGTAGGGCTCGGGGAAGATGTATGCAATGTACACACGCTAAACATCTAGATTGCATTTGTAGTGGCTGGAGCGTTGAAAAGACTATGGATACCTCAACTTCATTATCCTTCATTTCAATAAAGATGTATAATGTCAAGTGTCTGATTATGCCATTCACATCAGGTCATTCTTAAACTCCAAATAGGGTACAGTACAAATCTGTAGAAAGGTCTGATGCTCCAGTTTTGGTCAAAAATGCTGCAGATAAGCACATTTATTCTGGATATGATGTCAGTTTGACAGATTAGTTTGGAACATTACACACATGGCAAAAGGGATGCCAACGGGGCAACTCACACGCAAACACAGCAAACAAACATCCTACCCAATCAGATCTCGAGTCTCTGCCTTAATGCCCTCAGTAAACATTAATAATCACCATGGTATTAGTCCCCAGAGTACGGGACAGGCATCAACGCATGGTCACACATGCCTCACAAAGAGTTGTGTCCTGATCACATTCACAATCACATCCTCCTGATCATATCCCTCCAAACCAGTGTTTGGGTAAACTGAGTTTTGAGTTTGAATTTAATCCTTGAAATGATGAATAGAAATGTTGTTCGGGTCAGCTTGCTAATAGGAGGATTTGAATAAAAATTGCCAACCGTTTCCTCTACTATCTGAAGTGGCTTGACTAAATGTTGACTCATGTAACCCTAGACTTGAAAACACACAAAAGAACTGCTGACTAAGATATAAATATTGAGTGTCGGGCAAGCTGGTGAGCTATCGAAAAGGTCAAACAAAGAAAGGGAGGTGACAAGTACCTTGTATCGTCCTCTTGAAGAACGCTTTGCAGGCCTCGCAGGAAGCCACGCCGTAGTGGTACCCTGAGGCGATGTCGCCGCACACCAGACACAGCCTCTTGGGGATGGCGTTGAGCATGTACTCGCACTTGATGGGCGAGTCGTCGGCGACTCCGCCCGAGCACTCGTCGTAGCGCCGGAGGCAGGCTCCGCCCCCTCCCAGCATTCCCGGGTTGAACATTGGCGGCGAGTCGAGGGCGTGCGAGCGCCCGTGGGGGCCGTTGATGTAGCCGCCGCTGGCGTCGGAGTTGCCGCTGGGGCTGTGGTGGCTGACGGTGTCGACGAGAGAGGAGGAGGGGCTGGACGGTTCGGTTTTGATGTAGGAGCCACAGCTGGAGGACAGGTGGCGGTCCTCTGAGGGCATTCTGGTCAGCAACCTGACGAACACGGGACAGAGACACAGACAGCGTCACTCTCGGTATCGTCATAACAACAAGTCCCGTGAGTGTGTTCCTATGAAAGGACACTTTTCGGACACTTCAGGAACAAAAATGCATAATTCCTGTCATCGGATGAAGGGAGAGCGCCTTCGTCGGTGCATGTGAATATCACAAACATTCGACTCAGAAAGACATGTGTTGGTTTAGATGGTGAGCTAAACGGGGCGCGCTATTGTGAACACAAGATTTGACCCAAGTTATAAGAGCGACGAATGAAAGAGACCTGTTCATGGATAAAGAAGTGTCTCTTTCAGTAAGATCATGGGTTCTACGTGAGCAGATCGATTGTCATGGTTCACCAGTGGCTGGTGCTGGGTTACCACAGAGAGGAGTGGGAAGTTCAGGGACTGGATGGGAGGGGAGGGGGGGGAGCATGTCCCAACCTGACTAATGAACACTGTGGTCTTATCAATGATGCACCTAAGACTCCAGCGAAAGGCTTAAATATAGCTTAAAGACGTCACCCACTATCTGTGCGTGCGTGTGTATATATAGACATACAGTGTGAGGTCATCAGGTCCAGACGATATCTTCTGGGGGAGATAGCCAACGCTCCCTCCCCACCCACCCCAGGGCACAGATCAGATCTATCGACCCAAGCTGTCCTTCCTTCCTGTTTCAGATGGGGCATGAATAAATACCCCCCTGTCCCGCTCCCCATCTACAGTCCAGACATATCTTATGCATTTTTAATCAGATCGGACTGTTAACACAGCTTTAGACAAAGATACACTAGATTTTGGTGGGCTTGATTCAAAGAGCGTGGTTAATGAAAGACTCCAAAAGGCTCCAGGTGAATCCAGTTGGTAATCCACTCACACCGAGCAAATTGCGAGGGCATGTTTTGTCTACTGGAGGGAGTCAGGAGAGTGCGGGTAAGCTAATGGTTAATACATCATTCTGGATTCCTCTGCAGCCCAATGGAGGGATTCCCTATAGAATTGTACATTGTGGCATATGTAAAAAGTAGTTCATTCCTCACTTAGCGCAAAGTAACACTTGGGAGATGTTTTTTTGTTACATTTAATGGAAATTTCTAATGGTCCCCTTTAAATCTGTTGGAGTGAAATAATGGCACAACGAGCCCGACCAATTCTTTGCAGACAGAAATAGCTTCTGCTTTACTTTCATAATTTGGTCCACCCCCACCCCCACCCTCCCACCCCAACTACGTCCTCCTCCCACCAAGTGGTACAGTGTGTTCTGGGCGCAGGTTTTTGTATCGCTCCGTCTCCCCCCACTCCCCCTCCATCCCGGTATTCAATGGAAGCGTGTTTGCTCCTCCACGCGGAAAACAGGCACAAGCGGAGCGGGCACGAGACGTGAAGGTCACCTGGTCGTTTCCGCCCTTCCTCTGATGTCCGGTTCCGAGCGAAACCTGGGCGGAGCCCCGCATGGCCGAGCGGGGCTTTGTCCGCCCCTGTGAAGGACGGGGAGGTTGACACGTGTCACGCTACCCTTTCCGACAGAAAAACCCACCAGAATGACAATTTTTTCCAAATAAATAACAGGGACATGGTCGAAAATATCAAAAACCATCAGTCTATCAACTATCAGTGACTGCGCTATAATGCAGGTGAACTGTGCCGGTGGGCAAAAAATAGGCCTCAGTGTTGACAATGAAACTGTTTCAGTCTTTAGTTTAGTTTATGAAGCAAATGTTTGTGTATGTGTACGTGAGAGACAGAGGGTGTGTTTCTGTGCTGGTATGTGTGTGAGTGTGTGCTTGCTTGCGTGCAGGCTCACCCTGGCAGCGTTAAATATCCCCCTTGCATAAATTCAGAATCTCTCTCTCTAAACCATGAAATGTACTTTCCAGACGGAGTATTTAAGAGTGAGCACAGCAAAAGTCTAAAAATGACTTATAATCTCGAAAAGAAAAAAAAACCCCTCTTGAACCCAGATTTGAACATGGAAGCACCATGACACATGAAGGGTTAAAAATCAGCCCCCTAGCCCCCATCTTGGTTCCCCAATATATTTATCCACGGAGGGGAAATGTTATTGTTAAGGGTTAAGCTTGTAGTGCGGAACAAGGCGTAAATCAGGACGGCAAACACACGCTTGAACATGAAGTACAGGGGGACAGGGGCAAGGAACCATGCATGAAATTAGTTCATTAATCTTTCTATGATAGGCTGTCCTTGTTTGGGGAAAACTCTATCAGCTTTAAAACTGGCGACCCTTTTCGTTCTGACACAAGAGATTGTAATGTTCATCAGGCGCATGGCTGACTGGAACGGGATAGGACTGTGGAAGGGGAGGGAATAAGGCTATGTTTCTCTCTGGATGGCACTGGATAGAGGTAGCAACTGGAGGTAGCAACACAGTGATATGACAAAGACAATGACATCCTGTATCTGAAGCTGGACACTATGCAGAGCTACTTGTACAGGCTCCTAGCAATACCTTGAATTCGTAAGACTGATTCCTTAAACCAAATGGTAACTGAGCCAACAAAAATGATTGTATTGTGTTTCTTGTTTTTGTCTTTTAAGTCTGCTGACTACACAGACATCGACGCAAACACACATTATACACGCTATTTTATCTCAAAGCATTAATAAAAACTACACATGCAAAACAATTATTTAAAATTTAGTAAAAAAAATAAACCTTTCTACTTTCTACTTTCTTCTTTTCTATTTTATATATATATATATATATATGTATAAATATATATAGATATCATATATGTAGCTATAGCTACCTGAAATGTAATTATCCATACACAACCACACCACACACATGCACACACATGCAAGCACACAGCACTTTCAGCATCTGGTCCTTCCAATGTCATTGCCACAAGGAGAGATTGCATAGATTTCCCACATGGATGATGTCTCCTTACCTGGAACATCAACCCCCATCTACATACACATCCACCACCTCTGTCGAGCTGCACTTGCAGCAAAGTCAAACACACCCCTAACCGCCTTCAAAAACGAGGAAAAGGGGGAGGGGGGGCCAAAAATTAAACGAGTAATGACTTAGTCCGTCATTGGGAATCAGAGAGGGACTCGTGAGGGACAGTTACGATATTGATTTCATAAATAAACAGAGATGGCCCATCGATCCTAACGTTATTTAGCATTTCAATTACTGCCTAGAAACATTACCTTCAAACGGCTGCGCTCTCCATAGTAATAACACAAACCCTGATGATCACAGGCTAGCCCCAGTCTGGTGCAAATTGGCTTTTCTTTCTTCTTTTTCCCACTCCCAAATGTGTAAACGACACAACTTTGCATTTACCTAATGACATTAGGGCATGGACTGAATTTCAAGTGCGGATCAAGCAGATACAGTAAGCACTCCGGTCAATTGACGCTATGCAAATGAACACGATAAAGAGGGATTAACTTCACAATGTGTGGCGTCGTAACAGGCGTAGTAGGCCCATTAAATCAAGGACGATAACCCACTTTCAGTGCTCTGATGTAATGTGCCTGTGCGTGTGTGTGTGCGTGTATGTGTGTTCACGGGATCAATAAAACAAACTCAACTCCATTTCAATTCTCCATTTCTAGCCTTCTCTCTGAGGTAGACTACGTCGTTATCCAGCCGTACAGCAAACGGATCCGACTGAATACGACCCACAGACGGGGGAGCGCTCACACTCTGATGAATTCAAAGTCCTTGACAGCATGCCTAAAGGATATATCTACATCAAGAAGGGGGGTCACGACATGTAATGAAGTTATTCCTCCGCCATTGCCGTCGCGCGCACACACACACACACACACACACACACAACGCTCTCTCGCAAAGCGGTACAGTACCAGCGCCATAGCAGCCAGTGTCATTAATAAACATGTCACTCGGTGACTGGGAAAGACAGGGGAACGGGGCGCCACAACAAAAAAACTGCACTTTTCCACCACCTGCTCTCTCTGTCCATCAGTAAACTCTAAAATGTGGTTTCCCTTCGCACGGGTTACTGTTACTTATAGCAGTCTCACACAGCTTCCGTTTAGGTTCCTGTATCAACCAATGAGCTTAATGAATGAATGGATCACTCCCTCATGGATAGAGGATCGCATTTTGACTTCCTTTTTGGCTCTCATATGGTGTTGGAGATACTTCAATATGGTTGTTGCCCACTATAAAGTGGACAGGGAGTTGAACAGAGCTGGGAGAAACCAAGATGGATCCTAGCAATGTGATCTATGTACACTGCCAGTGACTCCTTAGGCCAATTCTGTGCCCCATGGGCCAAGGGCGAGACAGGAGTTTACACTGACAAAGTCAGATAGACTTACCAACATGGCACAGATTGTACCATTTTGGCATTCAACAGAGACTGTAAACAGGCTGTTGGGAGACAACAAAAAGATGTGTTTTTTAATTCAGTAGGCCTATACCAGTATCCTGCAACATCTCCATCTTCGTCTGATTCCAAATGGCATAAAAACTGGAACACACATACAACTAATGTATTTAATACCATATTGTATATTATCGATTGTCATATTGGATTTCTGCTCTTATGTTACCGCTGTTTCCAGTCCTAATCCTAAAGATAAGCACAACACAATCTGAGAAAGATCCATTTCAGGTATGTGTGATGTTGGGCAAACTCATATTACAGATAGGTAACACTGCCCTTACGTAGTGTAGATCTATTGACTTTTTTAAATGAATAATGTACTATATTTGGTTTGACAGTATTCAAAACAGCTCAGGATTCATGGAGAAAGATTTATAGAAAAAAAAGTATTTCTTTCTGCCCAGTTTGCCATTCGCAGTGTGTCCGCCAGAAGGCCACAGATCCACAAACCGCTAAATCTGCTATCCATGATATTATTATAGTCATCGTCATACATATCTATCTATCATTTATGAATAAAGTGCAGTTTTCTAAATTGAATAACGATGAGATCCCGTTTAACAGACACAGTCAGGTGTTCCATAATATCATAGGGCTGTTTGATGATATGCTGTCTCTAAAATTAGGTCCCAGGTTGGAATGTGATTCCCAGTCTTGTCTCTCTCTCTGTGTGTGTGTGTGTGTGTGTGTGTGTGTGTGTGTGTGTGTGTGTGTGTGTGCGCGCGCGCGCGTTTAATGCAGCTGTATTCCAAGACTGTCTGCTGGGTAAGGGCACCTGTATAGGAACACTGAGTGGAACCAGAAAAAATGCTGCATGGGTCTGTTTGGAAATTTCAGGGACAGTATGACAAACAACACCGGTGACTGTAACATAAAACCCAAGGGTCCCCAGCTCAGTTACAGAAGGGTAGAATACAACGCAACGTCCTACATTTCGGCCGCTAGACTGTCCCTGAACCCGAGTGATAAACATGACAAGCACATGCCAGATCACCACAGAGGAATGATGAGGTGGTTTGAAACCTGATTCATCTTTACGGACATGATCAAACTGATTTGTGGAGGTGGAAATAACATTCATGGGAGAGCCATTTAAGGGATTTGCGCTACATCGACAATACCGTGCAGAAATAGTGAAATCTCGACGCAGATTCCAAATAGGCTACGTTACATTTCTGTATAATTGTCCGACTTTCCTAATGACACCGCAGTATGGAAATATCAAAGTCAATTGACAAGCTTCTAAAAATCATATTTCACCCATGAATGGAGCTCTCATGTACAGTATGTGTGAGCGTGTGAGAGAGGACACCTATTAGCTCTCTTATCCCCTGTCAGAGGGCGTAGCGTGAGAGCTAGGCATTATACAGACATTGAACCTCGATCCTCAGGCTAATAAGGTGGGCAAAAATCCCCCAAATTAGGATTAAGTATATTCTGGGGCATGGGCCACCTCGTAAACTGACTTCAAACCATCTGCAGAAGAGGTCAGATGCCCTCAAAGACCCAGCTTCACTCAAGTCCAGTGACATGGTCTGGGACAACTGGTGTAGGGGCTTCAACTCTGGGAGGCTCAAGTCAAAAAACAAGCCATACTAAGAGAGTTAAGAGAAAACTCCTACGAGCTCTACTGTCGTGTGCGCATGTTGGTTTCATTTAGCTCTTTACCCACCCTGGAGTGGGAAAATGTTCAGCGCACGAGTAAATTCCGGCAACATAATATAAAAGGTTCCATGAACTATCATGTCACTACATAGCAATGCAGTTTGGTAACCACGTTGTGGGTACACATTCATGTTGACTGGTCAATAAGCACACTTCAAGAAGTCAAATGAGTTTTTGGTGGCAGTATTTCCTGGACTGAGGCATGGCACGTGGCTGTGCGGACACACCTAAAGCACCGAGGGATAGGGGGAATAGACTGGGACATGAAGAGCAGGGACAAACTCAACACCATGCTCCTTTCATCAATCATTCCTCCACCCCCCCCTCCCCCTCCCACCCCTCCACACACACACACACACACTCGCTTATACCTCACTCACTCATTTGCCAGATAGAAACTGTGTCCAAACACATATCACACATACACCTCAGCACCGGGTCACCCCAGTGTAGCACAAGTGGTAGATCTCTCACAGTCTCACGTAAATGAAAGCTTCAGTGGTTACAGCTACATTTCTGTCATATCTGTAGTCAATATAATACAGTTTAACATATATAGTGTATATCACATACTGAACATATATTATGAACAAATATGTACCGTACAGGTACTGCACAGGTACTGATACATTACACTTTCATTACTGACTATGTACAAAAGGAAATATGTTTATTATGAATACATTTATAGTTATTTCATTAGTCATGAAAAATCATAATACAATCCAAAAGGTGTTAGATTGTTGTCCTATTTAAGAGTATTTAAGAGTATAACAGCATGTGTTGTTTTGAGATGAACACAGTGTGAAACCATAAAAATGAATATTGCATGGTTAGACATGTTATGGGGCCGGCCTAACACACAATTAAAGTGACTGAGACCTTTTAAATAGAGTGTTCTGTAGTGGTATTTGCACTGAGAGAATTGAACCAAATTACATTTAGTGCTTAAACAAATCGTAGATGATCATGCTGCATTGAGGTAAAAAAAACCTTTCAGAAGACAAAATAAATTGCTTGATGGTTCATCAGTGTTTGTTCACTTGTGAACAAATCTCGTGTCAATCTTTTAACGCACCAGAGGGTTTTATAATCCCAGACCATGGTCATACAGTTTTATAAAACATAAATACAAATATTGCTATTTAAATATCAATATCAATACCGTATTCAGCTTCATTTAAATATGACATACACCAAGAATTAAAAATCCTTACACTGTACTAACAAAAAGGTGATTCTTGAGTGTTTTACAAACAAAATGATGTTCAAATCAACAGGGTTCAACTTGTCAACTGGATCATTACTCAGACTAGTCTGAGTGCTTTGCAGATTAATCATCATTTACTTTTTATAATTGCATTTTAGGATTTTCTTCAAATTAAAAAAACATTGGTAAACGGCTAATAATGAGTTTATTAAAATGCACTAAAGAGATTATTAATATAACAAAACATTTTAGCAACCCTACTGGCCATTTTTTTAATACCTTATACATTAGGTTATGTTCAATTACCACCAAATGTTTATTAATGTTCATATTAAACCTTCCATTCAGTTTGATATGTTTGATAAGGTCTAAAAATCGAATTTGTAAGTGTGTGTTTGTCTGTGCACGTCATGTGTTTGTAATTCTTGTAAGTGAAGTGAGGACCCTCGTAAACAAAGTCCCCTATGAAAAGTGTCGAGAAGTTTAAATCTCCCCAATCCTATCTGGAGTTTAGAGAGGCTTACCCGGGCGTCTCCCTCTCCACTCATGCGTTAAATAACCGGACTTTCTTCTAGACATGCAACAGGTAGGGAACATTAGTGTAAGTAGTGTAAGCATTGAGCGTTCCTCAATCTCAGTCTACTCCAGCTGGACGCTTTATAAAACTCTGCTGACATAGGCTGAACTGGTGGTACATGTTGTCCATTTCCCATTTTCAATGGAACCATGAAACAAATAATTTAATGATGATAGTGTCTCATTTATTTATGCATAATTGTTATGTTACTTTTAATAAAAGTGTCTCCTAAATCAATGAAATGTTAAATGTAATGCAGCCACTTAATTTTTCTGTTAATTCAAGACATCTACTGAAGGGATCAAAGTGATCATAAAGAAGCTATAAGTTAGCATGAGGTCTTTTTTATCTTACAATTTCACATCCTTTTAAAAGCTACATTTCTTTTAGTGACATTTCAGACCACAAAAAAATTGTCTTAAGTTTGCCAGAATCATGTATCCTAATCACCCAAGTAAGTCCTTTTTTATTGAACTTGTACCCCCTGGGGGTGTATGAACAAGCCTTGTACACGAATGCATGTTCACCATACACACACCCTCGTGGCTTCTCCCTCTCCCTCACAAGCAGCCTCGCTCGCTCGCTCGCACGCACGCACGCTCGAGAGTCGACACGGGCTCGTCTGGCTCGCCTCCTGATAAAACACAGCTGCTAGTGATGGCTGTCTGGCGATCATTCTGATGAATCTGGTTGCTTGATATTCCCCTCGGCTCAGGGTAAGCCCTGGATCCTGACCCAGTGCTGCGGGGGCGATAGCCTCCAGGAGCCCCGGGAGGTCCCCTTGTCTCTGCCAGCGCTCGGTGAGGTTCCCCAAAACACTGAGCTCTGACTGCCATCCCACTGGTGCGACTGAACCGAAAGGCTTCCCAGAAACTCACGACTGACTGTAAATACTTGGTATATCATTAGAGAAATACCAATATTTACAACTTTACGTCTGTATGCATTTTTCTTTTACTCAGGCAAAACATTATAATTGTGGAATTGTTATCATTAAAGTAACAGACTTTTTTAAAATCCTGAATAAATACCTTGAGTTTGAATTAATTACCTGTGCTTATTTGGACGAGGAACATTTTAAACCGTGTAGCCGAATTGGGCAACCTTGATGATGGGAGTGGGAGTTTTCTGCACTTTTTAGAAAACCTTTTCATCTTTGACCCGTAGACCACTGACAAAGTTACACCATAC
Organism: Mallotus villosus; assembly: GCA_903064625.1. Classification (NCBI taxonomy): domain Eukaryota; kingdom Metazoa; phylum Chordata; class Actinopteri; order Osmeriformes; family Salangidae; genus Mallotus; species Mallotus villosus. Next base: position 203,111 of record CAEFZP010005890.1, on the reverse strand, counting down.
GCAAGCATAGGAAACATGTACAAAGACACAACTTTGAGAAAAAAGGAAAAAAATCATACGACCATGCCGAGTCATTTGAAATGTGTAAAGCCTACGGCGGTTTTAGCACAGTTAAAGACAAAAAGAGGAAAGAGGAAAAGCAGATAGAAAAGAGATGCACCTACTGGTTATGATAGCAGAGAGGGTCTGGGATACACAGTTCGGAAACATCCATCAGTCCAGGTTAAGCATTCCAGGTGTGGGAAACAAGGACAAGTGCCGGAAGAAAGAGTCAGTCCCAAAGTCTCCCCATCACACTCGCAAAAATGTTGTTTCAGGTGTGCCACCTTCCTAGGAGCAGTCACCCTCCCTCCCTGTTCCCTCCCCAGCAAAAAGAACACCTCTTGCTCGACCCAGCACACTCCAACATGCACAGGTACCTCAGGTCGTGTAATGACGTGTGGGCTCTTAGAGAGAAAGACAAAGAGAGAAAGCGGAGACAGAAATGACAAAAGTAAGGAGGCTGCCGAAAGAGTAAAAGGGGGAGAGTAAGGAAAAGGGGGAGAAACAGAGAGAGAGAGAGAGAGAGAGAGAGAGAGAGAGAAATGGACAGAGTGTAGCAATGGTGAGAGCGCACTGAGACTGACCGAGTCAGTGAGAGGATTGACTGTCTCCATTCCACAGACGGGGGCTCTTTAAGACTGGGGGAGGGGAGGGGGGGATGGGGGGTTGATGAATATGGAGCAGCTGTAGTTGGCTGGCTCCGAGGGGGGCGGACTTACAGCAGCCAAGGGGGTTGGCAGGCGGCAATAGAAGGTGGGGCCAGCAGACGTCCAGTCAGGATACAGCCATTCACAAGGGAATCCTGTGAAGTACACACACTCACAGACATAAACACACAACACAGATAATCCTCTACTGTATAAACACATTCAGTCATGTTCTCTTGTCTTTGTATCATGACACAATGTTACAACCGGTGTAAGAGCACCTAAATAATATCCAATTAGGACATAATATAAATCTAAAAATCCAAACATCCAAAGAAGGCCTTTTTACACAAAGCTGAATTGTTAAGACATTGTTAACATTCACAAAACACGAACACAAACATTTATTTTGTCCGTACTTTTGTTGTTGTTGCCTGTTCATTTTAAACAATGCGCATGGAGTGAATGGAATCAATAACCTCATCTTCTGACTAGAAGTCATATCGGTCAATTCTCAAACTGCACATTTCCTACTACAGCCTAGAGTTTGGCCATGACTTTATGTACGGTGCTTAACGGGCTCAGCTGCAGCTTAGCAGGGCAAAATCCTTCATGTTCACTTTTATCTTCCCTTCCATGCAGCTAACATTTTACAGACCCTCTAACTACTAAAGAATGCCAGCAATCTCAGACTGCATTTCACAGTTTTCCGTCGTAGGAATATCCTCTTCCACGTCTGTGCAATCTCAGCTCAAGGAGGGAGACGAAGCCATGTAGTCGCTACAGTAAGATTTGAATTTATATCGTGACTTTGAATGAAACGGGCTTTGAGTCTCAACATACAGTACAAACACACAGATAGTATACTCCCATACTCTATCAACCCACATTTTCCTGATCAATACAAAACCCATCACACGCTACTATTGATCATGGCATCGCAGCCAAGGGCCTCAGGGAAAGATTTTCAAACTGTCTTTTTACATAAAAGGTACAAATTTATACATTTCTTTTCATGTCAGTCTCCATCAGAATCAACTGGAGTTGATTGGGTTAATATAAGCAAGTCAACCTATCAATAACAGGGATTTAATGTTCTGTCTACATTGGGCAGAGTCCGTGGAAATCAGGATATTCTTGTGGTCGGATGAAAGCGTCCAGACGTAATCAATATAAGAGATTTGTTTTTGTTTTAGTGCATGAGAGCTCCACCAAGTCGACCAAGAGCTAAGATGACATGAAGCGCTTTTTCCTTCCCTTGTCTCACAAAAACAAACATTATGACAACCAAAGGCCACTCAAAGTCTAACAGCAGTCATTTAAAATGACATTGACCTAATATCCACAGTTTGACTGTGAAGACCTACATATTTGTTTGGAGGTATTGTGTGGTTGCGCTATGAGTAAATAAGATTCACTAAACTACCTGACGTTATGATTGGCAGCTTAAAATGGTCCCGTCTCCCATCACCTTATACGCATCTCTTTTGACTTTATCCTTTTTTGTCAACCTTTCTATTTTAGTCTCTATTCATGCCCTGGACACTTAAAGCAGGGGCATGGTTTAAGTCTTTGAACGGGATTTGGAGTGTTCGGGTGTGTTCCACCCTCCACCCCTCTCAGCCTGGCTCACTCTGACAGAGAAAAGAGAGAGAGGATGTGATTCATGGTAACTGACAGGAAATCCATGTGCCGCGCAGTCCCTAATCCCGCCATCACGCGACCACCGAACGAAGAACCAGTAATCCAATCATTTAGTCTGTATTTACCCCAAACAGATTTTCAGCTCTAAGACCCAAAACAGACTACATAGTACCTACTAGATAATAAGGGTTTAGATGGAAATAATTATTGCTCACAAATGGGGCTTAGAGATAACAAATATTCTATACAACAACCAATATCCCTCTTTTATAAAAATAAATGAATCCTAAAATGATTGACTGATCAGCACTATTTTTGACAAGGGATACATACATCTGGCAAAAAGCCACCTAATAGCATCTATAAGGCCGTTTACTGATATTAGGCATTGTTTGGAGGGACCACAATCAGCACCTTGTTTTTGAGACATGAAAAGGCCCCATCATTATCTGTCAATAAACTGTAATTAGATTTTGTGGCGGGCAGTGAGACGCAATCTGTCCGTCACCTCGAGTGTCTGTAATTAAAATCCTGATTGATGAATGTAAGTGGCCCTTTGTCTCGGACCTTCTGACATCCACACTGACCTCTGTACCAAACAACAACATACAGAGCTGTACCCAGAGTTCCACAAAGGAAGTCTCGAACCCAAACAAGCATTGCTTGCACCATGTCGGAATAAATCACGAAAAAGGTGCGTGAATGCAAATATAGGAGACTTTCACTTCATCCCCCCTTGATTCATTCCACTACCCCATGTCATACCCAGGACCACCTCCTAATCAAAACAAGACATACAACAACCCCCCCCCCTCTCTCTGTTCTCCAATCCAGAAGTCCTCTGTTTGGATAAAGCAGGTCTCCATGGCTCCAGTGCTGCTAGACACATACGTTAGTGAGGAGCACACAGTGGCACTCCCTCATTCCCCCCCCCCTCCCTACTGGAGGAGTGGAGAGTAAGATAATTGCCTCAGCCGCGGGGCTGCATTAATCGGCCGGGGCAATTGGTCATTTCTATTATGTCCTCTCCTCCTTGGGCAACGGCAACTGTGCGACTAAGAGCCAGACCAACAGTAGGCCGTGCTACCAAGCTTGTCTGTTCACGCTGGGTTAATAAACGCTATTAGCCTCTATCTCCGGCTCTTTCATTTCTCATTTAACGAAGACCAATTCCAACTAAACCACTCGAGCCTCTCTGTTAATCAGAATGTAGTCATACGTTCTTGATTTAATGTTCAAATTCAAATGATGGAGTCAAAAATCTACCTGGCCTCATAATCCATGAGTTACATGTATGTTCACTTGATACGAGTTCAGACTGTGTGGCTTATGCTTCCTTTCTCTTTCACCTGAACATTTAAATTGCCCCGTGTCCTAAAGTAACTTTGTGCCTCTCTTTATGGCTGAGTGGGGCCTGAGAGAGTAATGCTGTGTGTAAACTAATACGTGAGTCAGAACTGTTTGATACGAAGTCACTGGAACATTTACCTGTATTACAGCTGTAACTATGATAGCTACATTGGTAACATATACGTACTTTATCTCTATGTGTAACAAAAGCCATTCAATATTTTTCCACAAGAAATTGTTTGGAGAAAACATCAAAAGGAAATCTTCAATCTTTTTTTATTTCCTGTATATTCTCCTCTTCTAAGATTGCTCTGTATATCTTTTTGGTATCCTTTTCTGTTAATATATATTGACCGCTACCGTAGAATATGTTGCACAGCTACAAAGCTCATCACACATGGAAACACTCAATACACAAGGTTGATCCCTTTTATAAAAAGCTCCTCTAGTTAAATCTGAGGCCACTTTACTTTAAGTCGCCAGCATAACACAAGGAGCGCCATCCAGGATTCACCTCTAAAATCAAGCTAGGTTGTGTCATTGTCATGCAAGGGTGGATCAATATATTCATCTCAAGTTCATTCCAATGGAATAGCTAGCAAAAACACCCCCCATGGTGTCAGCTTTTTAGAGCTGGGAAGCTCTTGCATACACAGCAAGCTTGCTAGGTCTAAACTCGTAAGTGTGAAGCTTTGAAGCTGCAAGCATCGAGGTCCTTTATATGAAGTATACAGTGTACACAGGAAGCTTCAATGGAGAGTGTATGAAAGCATAGGAAGGTTCAGGACTCGAGGAGAGCATTTTCATATTAACTCACAACCTTCCTTTTGTTATCCATGCTGCATCATTAAAAGATAATTAATTTGTTTAACATCAAAAGAAAATAGAACTCTGAAAAGAGAATCAGAAAAAACAATGTAATGTGGCCATTGCAAACTAAACATGCTAAACTACAGTATGTGTGGGCTAATTCTTATACAGCTATAATATCAAGAGCTTCATATTCATTACCTGTCTACAGAGACTAAATTAAATTATTTACTACTAAAACAGCTAGGAACTGAACTTGCTAATAACTTAATATTTTAAACCCAAACCTTTTTTTACTGCGTTCATTGTGGAATAAGTGGTCCTTTGTGAACATTTTCTTCATAAAGCCCACTGGGCAATATAAACTTCAATTATCACCTTCGCTTTGAGAAATGTTTAACTTGAATTTGCAGCCTCATAAATATTTCAAATGATTCACTGCGTGTTTGATAAGGAAATTAGCCTTTTAGCTTGTGCTATTCCCCAGGCTGTAAAGGATCATATCTTTACCATCTCTAGGCAGGGCCAGCAAAACACTCCTACTGCACATCCAGTAGTCTCACTGAAATTGTTTGTGGAAAAATAGTTTCTTAACAGTCAATGATTGTATAATTGTATTCGATGCAACTTTTCCCAGCACTGCAGTTCTCTTGAAAGGTTAAATGCTTCAATAGGATAAACAAACTTCTACGATGAAGTAGTTCTAATATTCAACTATTAGCAGATTCACAATTACTCTCAATAATATGCATTTTCCATTCGAATCCATTAAGCTTGTTTTTCCTTTAAAAGCAATGTTTTCTCCCAAAGCATTTAACAATATGCTTAACATTAATTGTTTTCTAAGATAACAAATAGCAGCTTTCATTGAAACCAAATTTATGTACATTTTCTGTGTTTATAAGCTGATATAGTGTTGATAACACAACATGCTGTGTCCAGGGGAGCAGATAATAGAAAGGGGGTGGGGGACCTCACCTCACCCACATGGGCGATGCTCATCTGCCAGAAAGCACTTAATCACCACACAACTGCTAAAGTCAAATGACAGCAGGGGAGGAGGAGGAGGAGGGGAGGTGAACGTCATTTACACAGAATTGGGTGAAGTTTGACCATGGCTTTTAAAAGATAAATAAGACTGAAGCACATTTGCATCTTGGGTGCATATCTATAGGCTAAATAAAACCGTCTCGCAAAAATGTCGTTTTGAGACGTCTCGAAAGAGTGTATTATGATTCAAACGTGCGGTTGACGTTCAAAACGGCAATTCTTCTATGAATCATTAATGGCAAGGTGGCTAAATCTCATTTATGGTGCCCGGTAGTCCAGACTTGGCTCCTAAGATTCACCGGATGACTTTCATTTAGTCTCACCTCCCATCCGACGGGGGTCACCCCTGTTGGTATAGCAAGCACAGCAGTCACATTGCTCCACCATGCGCGCAGATTGCTTACTAGAACCGCCTGGAACCTTTCATATTTCCCAGTCAGCATTTTTACGGGATAATTTTGGCAGCCTTTAAGGATATCACTGCCTTAATAGAAGATAAAAATAACCGGGTGGTGGAAGGACTATATTAGGATGGCATAATCTTGTATTCTACTGTACATCAGGCTTGGCCACGTTCAATGGGATTAAACTTCTCCGGGTTGGATTCCAAAATACTATTTTTAAAACAAGTGTCAGGACAATCCAAAAAAGCCTGTTAAACTGATTACATTCTGGGGTGTAAATACCATAATAGAATGGGTTTCTAAGAATGGTCCACCTCCCATTGTTTTAATATGGTCAGCAGTTTCAAAGAGGTTGTTTCCAAATGCTTTGTGTGTCTCTGTGTGTGTGTGTGTGTGTGTGTTGTTCAAACGCTTCGTATGTGATCTCTGTGTGTGTGTGTAAATGGAAAAAACACTATATGTATTTGAAAATGAGTTACATTTTTACCAAATCTATTCAGGGTAGAACTTTTCTCTTTCGTTTTTACTATAGACACCGCTAAGACCACAAGGGAGTCAGGCATAGTGTTGGTGTTAGGGTACTGTAACTTAAAGTTTAATTCCCTGGAAAGACGGTATCTTCCTGGAGGCTTTCCATATGGTACAGTAGCGATGGCTTTGCTCTTGCTGCTTCTGTAAGGTAGGTGTACTGTTAGTTTCAGTTTGTGCTCTTCCCATGAGAAGGGAAGCTTTGCAGAAGTTAGTGGAGGGTTATATCGGGTTCAGTAACATTCAGGAGCACTAAACGAACTTTCTTTGAGTGAAAAGAATGATTGTAGATGGTGGAATGCAGCAGAGAAGTGTAGGGGAGGGGATGAAGCATAGAGAAGCAGAGCAAAAGCGGAAACATGACTTTGGATCCCGTCACACTACAACTGGGTGCTTCTGGAAGGTTTCCTATTTACAAAGATAAAGCATTTCTTACCACCTACCATCTTCATCCTTTCAACATTTTCTGGGGACACGAACACGATACAATATGGTCTTCCAGCCACCATTCTGTTGGTCTTAGACCATAACAACATTCAGTGGAAGAAATCTATACATATTTGGCACCACATTTGTTCAATATGTCCTTCTATACCCCAGCACCCCCCCCCCTCTCTCTCCTGCCCCCCCCTGCAGCCTAACAGTCACCCACATTAATTTGCTGATTGTGTCTTCTGCTCATTTCCCCCCTCGTTATGCATTTAACGTTTCCAATTTACCATCTTGACAGAAAAAAAGCCACAAGAAGCTATACATTTTTTTGGGATACCAAATAATTAGGATTACACGGTTCAGTGATTTTCAATCAGAGAGATCATCTCAATGATAGATGGTAGGATAACTGGTCATTGCTGAGACATAAATATTGTGTTGTTCAATTAATCTGGCCTAATGAGGTGTCAAAGCTGCCAGTCATCCATCAAATACAATTAGGACTCACCGAGAATCAACACATATGCAGGAGGATGGGTAATTAATAATTAGCAAAGCAAAGAAAACTGTATTGGTTTCACTGGCCACAATCACAGAGCAATTTACCGTAGTTTTTTTTTATTTCAACGATGCACGCGAGTGAGACAACACCAGGGCGTTGAAAATGTAAATCGATTTCAACCCTTGCAGTTTCGCGCCAGAGATGCTGGGTAATTGTGTTGTCTGTGGAAATTTGAGCTTTTAGAGTTCTTCGGAATAAATACGATCAGGAAGTCATTCTAAGCTTATTTCAACAAGCATGTTTACTATCTTAAAATCCTCAGATACGTATCTCACCAGTAGACCCAGAAACAATTACTGACTGTGTTGAAGGTACACTTTGTGATATAGGATTCTTGTTCTGGACTAAATAAAGAAAATAACATTAATGAGGGCTTGGGAATAAAAGACTGCCAAGCTCCGTTTGTCTCTCTCCTTCTCCAAAAGCCCAAAGGATCATTGTCCTAAAAAGATATGTGTGCTACATTAGGTACTATATACAGTACTCTATGACCATTTGTAAACAACTGTCAACTATTTCAACGGCCCAGCAATGGAGGTATTTAGTGACCCACTTAGCACTTTGGAATGAGACCTTGAGGTCAAAGGTTGTGTTAGTTTAAATATACCATGGAGAATGGAAGGTTGACAGTTGTCCAACAGTAGCAGCGGGGCTAGCCTTTCCTGCTTTCCAATACACTCATTCTGCCCCTCACCCTGTCATTTGAGGTCATCGTTGTGGAAACGAGAGACCAGAGTCATGAAAAAATAATTCAGGTGCTGAAGGATGTAAAAAATAAAAAGGTTATTTATTAAAAAACAAGGGCCACCTGGTAAATGTAAGCTTTGTTCTTATACCGTATAGACTGTTAGACAGCATTCTTACAGAGAACTAAATAAATAGATAGATATAGTTATGACTCCTTTTTAAAAGCCGAAATATAGATGGGACTCCTTTTTAAAAGCCGAAATCTAGATAGGACAGCTTTTTAAAAGCCAAATCTAATTAGGACTGCCTTTTAAAAGCAGCAGCTAAACTAATAGGATTTCACTGGTGGGAACAGCCTTAGGTGAACATCATGAGAATAGGGACTGGTTTGCTTTGACTAGGTTCTGCTGATGTTAGAACTGGACCAAGGAGGTCTTGGTTCTGGACCAGTACCCGGTATCTGCACGGGGACACTGTGAGGTGGATGCAACAACATCAGCAGCAAGGCAATTACCCAAAGGCATTGGACCGAAAGACAGGGGGAAAATCAATAAATAATTTCACCATTTGAGAGGGTATTTCCTTCAATTGAGGGGATGTCTCAATTTATTTGTGTGAGTTTTTCTTCCTTATCATCTATTTCAGTAATATTGCATCTTAAGCACCCAATCAAAGCATGTCTTTTTGAAATAAAATAAAAGGTCTTACCGCCATTCAATGTTGATATGTCTGTCCATGCACAATCAACCACACTCCATTTGTATCCATCTGATAACGCTGCAAGATTCACTAAGAAAAAAGGGTATGTATATTCAGAATACCTTAATAGAAGTGAATGTACAATTTTTCACATCCTACTGCATCTTGGAAACAACATATTTATTATTTATTGAGGTACAGTACACACCACACTTTCGGAACAATTTTAGGATATATAAAGTAAGGTTAGTGAACAAATGTTCACATTCATTTAGCTTAATCCAGTGATCACGTGAATTGAATGTGACTATGTGTGCCCATGTCAAATTCATGTGGTTTGGTTTACATGTAAAGTTTGAGATTAATACTATCCATGAGCCTAATTGCAGTGATCCCAATGTCATGAACATTCAAATTCACGAAATGGAAGGATTACAAATCTACAACTGACACATGAGTGTTTTGAGGGGCATTCCTTTTCTCTAACTTTGAGGTTAACGGTTTAGGTGAGAATTCACATACTGTAACCCTGACTTCAAAAGCAGTCAATGTGTGATCGAAGTTCACACAAAGTTTACATCTACACTGTGACGCCACTTTGTGCCCTGACCCGCTGCCTACAGTGTGACAGACAGACACTGTGCCACCCTTGCCTCCCCGCCACCTTGATGCCACAGTCAGGTGACGGCAGCCAGACAAAAACAGCACAAATCAATAGTGGCGTCTCCTACCGAGAACAGCGAACCGCAACACTACATGATAATTCCACCATGACCACAAATCCACTCAACCGCTGTGCCAGCCCCCAAGGGGACGTGGTTTGACTGAGTATAGCTGCATGATTGACTAATCACCCAGTCAATTGGAGCAGGCAGTTACTGAGGATCCACTGTGTGTGTGTGTGTGTGTGTGTGTGTGTGTGTGTGTTTTTGTGAGAGCAAGTGCTCTAACAGGACATAATGTTTTTGCGCAGAGTGGAGAGCTCTGGAGAGCTTTGGGTTGAGATGAGTTCGACTTGCTTACTGTCCGTTCAGGTTTTGTTTCTGTCCCACCCAAAAACTCCCAATGGATGCAGCCAGAATCTTGATGAACTCCTGGCTCTTTGGAGCACAAACATGCTGAGAGTATATTGACTGTGTGTCTAATATCTTTAAAATCTAGCAACTATATATAGCCTAGACAGGATGTGAGACAACATTTCTTTCAAAATAATTGAAGTCCTCTTTTAAATATAAGGCGTGGTAACTTTAATGGTGCAGATTTGAATATGAAAGGGGAGTCGACGAGAGTGTGGGAGCCCAAGGGACCCGAACGCGCTCTCCCTCTAAAATGCTAATCAGAAGCTAATTGAAGGTGTGTTCTTTGTCTGCAATTCGTTTTAGAGGGTCCCTTCCATGGACCTAGCGACGCAAGGTAGCAAAGCTTTCTGATGTTATTGAATTTGACTGCTGCCACACTGGGATGCCAGTGGGTTTAGATGCACGGGGCTTTCAAGTTAAGCTACACACATACGCACACCCATACACGCCCGTAATCCACGCAAAATCTAACGTTTTGCATTTCAAAAGTGGGTAATTGCCCTGGGCGGTGGCTAGGGAGAATGTGGCCTCAGGATTCCCTGAGAGTGCCTATGAAGTTACAAATCATGAGTCTAGACTCAACTCCTTTTCCGCGCAAGCACATTGACATTCTCCAGAGTGCTGCACAGCAACAGAGGGAGAGAGACAAAGAAAATTAGCAAAAGTACAATTGCTCCCTCACTATATAACATTTGTGGCCTCCACCCCTGGCAACAGTTATCACCCATTGTCATTCTGTCTGGATCACAACATTCAATGAAAAACGATAAAGAGGACTTCAATTCACTTCTCGATTCAAATTTTCACGAGATGTTCAAACGGCTGACGTCTAGATAGACATATCTGTGCGCGTGTCGTGCGCATTCCAGCTTCGAAGCCGAAACTTCGCAGTCACGTTGGAAAGAGGAGATTTTCGATGAGCGAGAACAAAAGGAGAGAAGAAGTGCATGAAGGCCATGACAGAGTGTGGCAGAGCCACAGTGCGTTGTGGTAAAGGTGCCTGGTTTCTGGTAAGAGGGATGGACAGGCACACTGCAGGGTGAGCCCTCATGTCATTGGAGACGGAGATGGAAAAGGCCCTCTGAGGGAAACGCTAGCTGTCTCGCCGGAGGATGATATGTCACCGGCAATCATCACTTAACCAAGCTCAGAACCCACACTCACTCAATGAGGAGCCCCGGACACAAATGGGATTGCTGTGCCGAGTCGGAGATGAACTTGATTAAAGCCTTCCCCCCCCTTCCAGTTCTTTTCAAATGCAGATGTATTTCACGTCTAGTCAGATGTTGGTATTTCAGGTACAACGAGGCACTGAGGACTTCCGAATTAAAACCACCGCCGTGACGAAACCGCGACATCACAAGCCAAACCAGCTGCAACGTCACAGCTGATTCAAAGTAAACAAGACATCCTTAGTCAGCCCTACTACCCGTGTGGTCCAATACTCCACGATCCATCATGGGCTGAAATCATTGATTATTCAACACTGTATTCACAGAATCCGAAACAACTCCTGAATCACAACGTGCATTTTCAACCCCCATTGAAAAAGGGATCCTATCCTCGGCTGCCTAATGTCAAGAATACGCCAACATACAAATATCCCCCTCCAGTTTAACAGGAACTGGCATTGCATTTAGAGGTGAAGGACATGGTGAGGGGGCCGCCCTGTCTCGCAGCACAATAAATGACTGCGATCCGAGTTCCAGCGAAAACAAGGGCCGCTTTTCAATTCCACCTCTTTTACCCGGATGAATGATGAACCCTGGGTAAGAGGCACTGTGCTGCGGTATTAATATACATCAGGGGGCAGAGCACCACACTAAATCAAGAGCCCCAGAGCATTTGTTATTCTAATGACAAGCAACGGCCACAGTGGCCGTACAGGCGAGGGAGATCTTCCGTCATGAGGTCCAGGAGTTTGGAGGAGAGGTCCAGGAGTACAAAGAGAACGGGGCCCATAACTTGGGTGTCGACGTGTGATTAAAACACAAATCTCTACGCTTTGTTGCAGCTTTGCAATGGTTAACGGCGTAGGACAGCGTGTCGAAAGCAAATCTGGGGGATTTGAATTCACGCGTAAAAATGATTTTGCGTTTGTTTTTTGTGTTTTTAAGAAGGGAGGATGTGATTGAAGGGGATGGATGTAAGAGCGTCAGAAAGGTAGCTGCCGTCAGGCTTCGACCAGTCGTTCACAAACAGAGAGTGTCACATTTTGAAACCCTGAGAGAACCGACATGTTTTTTCCCCCCATTCATTTTGTACTGCTGAAATACGTGGTAACATTCAACATTCACAATGTAATTGTCACAAAATGAAGGTTTTTGAAAAAACAAGGTTTATGGCCTGTTAGTGCTTTAACCAGTGGCTTTCAGCCTGACCTTTGAGACCATAAATCAGATATCAGGAATGGAGGCAGCGAGAGGAGAGGACAAGACAGACGATCTTAGTGAACTCTACGGATTGTATAATCAATACCGACGAAAATAAATGGCTTGACCATTTATCAGTGTCGGCTCGCTATCGCTATAAGCAAACCCCCAGTAATGCATATTTCATACACTTTTATACTCATTGATTACATGTGATGTAGTTTGTAAATCATGAGTATTGATCTGCTGATCATACGTCTGTAAAACGACTCCACTCTGCCATTTGTGCCACTGATAAAGAGATCAGTGTTAAACTATGCACTATAAATCCAAGACCAAACTTGTTTAGTAGTTTACAATAAAATGTATAGCCACTCTTCACCTATACCCGAACCAGAGTGCAATATCCCAACTGAATCAGACACTCTTAACAACAAACTTATCATTAGTTAGCCTATATCATCTTTCATTTTACAATTGTAGTTTTAAGGCTATATAATCCATGAAAGTAAATACATAACAGTTTACTGTTAACAGACACTCAAGTTTAGATGATGCAAGAGTACAACCTCTCAGAGATCCGCCCTGCCATTGAACAGCTTGGCCTGGAAACAGATCTGATCCCATCCAGCCTTCCCAAGTCTGACGTGCTGGACATCCTGTGGGGACACAACAAAGGAGACCCACGCGAGGGCTGCGGATAATTCCAGCACCTACACCCAAAGTCAGAAATATTGATTAGGGGCCAGTAAATCAACAAGAGAAGAAAGGTACTATGGGTGTCCAAACTGCCATCTATTCTCATTATGACCTAAGGTGTATTCCTTGTGGGATCGGAGCCAAAAGATGAACAGGAGTGTCCATATGAATTCAAAAGGATTACACTCCTGCCTGGGAGGAGGGTATGGATCAATGGTGCCGGATCGATGATCAATAGGCCGCTCACACCAATATACTTCCTGCTGACGCTTGAGGCTCCGGTTACACAGATGAAAACGAGGGGCCTGTGCGTGATGATGATTTATGTGTGGAGGAGTAGATGTCATTTTGGAGAGAGCGAGGTGATCGAGGCATCTGAATGTCACTGGGACCAGTATGCAGCCCTGGTGGACACCACATTGATGGAGCTACGCAGGTGATACAGTGATGACTTTGATTAATCCTTTCGAAGAGAACAATTGGTCAAAGTGCAAATAACTGGTACTGTGGGAGGGTTCAGAAAACTCGGACAGTATTTATGAGGGTGTTCCAATGAGTCGTCAGGTATCAGAAGTCTTGATATCTTGGATCAAATGTAATATCTGGGGTGATGGGCTATCTTTGAAAGAATAACCAAAACCAAAAAACGATGTGCCATTGGTACCCTATCCAGCTAATGACTATGGCACCCTCTATCTAAAAGAGGATGATGGCAAAAGATATCAAAATCAATATCAGATAGGCTAGACAACCAACAAAGAACAGGGCAATAGATCATTTTTCTGCAGTATCATGGATGATATATTATCATTATTGATATAGATATATCTCGGCCACAGCTTGTGGCCAAGATATGTTGCATTCAGGGTGCTTTTCTTAGAAGTAGTTTTGCCATGGTACAGTATCTCCCATGAAGAAAGGGAAATACACAAAAACCTACTTTCCATAGACACTAAACAATGACAGTGCTGCTAATTATTCCTATAAGTTTAGATCATAAAATAGGAAAATATGATCTGATCCAATCTGTAAATTGTTTCATTTTACAGTCACTGTCCATACAGCACACATGCACACTTATATTCAATGCTTACAATACACACACTTCCGTCACCCAATACACACATAGGCTACACACACCTCTGAGGTCCTTCCTTGCAGATGAGGCCCCCTTTTCGACCTGTCAGTCACCCATGCCTCTCACTGCCAAGGTGTAGTGACAACTGTTAAATCAGAGCACGCCTTCATCCCTGCCACAGCTAATCCTGTTAGCCGTGGAATTAGCAGCCACTAACGCAAGTTAAATACCTCTCATTACAACCGGATGGGTCCCTCTAGTTTTGTAGCCGCCGTAGCAAATTGCTAACCCAACTTCAGAATCGACAACCCGAGAGGTGCCCACCCCCGAGTTGTATTTTGCCTCTGTGACGGGGGGTCCAATAAGGACACAGCCTTCCATATTCCCTTTGCTACCGAGTCTGCCTTTCCCCTGGCTGTAGTAAATTGGGTTAGCGTTCGCTAAGTGTCCCATCGTTAGCATTCTTAATTGACTACAGCGTGTGATAATTAACAGGGAGCGGACTACCTAGCTCGCTAATCTTATTTAGGTCATTTGCATTTAAAACGGTTTTGCTCTTTGGCAAATTGAAAACCTTACAAATCATGCGTTATACTTGAGTCATGGTTAAGTTGTGTGGCCATAACCTCATCATTGTGGATAATTCTCTTTTTGATTTAAAATAGATGTAGGCTTGGATCGTTTGGACAAGAGTAGATTTCACAGTAGTCAATTCATATTTTAGAGACAACATGTAGCCTACGGTATCCACTGCTCAGACGTAGCAACACCTCCAGTATCTCCCTTCAGATTGTTGAAACTGCATTTGCCTGCTTGTCTCATCAGCTACCAAACAAGTGTCTTAAGTCATCTACTCAACCTAATAACTATCATAACCATACTTGGTCCACTCTAAGAAGATATTAAACGATACCTTATGAAAACCTCCTTCATTTACGTGTAAGGGCCCTTTCAGAACGATAACACAGTTGGCTAACAACCACAACCACAACCATCAGGAGTCAGGTGTCTTGTCAAAGATGCCTTGTTTTGGTGAGACCGTTTCACGCGTGCAGTCGCTACGCTAACACGCGATCGAGTGCACCTGCATTAGCACAGCACATTAACTCGAGCAAAGCGAATGAAAGATGGGCTCCACTGGTGCCCGAGGCAAAGTGAAGAAGTACACTAAATACCAGCTGCCATCCATTATGGATAGTCCGTCCTGACCTCCTCCCCAGCCCCTCTCTCTCTCCTCGCCCCGCCCCCGTCGGGTTTCTAGGGGTGACAGTGATGTCCTTGCTGAGGCGTCGACCTTCCTTGGTGGGGAGCGGGCGCCGGGCAGATTAAAAGTGGACTGGCTCACCGTGCAGTCCAGGCGTGCCCCTGATGTGCTGCCCAGATGGTAACAGCGTCCGCACACCGCACCATACTGTACTCAAACACACCAATACACACACACACACACACACACATACCTCCTGCTTCTTGGCTGGGCAGATGTGGGTCTTTGAGCTCAGAAGTTCCCCTGGGCATTTAACCATTCTGCGTACACCCACCCTGTCTACATCACACACTGTACACACACACACACATCCACACCCACACCCACACACACACACACGTTCTCTTCTCTCCAAGAAATCCGCACTCCCCTCCCCGTCTCACTCTCCTCCTCAGAGTTCCCCCATCACTTAATTCTGGCTCTATGTATGTGAATCATCCATCACTCACTCAATCAGTCCATTGAATTTCATTTAGTGTGGTGTTACACAGGGCAAGTGATTGATTCACCGGTGCCTTTTCACTGAAGCTTGAATGACACACAAAACTGGTTAGTAGATACACATGCACCACATGCAAGCACACACACGCGGACAATCGGCTCAGTATGTTCCTGCCGTGGTTGACGACTTCTCGATAGCCAGAGGGGGAGCGGGGCGCCCGCTCTGCCAGCGAGGACCCCTGTGAGGTTTTGCTCAAGGTCGCCATGTCCAGCTGGCAGTGCCAACATCTGCTCAAAACGGCCCCAAGATTGGCAGGAGGGAGACGCGTTCGCTTCAATCGACCTTGGACGTCTGCGCACCATTTGGAAAGGTCAGCGTCGCGTGCTAATCAGGTTCCACATTTTCCAATCCGCGTCCGTGTACGGTCATTTTCGATTCGTACCTAACTCCTTGTTGGTATCGTGTCATTGGGAAATGCATGACAGTGTTTCACATTGCAGATAAGCATCGAACTCCATTTACCTCCATGTGCTATTGTAAATTATGCTGGACCGTGTGACTAAATAGCTCCAAGTACACTGAGTAGAGTACAGTTGGCAGTGAACAGTGGCTGAGAACCAGACATGTCCAAGCGTCGAAACCTTAGTGTTCCCCGACAGAAAAAAATGATTGACCGCTAGCAACACTTTCCTTGTTTTAATTCTTCACGGAGGCTGTTTTCTGGCAGTGTGGCTATTGATTTTTCTATCAAATACAAAAACAGCCGTCGTCGAGAGGCCACAGAGGTCAGTGTGAATTAGAGCAGAGGTGTGTGTGTGTGTACGCGTGCGTGTGTGTGTGTGTGTGTGTGTGTGTGTGTGTGTGCATACAGGCCCCCTCCACCTCCCCCATTGTTACTCCCCAAAGACCTCTCTGTTAAATTGGCTGACAGATAATAAGATCATACCGGAGAGTACAGACCGAGAGTCTTAGCCTCTGTCAGACAATGCAACTGTACCTGAGGGTCCGGGGTCTTTGGTCAACTGCGTTCCCATTATCAGTGTGTTACGATTTACTGAAACAGCCTCAACATATCTCGGGATCCAGATTAAGCTTCAGAAAAACTAACTGTGTTTTTTTTTGCTGTGATAAGAGTAGTAGCAAATACCACTGGATGAACTGAAAGGGAAGAACTGTCCATTTATGGTTCCTCTTGGAAATCTTTGCCTACCGTGTGAGGTGTTGATTTACAGGCAGCAGATATTGTACTATTATACCTTCTCATATGTCCCGACTAGCCCACTTGCCCTTGTGTGGCACACAATATCACAACTTGCATTTGCTATACTGTAAATAAATCATACTATGACAATTGAGGATAAAAACAAGGTTGAGTAAGGATATACAGTTCCAACCTTTTTTATAATGAAATGTGTGCCACACTCTTAGATAATGACCTCTTGTTAGACATTTTCAATCTGTACTGTAAGACTTTGAACATCCCGAAAGTAGATTTTGTGACTGTCTGTGACAAAGTATTACTGCAAAAAAAATAAAAATAAAAGGTGATGAACTTCTAGAAAGATCAGTGCACAAGAGAAATGCATGTGTTCACTGCTGCATTTAAAATGACCAACAGGGCCATAGGCTTCTATTTATGTTCATTTATGTATATAAATGACTGTCATTGTTTGCTGTCAAATTTGATCCACTCCATGGGCTATTATAATACAGTATATTATACAGTAAGCCTTTTGTTTATCAGACACACATGGCCAGTTCTACAGATGATTTAGATGTGGAAGGTGCCAGATTAAACCCTGTTGAGGTTTGTTAAATCCGAATTAACTATTTATGATTCCAAACAACATAAATGATTGTGTCAGGAATTGTTTTTTCTGATTAACACATTACATTGAATTCACTTGCATATTTTAGATGTTAAGGATACAAATTAATCTGCGGGACATTTTCAGAGCACTCTATCACAGGTCAATTTGGGTAAATACGGTTACATAAAACAAGGCAAGCGAGACCAAAACACTGACTGACTTCCACAGCCTGAAGGGAATATACCAAGCTTTTGCAGAGACCGTATAATGACCTTCCTCTATTAATCAACAACCAGTTTCCTCTCTTGACCAGATGCCTTCCTTCTACCCATCCCTTATCTTTCCTACTCTTATCTCTCCTATTCATATTGTGTGTCATCACAATGCACAATGCACCTAGTCTTAGTTTTCCCTCTCAGCCTCACCCAAATATGCCTGTAGCATGTCCCCAGGCCGCCTGCCCCGGGGGCTCATGGGAAACTGATACTCTCATGGGCTGCCACGGTGGAACCACTCAGGAGAAGAGGAGGAGGAGGAGGAAGAAGGCAGCTGCTGTTCCATGTATGCTTGATGTCACTGGAATATAAATATGCGTAAGTGAAAAAGGCATTCAGCCTTTAAGGGCTTCATGGAACAGATGGCTTAATAACAAAGACTTCTGGTGTTGGCCTCTCGTAACCTATGCACCTTCTGCCAAAAGCAAAGTTGTCACTGAGTACTGGACGGACATGGATTTGACAGCATTTGACTGGCACTGATTTTCCTTTCGTGGAAAGTTCTCTCTCTTGGCGCGCTCTTGTGTACGGTGGCCCAGAGGACTTTTGAGAGCTGTCATTAATCAAAAGTCAAAGTCACCTCAGATCTCACATTAGAATAGAGCCGTTAACTGGGCTGAAATTGCAACTGACCCCGAGTGTCCTGAGCACTTATTCAAAATCAGCAACAGCCACGAGGCTGAAACAACACAGTTGAGTAAGACTGCATAAACGCTACTAATGACCAAACGTGGGAGGTCAAAAAGCTGGAAATGCTCCGTACACACACACACCCTTTCGTGACGCAGTAGCCATATCAGGTACGGTTCCACCCTTGAACGCATACCTAGTTTATGAACATTCATAACCGTTTCGACGCCGAGGGGCGAAGGAGGCACAGAGAGATCGGGTGTGGCAGCTGTTGACATGATGTAGGGGGAAAACGCAGTCCTCGTGACGAGTTGTCAACACCTACGCTGCATGTTCACACGGCCCTGCAGACGCCAGGAAAGCAAGACCGGCCTGCCTGTTCATCATTTCATTATTTCGCCCCACCATGCTTTCACCGTCTTACAAGCCCTGCCTCTTGTCAGTCGCACGATTACAACTCTGCATACACGGTGAGACAATCAGGAACGAAAGGATGAATTGGAAAGTCCCATGCAGCCTCTCTTATGTTCAAATAATTAGGAAACGATAGAGATAATGTTGAATGAAAAAGATCAACAACTTGTCTGGGTACAATTGAGTTGTTTAGTAATAATATAGCAGTCATATTGTATAGTGTGCATCAGGCATCTATATACACCATTTATCACTGGACTTTCCATATCAAGAGTACACGCAGCACGTCAATGATCCCCCAAAGCTTCCATTGAAACAAGTAGAGAACCACAGAACGCCTTCCCTTCTCAGGGAACTGTCCACTCATCAAGTGGTGCTGAAGCACTCCAGAGCAAATAATTGGCTCTGATGGGAAACTATTTCCGCTCAAATTGTCTCCCTGTCACTCGCAGCATTAGACAAGAGATACCGAAGACTGAAAACAAGACTGGGCTCCTTCCCTACAATCCTGGTGACAATTACCCCACAGACAGATGCTTGCTCCTATCCAAACGACTGTCTGAAGGGTCATTACCGCGGGTGTTGACTGAAAGCCAGCGCTAAACCTCACTCTGGACAAGGAAGGCAAATGGGGTGTGATCCAACGCATTGAGAAATGGAGGATTCTTGTGGTTAACAGGATTCTGGGTGTCATTAGCTACCAGTGAAAGGATCAGATGGAAGGCCAGCTTTAAGTAAAAACCGATCACCCCCCCCCAAAAAAACGATAAAGTGATGCTACAGTGGTCCATGGTGTGCTGTCTGTCATATGTATCACAGGAAGAAACATGACATATTTACATTCAGTCTATTCTATTTGATCCTTTATCAATTTTAAATTTCAAAGCCCAAAGCCAATTTAGTATAGAACTAAAATGCACTGACATGGCATGCCAAATAAATGGTACCTCAAAAAATCCTGACAAGCATCAAAGTCCAACCAGTGCAGTTAATCCCAAACAGGTTGCACACCTATCCCATGTTCATGTTATTGTAGAGGTCACATGGCCCAATTACTCTAGAGATGTGAGCATGAGTCATGGAGTATCATCACTTTGTCTGCAGACCATTCATTGAAATGAAAAAAGCACAATGTGACAAGGAGAGAGATTGCCTCTGGCCCATCCACATTTTGTCGAGTCACCTATAAGCGTACGGCCGACAGAGAGGGCCAGAAGATCATCCTCAGACGAGAAGGCGTCCATTTTGGGGCGAGTTTCAAAATGAAACGGAAAACGAGAAGCGTGCACAACCAGAAGCAGACTCCCCTTCCTGGCCTGCGGGATGAGCTGTCACTCATTTTTCAGCCCCCAACAACTTTCATCTGCCCTGATTCCTCCCAACCTCCTCCATATATCACTCCGATTTCTCGTCCGACGCACTCCTCCGCCGCCCCGCGTCGTTAATCACGTCTGGGGAAATAGAGTTTCTCCAGCTGTCAATTTAGGAAATGGAGTGACGAGCGGGACCCCGGGGACCCTGCACTAATCTCAGACCGCGGCGTTACGGTAAACCCGCGGACATCAGTAGTGGTTTCACCGACATGAGCAGTCACACACACCACACACACACACAGGCGCCCCTCCAACACGCATGTGCTGAGGAAACTCCCACTGCATCCTTCAGGTGAACGGTGAAAACACACACACACACAAACCCTGACATTACACACTTGCATTGTGTTTAAAGGAGAGTTCCCCACAGTTCAGTGCTCTGATGAGCGCACTGCTGATGAATTGTGCAACGTGCCCTGGGGGGGGTGGGGTTAAAGGTCGGTGTCGTTGTGAGCCGGTGTCAGAGCTGAGTGAGAAATTCTCGTCTCACACGAGTCGAGCGTCCCACCGAGGAACATGACAGGTGTAGCAGATGAGCTCTGATGGAGAACACCGCTCATCACACACGACCGACCTGCCAAAACAGCATGAGACCTCGTGTTTCTCACCACCAACTTTCCCTGTGGACAAAAAAAAATGCCTGTGACATTTTATCTACAGCTTTCAACATTTTGGAAGCTTGTGTATTTGAACAAAAGAAAAAAAGACGGGTTCAGTGGAATCTAACTTTCGAATATTCTAGATAGATAGATAGATAGATAGATTACTTTATTTATCCCCGAAGGGAAATTAAGTTGTCATAGCAGCCGGTATATTTGAATACAATAAAATACAATACAATACAATAAATACAATACAATACAATAGAATAAAGTGCAAGGAGACAGGTTTAGTGCAGTTCTGTGATGGTGGCTCTGACAGAGGTAGAGTTGAACAGTCTTATTGCGGTTGGGAGGAACGATTTCCTGTATCGTTCCTTGGAGCAGCGGGGTTGAATGAGTCTGTGGCTGAAGCTGCTTCTTCTGCTAGTTGAACCTTCACTGCAAAGAGATGAACATTTTCCTCAGAGTCAACAGCTAATTTGTACATTTTTTAAAAGACATGCTTAAAGTATTTAGTTGTCAGGTTACTAAATACATTTTCTCCTGGCGTGAAGAATATGGAACAGCAAGGCACAGTGAAAATGCTTCAGTTTAAATGGTTTTTTTTATGCGTTCGTAAAAACAATGTCCTTCTTAATTTACATATTGGATTGAAAATAAGTCAACAAAATATCTACCTTTCCTACGGTGTAAATGTAGAAGACCTTGATGCATAAGCGGTCCAATTTCTGGTGTCGTCAGATGCGTTTATTATGACGACAGTAAAACAGCCCATTGTCATCACCTTTGTGGTTAGAGGGTCATGGGGTCAAGGGTTATTGGGGACACAATCGACCGTCATAAAACACTTGACAACACCACAGCCGTGGTTTGTCTCACCGAAGCTCAATATTGCTAATTTATTAGTGTCATACAATAATTCCCTTAAAATGTAATCTCAGGACATAATACCGCTTTAATAACAGGCTGTATTTTTGCCAAACTAATGTGTGATGGATGACATCACAAAATGGTTTAGGGCACTGTGAGAATCTAAAGAATAGTTACATTTCAGAATAAAATTTGTGGACATGTTTGCTTGCATGGCAAATTACATGGATTAATAGTTATATCATTATTACAAGTCAGGTTTTTGGGGGGGGGACGGCTCCGCACAGCAACTTCTAAGCAAATTTAAATTGCGCCTAAGCATGGATATTTGCTACAGCGGCAAAGTACAACGAAACGGCCCACGAGGTAAACAAGATTCCCCTACATTAGGAGAGAATGTAATTGTATTTCCCACTACTCTCCTCCCGCTGCCATGGCCTGCTCTGCTGAAACTCGACGGCAGAATGTAGAAGTTGTGTCTGGGGGGGGAAGTCGGGACGGGATGGAGGGATGGAGGCTCGCTCGGCCTCCGGTCACAAGCTGGGCTTCGCCCGTCTACCTTGAGCCTCTCGTTTGGAGCGTCTGCAAACATCATTACAGGTGGAGCTGCTTTACGGGATGTCTTGAGGGGCATTAATCCCATTTGTGTCCAGACCCATTTCAAATGTGCATTCCCCAGCACTCATGAAATGAAAAAGAAGCATTGGGCAATGAATTAAAAGGAGGGAAACTCTGGGTGGATGCAACACGAACATTCCCAAGGACTTCCATGTTCAAACAAAGGCAATGTCATCACTGAAGGATCAGTGTTGCGGTAAAGGCAGTGGCTTTATGAGATATCGAAGTAACCACTGACGGAAAACAATGAAACGATTTGAAACAGATACATAGCCTAAGTGTTTTAGATGTTAGATGTGTTTTTTGTGTTTGTGTTGTTTAAATGTAATTAGGGGTTTTATTTGATAAATGTAACTTAGTATACATTTTGATTTGGGGACTTCTTATTAAGTGCATTTGGTGAACATATCTGAAACATTATTATGTTATAATGAACAAAATGGTATTTTTACAGTTTTTACCAATCGCTATGACGGTTTTTCCCATACCTTTAACAAGTTTTCTAAACTCTTAACGCACCAACCCACCCACCACACACAATTGGCAAAACTGTTAATTTCATGCTCAAAATCACTCATTATAAACTAAACTCAAACACTTATCGTCATAACACAAAAATACACTAAACATGACACCATGTCTAGCAAACACTAACATACGTTCTCTTTTCACACTAATATGTAGTCAATCATAGCACAATGTCATAAAAAACACTAACATCAGATGGAATTACAGAAACTGCATTCATCTATATGTGTCAGGTCTCACAGTATATGGACTATAGATTGTGTTTGCAATGCAGTTTCTTTTGAAGCCTCTCTACATTTTTGTTTTGTTGGGTTTAGTTATGAATGACCCATCTCAGAGTAGCTTTAGAGAATGTACGTTTACTGTATTGAAAAAAGAAGACAGAAACATAATTGCTGCAGTAAAGGCTTCATTTGCAACAGGACAATACTGCAATACAGTAAGTATGCGATATCCCTGTAAGACCCGATCTACGTAAAATGGCAAAATCACCTTTAGCTCTCCAAAAAACACGTTGTCTTGTCTTGCAATGCTATTGGATAAATCTGGTCTTTCGAAAAAAATAAATGAGCAATTACAGTAAAGAGCTAAAGATGACATTGTAACTTTACAACAAGGGGTCTTACAGGGATAAAGCTGCCATTTACAGTATTACCCTAGCTCTGGCCCTCCTCTGAGGGCCACCACACATTCTAACTCCTCTCCCTCTCCCTTGCCCCACTCCTCTCCCTTGCCCTTGTCCCACTCCTCTCCCTTGTCCTGGTACTTGTCTTACCGTACTCTCCCTCGTGCAGCATTACTGTATTCTTACTTTCTTTGTGTTGCTCTATATTGTTCTTTTTCCACACAAGATTAGCCCAAAGAGGTCCTCGTTACTGTATACTATATGGCCATGCGATTGAAATAGGTAACCTCAACACCTGAGTGTTTCCTAGTTGGGAATCAACTGGGATTTATAGTATTTGCATAACTTCAACCAGCTTTTTCTCAGTAGCAATGGAATACGTAAAATACAGAGGAAATATTTGTGTTTCAATTCACAATATGGACGGTTGTTCACTTTGACTTAGCCAATAAGTTAGGTTTTGAACATGATGTTATCTGTTTTGGCATACAGTGTGAAAGCAATGGTAAATTGAGCAGTAAAAATCGATTGTTTTGGTCTTGGTTGAGCTTGTGTGTAAAAGAAGTTGAAGCATTTGAAATTTGTGTTTACTCTATGCATTTTGTGTCAAAGCAACAAGAAATGTGTTAATTGTATAGCCAACACAGACGGATGTTGTGCTAACTGTGTTAAGAGTTTAGGAAACGTGTTAAAGGTATGGAAAAAGCCGTCATAGCGATTGGTAAAAACTGTAAATGATTGAGGTAAACTTAACTGTTCCAAGCCACTAATGAACAAGCCTAGAACATCAAACTACATCATAATACTACATACAGAGTAAAAGAAAAATTCTAAGAACAGAAATTATGTTTTGAAGAAAAGTAACAAAACTGCAAACAAAAACATACATCAACTGAAGAAAGTATGATCTGGCTGGAGCAAAAGGATCATGTATCGTCACAGATTATGGACAAATACTACCCTCTAGTGGAAGCTGTGAGGTCAATCCAATAAACATTACATTCACATTTAGTCATTTAGCAGACGCTCTTATCCAGAGAGATTTACAGTAAGTACAGGGACATTCCCCCGAGACAAGTAGGGTGAAGTGCCTTGCCCAAGGACAGAACGTCATGGCAACCTTCAGATTACTAACCTGATTCCCTAACCGCTCAGCCACCTGACTCCCTCAAACATCAAGCCTCAGGTCACAGCTTAACGGTAGGGGAAAACTATTCTAAAGCCAGTGTGCAGCAATTGTATCATTTTTGTCATCATCAGTGGGGATTAAGAACTGAGGGAGTGTCTTAGTGTTCATGTAAACAGTATTTTTTTTAAATACCCAGTTACATTACTGGCATTTATTGTTCATTTTTATCCCTCGCCCTTTTACCAGAAGGGAGATCAACGACACCAGTTTTGTGGACTGACCAGACCACAATTGAACAGTCAAGTGAAAAAAAGTGAAATCATTCAAATACTATACAAGAGCATACTGTCCTTGTTTACAATTGGATGAACGGGAAAACAGGCGGCCTGCTTTATGTCTTCATCACTTGGATTTCAGGGGAATCTGTAATAGATGACATTCAGGCCCTAACCCTGGGTGCTGTTACATTACAAGTGGGATGACACGCTCTGACAGCGGAGCATCGGGTCTTCACTTCCTGTCTTTGTTCCAGACTGCGACGCCACACCTCCACTGTACTAACCTCTATTCCTATCCTGGTGTATTTCCTGGCTTCAGAGAAACTGTCAACTGAATGACTGACGCCACCCAACTCCCATCTGTCTCTCCCCCCACGTTCCGTATTCAACTCAGTCACGTCCAATTAGCTATCCCCTAAACACTCTTTCTCATTAGACTCCCCATAATCCACTCATCGTGTCCTGATTTGGCAAATAAATCACACTTTTTCCTCATACTCGTTTTTTTTTCTTTCTTTCTCTCTCTCTCTCCCTTCCTCTTTATCCTCCAGTGTGCTCCCTCTCTCTTTGCCTCAGCCTCGTTAACCCCGTCCTGAGTTTCACACTCTCTGCCAGGCCTCTTCATTGGACGTGGCAGCCGGCAATTTGCATGCCAGACTATTTCTCTTTATCATTGGCCCTCTCATTCTCTCTCTCTCTCTCTTTCTCTCTCTCTCTCACTCTCTCGCTGTCTCTCTCGCTCCCTCTCTCGCCCTATGCCGGAAGAATAGAGAATAACTCAGCAACTGACGGCAGCCGGCATGCACGTCCTTGTCCTACAAGGTTACGAATCCATTTCATCTGTGCAGGAGAGGAGTGAATTAAAATAAATGATGGCCAGACATTTATTGCATTCTGGGGGTGAAGGAGGGATTGGAGAGGAGGAGGATCGAGAAGTTGTGGATGGTGACTGGCACACCAGGGTTGAGTTGGGCCCGGGTGAGGAGAGGATGCCCGCTGGCACAGAACCTTGGCAAACCCTAGGCAAACCCTTCGGCTTGCCAAGGGATTTATATGGATGTGCAAGTGACTGGGATCGAAATCCAGGTGGATTGTGTGACTAAATTGCCTACTGATTAACTAAGTCTTTCCTCTAGGACCTAATTCAAGTCTAGAGGTTTCAGCAAAGATGCTAGTTTGACCATCGTTCACAATGCCAGATTTGCAGACACATACTTTCTAGTGTAAGGCTACACGCAGTATCTACAGTGTGTCCATGGAAAGGAATCCTTAGTTTGGATCCAGTTCTGAGTCTGCAAAGCTGCCCCTCAAAAAAGACACCGGTGATGCATGTTTCCCACTAAAACAGACGACAGCATGGCTTGTCCGTAAATAGTGACAATCCCTCATGACAAGTACCAACTCCCACAATGCTAACCCCAAAGTATGTATTCCCAACTTTCCAAAGAAAGACACGCGCGCAGGGAATTCTCGGTGTCACGGATACGATGACGTCACATGGGAACGGGACGCCTAAAACAATTGCTTTTTCTCGACACCGAACCACAAATACCACCCGAGACTCTGTGGACACACTAAGTGTCCTTTTTCCGTTGACCACAGGGCTATCAATATGTCTACCTCCTGACACTGACACCCTCCTCCTCTCGTGGACACTGAACCCTGACTCGGAATGCTGACTCCTGCTTAGTGCACATCTCTCTCTCAACCCCAAGACACTCTGTATTGTAATACAGGTATATTTTTAGCCACGCTGTGCACACAAATAAATATTTATAGTTGTTTGCAGGTCAGGGGGCTCAATGAAGCACTGGGTGGATGGCTCTGAATAAAACAACGTAAGCATGAACAGAGGCTTTCTACAGGGTCTGGTGCGGGAATAGACCGGCGCATTCCGTCTCCGGGCTTGTAGGGTTTGACCTCTGTGTTGTTCATGCTAAGGGCTTCAGAATTGATTTGCATAAATGAGATAGATATAGAGCATGAGTGCATAATATAGCTTAGCCAAGCTAGCTAAATATAGAACTGTGGCTGTTGATGTAGCTACGATTAAGATGACCTCTTGGTCATATCTGATACTGCAGATTCAGTGTATTCATTGATCAGACCTTTCGAGCTATGTCACAGGCAGTGTCACCTGAGCTAACTTGTGGGACCTGCAGGGATGGGTCAATTGTTTTACAATTACAAAGCTAGGGATTCCGATAGCATAGCGACAAATTGATATTCTAGAAGGAGACCATTTAAAGTCGAATATGCTGTTGTTTTTTTACCCTAAAATGCTGATTGAGATTCATGTACGGTTACACAATATGGGAAGTTTTGTACGGTTATACAGTCGGTGATTATATAACTGCAATCTGAAACTTTTCAAGTAAGGTCACTTACACTTATACTTAAGATAGCAAAAAGACTGATTGAGTAGCACCGTTCACTTAAATATCTGTGGTATTTGGACAGCATTCCAAGCCTATCACATATTTGTCTTGTTCTTCCATTGCTATTATAACATTGAATCTAAATATAGCAGAGGGGAAAGATAGGCCCAAGAGAAGCATGACAAGACAATACAGGCCTGTAGCCTAGTTGAAGTATTTTTTCCCCAAAAGTGGAACTTTTTGCAGTTTTCTTCCCCTGTCGGCCTGCACCTATACAAACAAGTGTTTTGGAAGGTTTCACTAATGGTATTGCTGCAAACAAATGCATCACTTCATGCTCTTATGGATTGCAGATTCGAGTTTCATCCTATTCAGAGATGCCTTTCCCTGACCTTTTTGAACATTTCCCAGATTTGAGGGGTATTTATAGTAATAAACATGAATAAATTAGGATTTTTTGTATATATTATTCACATACTGTGATATATTTGTCTATTGAATATTCAGCCTTTGTATCATAAATAATAAGTAAATACCTACGTTATGCAAACACTGTCGCATTCTAAATCATGCTACAACATCTAGCCTTTTGTAATGGCAAAATAGTCAATGAAGGCTACCAAGTTGAAAACTAGATCAATATGTATTATTAATTTCATTTATTAGTTTTAATTGTTTAGAAAAATATTTTTACGGTTGCAACATAAAAGCGTATCAAACTGGAGCCTTTCAAAATAACACAGCTAGCTGACAAAATGTGTGCCATGTTACAATACACTGCAAAGAATTATCCCAAGAAAGAAAAGTGTTTGTGAAAAACATAAAACATCAATATCATAATAGCCAAACTAGCCCAAACCAAGCAACATAATCTTACACTCTGACCTTCCTATTCCGCCCATCAAGGCCACACAACTGACCCGTCTTCCTGCTTTGCACGTGTCATCATTGCTCATCAGCATCTTGATCACTGAGGACGAATGGATCGCCTGCGTCCACCATACATCTCCCCGGGCCTCAGACGTGACAGAGGGGGTTGATGGGGTAGTGAACCACGGCACCCTCCCTGCCAGGCCCACCTTGACCCCACCCCATCCCCCCCCCCTCCGCCCCCCCCACCCCCCCCGCCCTGACCTCGCCATCCCGGGGGCCTCTGGCCTCGCTGCTGACGGCTGAGTTATTACCATAATTACCCAGGAGGCATTGCAGGAAGGCCAACATGGCAGAGGGCGCCCATGTTTAACTGAATATTTGGGTGTTTTATCGCCTTAACTCAAGTCTCGGGGGCAGGCGAGAGAGGGCCTCTGTGATAAGAAAACCACTCATGTGAGAAATGAAAGGAACCATTTTCCCAGACGGATAGAACAGAGGGTGAAATATATTGTTAATTCAAGAATGGCTAATGCACATATGTCATGCATTCTTCGGGACAAGGTGTAAATACACTCATATATTTCTATACTGTCAAAAGTTGAATCCAATTGGTGGGTCGGTAACAGAACGACAGATTTACAGTCCTCACACAAAACAAAAGGCCACAGACCGAATACGTTTCCTCATCTATCAAAGTGATACTACTGCAACCCATGCTCTGACTCCAGCAAAAAAAATAAAAAATAAACTGTTATACTCTCTTCTGGTTCTTCTTTCCCTCTACTGCCCTTCCCCCCTCCCTTTCTTTCCTCGTCATCCCTCTCTACGTTGCCATGTTGCGGTAGCCAGGAGGCCATAAATATTCATCTACGTGGAGAGTGAGAGGTACAGGCCGTTCTGCTGGACATGGGGCAGAAAGGTCATGGGGCAGAAAGGTCATGGGGCCTCAGTCCAGCCAGACATCAAAATGAGAAAGAGACAGACAAAGAAAGGTAAGAAAAACAGAAGAACAGAAACCATGACAAAAAGAAAGAGAGTTAAAGATAAAACAAGTGGAGGGCTCGAGCCAAAAGTGTGTTGTATCAGATTTTACAGGATAGCCAAAACACATTTTGCCCAAAGCCCCACTTGAACTGTTACGCATTCGAGTTCTCATGATTACAACCTATGGGTCCCCATTTCAGTTGTCTCCTTTTAGCACTGAAAATATCTCACAAAGATTTTCAGTTTGATATATAATACTCATGTGCACCCAACATGGTGCTTTAGCTTCCTAGCCCTTGAAACACACTGTATGCCATTATCCTCCTAAAAAGTAGTGTCAAGTGTAATAGCTCTCCACCTCAGTGATCAAATACTCTATGTTGAAGCATGTGAAGGATACAAGGAAATGACAGAGAGAGAGAGGAGGGGGGGGGTGACTCAAAACATCTCCCCGCCATTCTCAAAGCAAGCTCGAACCATCCAAATCCATCTCTTACGTTCACGGAACGGTAAACGGACGCGTTGCCCCCACACGCCAAGACACACCCCCTCCCTTTGGGGTCGGTCGTGCACCGTCCCGATCTCATTCGCACGACAGACGCGCCTTCTCCTTCCTGTACCTGTCAGGCGCGTCTAGAATGGCGTGTAGCCGCGCGCGCGCCCTTGTCTTATTATGCAGGTCCATCTGTGTGGGGTCAGAGGTCACGAGGAGGCCTGGCAGGGGCCACAGGTGCACAGATGAGAACAGTGGGAGCTCTGTTTAATTTGGCTAAGCGCTACAGGACGCGCCGCACCCCGGTACCCAGGAAGGACGAGCTGAACTTTTCACTCGACGCCTCCTCATTTCCTCCGAAATATAACAGGAAGAATAGGTGGGCAAAAAAAGGGGGCATCGAAATGATGGCTTTCAAGGGGAAATATGTCAGGTCCTGACAGAGTGAGATGGTTTGTTTTGACACGAAATTGCTGTTCTTTGTGGTTGAGGGGATTTCTTTTCGAGATTGTAAAACACTGGAGTAAGCATGTTGACGCGCACACTTTCTCTCTTTGAGGCCCGGGCATAAACAAACAGACACAGAGACAAACACGCGCAAAGACAAATACACACACACACACACACACAGATGGGAATAATGAGAGGAGACGTCTGTGTCAGTGGTCTGAGTGGTGTGTGTAATGGTGTGAGGGTGTGAGGGAGAAAATCCCTCCTCTGGCATGGGCTAGCTTCCTGTCTAGACTCTGAATGAGGAGGCCAGTAGTGTGCCTTGCTGCAACCTGGCCAACTCTCTGTTTGTGCGCGTGTGTGTGTGTGCGTGCGTGTGTACTAAATGTCTTCCTGTCCGCGTGAGCATTACTGTGTGTGCTGCAAGGTGTGTTTGTGTTATGTGTGTGTGTGTGTGTGTGTCCAACTTTTGTAATCTGGCCAACAGTGTGTGGCAGAGGGGTCCAGCCATACCAAAAAAAAACACATCTAAGCTCACCACAAACTGTCTGTTTTTAATCATGCCTTGCCGCCACCAAAAAAAAGTTTATCTGCTTCTCCTTGCTGACACTTTCTGTGTGGTGACTGCCAGCACTGCCCTGCTCCAAACTCCCACTCCCTTAATATCCTGCGAACT
Source organism: Mallotus villosus (assembly GCA_903064625.1). Classification (NCBI taxonomy): domain Eukaryota; kingdom Metazoa; phylum Chordata; class Actinopteri; order Osmeriformes; family Salangidae; genus Mallotus; species Mallotus villosus. The sequence goes on along the minus strand of CAEFZP010005890.1, from coordinate 172,315 downwards.
CTGACTCCACTTGTGGCTCTTACGGGAAAACAAGGGGGCTACAGCAATAGGAATCGTAAACTGGCCTGATGTGGTCATTCTGGAATGCTGTATGGACCCAGAGAAAGGTGGACAGCGTACAAGAAGGAAGAAATCCCTAATGGAGTACCTTGTTTTTCTGCATCACTTTCCAAAAAAGCTCCTTGCCGAAATGACAAGGATGGATTGAGTTGCTGCATTAAACGAAAGCGGTGCACTTATGAGCTCATAACCAAGACAGAACTAAGACATCATCTATGAAAAGTGCGGGAAATGATGTCATGGCGTACACTCTCCATGATGCAATGTGATGAATGCTAAAACGGGTACTTATATACCTCAGAGTTACCAAAGAATGTTTTCTGACAGTTTGGCTCATCACTCGGTTCACAAAAAAAAAGAAACTCAAACAAAAATCGAATGAACTGTGTCTTTAGCTCATGTTAGCAAATTGCTAATAAGATGTACCATACGCCTCTGCTTCGACCAACGCTGGCGGAGCCGCTCTTTCATATTCATGCGGGCCCCAATGACACATTGTCCTCTGTTTTCCAGAAGCCCCTAGCTCAGCAGATACTGCCCCACCCCCCCCTCCTCCCTTTGGACCAAGATGCAAAGTGAACCTCCCTCACCCCGGTGACATCGCAGACTACGGCACGAAACGCCATCTTATGGGACAGAGTCATAAGCCAGGTCTGCCAGCAAAGAGACCGTGGATGAGGTGACTAGAGAGCATGAGCCTGCAGCCTCCACTTCTGTAGGCTAACAGGTAACCAGCCCACAGGTAGAGTTTGGTGACGTTTATAGGAATGTATGACCACATTTGACATACAAGAATCACTTGAATGCACAGCTACAGAATGTGTCGATGACATTAATTCATATCACTTCAGTTGGGGTGTCCCAGAGGCCGACCAAGTAAGGCGTACCACATGTGTACCACACGCCAACTCTTCGCTCTGGGTTTGATTCTAGCTTGGGCTGTTTCAGTATGTCTTCCCCTCTGCCCCTTAGTTCCGGTCTATCTCTGCTGAAAAAAGGCCCAAAATATATAAATATATACAGTACCAGTATATATTATTATACATATAATAGCTACAATGAATGTGTTCTGTTGTCGGTTAGTCCTTTCTGATTGCTCATATCCAGGGGGTTGACACAAGGAGTACCCCTCCCAACCACACTACACACTCTTCACAGTGTACATATTTACAGATGTACTTTTTGAATTCAGACATCCGCTGACTCGAGCCCTTCGCCGTGGTACACCTGTCGTGAGCATGACTTCACCCTCAGTCACCGTCTAGTCTTCCCACCCGTTCCCCCCCCCTACGTTTACAAAAGACGTGCGCGTGGTGAACCCATCGAATGAGTCATCGGAAGGCGGTGTAGCCACGACGTCCACATCTCGCACTCCCTCGTGACGGCTCAGCGTGAGGTTTTTAGGAGCCTCCTGTTAGCATTCCATCCCGAATATGAATCATTTGCTTGTTATTCCTGAGACAGGCAGACTTAACTGTGTTGGCCTGTCAGCGTTTTCCTTGGTTTGGCAGAGTATCTGCGTTTGTATGACTGTCTGTCTAGTCAGACTGGGGAGACTCGGACGGGGGTTTCGTCTCCAATATCACTGAAGTTAGACGAGGTCTGCCAGGGAAATGAAGAAGGAAATATATGCCGTCTATATCGTGCGGCACCCCTTTTCGTTGGTGGCATGGAGTATTCATCCATATGTCCTTGTGGGTGGAGTATCGACTTTTACTGCCACATACAAGTTGGCAGCTAGGCCCATTTTTAAGCTTCTGTACTGTTGTTGGATAAAGAATTTCAGAGGGTCTCTCAATTCAATATGTTACTTCAGGATTACGTTAATACAGTATTATGTTTTTTACTCAAAACTTTGTAAACATGCTTTCCACAACGCCATGATGAATATTATGCAAAATATAATTATTTCATGGCTAAGACCTTGATACTTTAGATCTGGCCTCTACTCAATTGAGAATAATGTGTAAATTTGATCCAATTTTTATTGTCACTCGATTGTATTCACCACATTTCTGTGTAATATGCTGTAGACAGGAAGTTTGCCCAAGAGTGATTCCCTCAACCAGTGGCAATGTTCTCTCTGGGAGAAGTTCTGAGTAAGAGTAGACTTCGATGATGATGTCTGGGAGTCCCGTGACACATTGGCGAGCGCACGTGTGTGTGTGTGTGTGTCTGTCTTCCATTTCACATTATTCCTCCATGTGACCGTTACAAAGGAATATCATGACATCACCCCTGTGCTCCTGCCAGAGATGCTTGGGAACAGTTACTCACTTGATGCTTACCACATGCACATGCGTACACACACACACACACACACACACACACACTCAACGTACATACCCATTCGCATTCAAGGAGACAAACCCATGAAACGGATTCCAACAGACATTGACAAGACTGACAGACAGACATCCACGTCTGAGATAAGCGAGCTGCTAAACAGATCAGAGCCCTCTAACCAGGGCCTCGGTGGCGGCTCTGTCTCGTATTCGAAAGGTCCGCGAGAGCCAGCGATGATGATGACCGTGATGAGCTTAACACATGGACCTGCTCGGCCTGCTCCTCTCTGTCTGCTCTGGCTACCACTCGGCTGCCGAGGTTTTCTCCTATTCAGACCGAAGTTGACGACCGAGGAGCCAGGACCTTCAAACACCATAGAAGGTGATGAAAGCTTACTAATTACTGTTGTTCATCAAGTCGACAGGCCCATTTTCGAAGGGGGCAGTAGATGAGAGCTGCCTTCACTTCTTTTGTGTGGAAACAGCTAAATTAAATATTTCAGTTGGCTCCACCACTATATAAATCATATCAATGAGGCATTCCAATGAAAGGCCAAATGATAAGAATATACTGGTGTGGTATGATAAAAAGGTTGGGTAGTGTAGAGCGTGGATCACTTGGGAATTTGCCGACATACAATAAAAAACATACAACACTTTTGAAAACAGCTATCCGTGGACTATCATTTCATGATACCTTTAGAGGGGAAAGTACGGTACGCGTGTATTGTTTGTTGAGGAGCATCACCTACTGGCTCAGTGGAGAACTGCCAACTTCATTACATTGGCCAATGGGGTTGAGAGAGCACCTGAGCCAATAGGAACAGACATCTGGTTTTGAAAAATTTGAAATCTTATTTTTCCTCCCTGTATCTGGAATGAAGGAGTTCATTACCAGAAGACCTGCAGAAGTAACATCAAGCACAAAGATCCAGACCCCATGTCCTTGTTCAAGTAGCCTGGAAAGAGAGAAGGATTAAGATCAATTCATCGCTAACTTCTTTTTAGATTGTACACAAGAATACAAAATATGGCTTCAACTTCAGCATTGATGTCTCCATTACATTCAATCATTTTATTAGAAAATGTGAACGTGGATGTGATCAATCTGCAGCCTTTCAATCCTCAGACTGAATACTAAGACTTAATAATACTGTAATAATTTCAGAAAGCATCATGTCATATTTTGCACAAGAAACCATTGCCCAAATGGTTCAAAAAGTGGTATTCCAAATATGGACCTGTTGAATCAAAAGGTACAGTTTCTCAAGCATCATCTCTCGAGTCATATCTCAGTAAACTGTGAGATCTAACATTTCTCCAGATCTTTTCTAAACTAACAAAACATCATAAACAGTGAAAAACTACAGAGGATAGCAGATTGTCCCTCGGGGGGGAAACTGGACAAAGGTCATCCTCACAAAGTCACAGTCCAAGCTACAGAAACAAACAGCAGCAACTGACCTTCACTCACAAATCTCAACAAATCAAATAGGCCTCGTTGTGGCTGTCACTGCCTTCCCAAGTTCCCCCTCGAAACAAAGACTGAAAAATTGGAAATGGCCTTCAGTGGTGCAAGAAAGTGTGCCACGGGGAGTGTGGGAAACTCATTGAAGGATGCCAGGGATCGGGTGCATGACCTAAAATAGCTCTGCAGGGGAAGAAACCATCGAATTCCCGCTCATTCTTTGGTTCTACAAATAGTCTGCGGCCCTGTTTTTGGGCTGAGATCACTCAGTTGAGCCCGACCCACCAAGGCCATCTTATGAATGAAGACATTCCAGCGAGTGCTTGGAGCAACTCGAAAGGAAACAAGTTCAAAAACGATAAATAAAAGAACCGTTCCCATTACCCAAAATGGGTCCATGGAGAACAAGAGATTCCAAGAGGGAATGATGATGACCACCCTGAAACCCAAGGATGAAATGGGGGTTTCATTACTTCTCCATTGTCTCAGACACAAAAACAAACTGTGAAGCACTATGTATTTACACTACAACATCCACATGTTAGTTTGCGATATCCACTGGAATCGTAATGACACTGGATTTGAAACTTTCTTCTTCCAGACGACCACGTCAACTAAGTGGGGCAGGGAAGAAAAAACAGTGGATCAATGAATTGGTATCAGATGTAGTGTATGTGCTTCACTGTACACAAATAGTCCTTTGATGCAGACAGATCAATCCGGTCTCACTTTTCCCAGATACCTCCCAACAGGAAGGAGATGAGGCAACACTTTTGTAGTGTGAGAAAGAGGGAAGGGCAGAAACAACAACAAGAGTGCCTCATGAAAAATGTTCACTTCTGCATCTACCTTCCTGAAACTTTAGCCATCTCCAGGGAGACGGTAGGATCAATCAGTGAACCAAAAGTCCATTATTTTGCGAAGGAACTGGTTGGAAATGTTATTGTATTGTACAGGTGGTGCTCCTGTGCTAGGCTATAGTGTGAATGCATGTGTTACTTAGAGAATGTAAATAAAGTAATCTGATTCAACATTCAAAAATGGAACGAGACTCAAAGATCATTAACATTGAATGGACTGAAGACCAAAACATGTAACAGGAAAATCCCAAACTGCACAGTATTTCATAGGAATGCAGGAAAAGTTATTTGACAAATATTTACCTTATTTGGGTATTTTAAAGCTTCAATATTGTGCATACCAGTGGAAATGATCATAACTAGCAAAATAGATGCTACTGGCTCTAGACCTTTGAACTTTGGGGTCTGAGAAATGTGACCGAACGGTGAGCGCATTCTAGGAATAGAGATTGAGGAGGACCATTTTTTATTTTTTCCCAGAAAAAAGGCAAATAATTATAACTAGTCCTGTGAATAGACCTTCCTTCAACATACGACATGGCAGAAAAATGCATTGTATGTGAATTGTGGGTTGCAGAGGGCACGGGAAAACCTTACTTGACAAAAAAAGGAAGTTTCTTTCATTTGAAACTCTATGATGCAGGAAGTTAGCGGCACTTTTGTTGAGTTCAGCTCTTTATGAAAATGTCCATTCTAATGTGGCAGTAGTACAAAACGAACAAGGGAGTTAGTGTTCAGAATGTTTAAAATTTTTATAGAAACGGTAGTAACTCCTTCCTGTTAAATTACATGTTGTAAAGACCTGGTCTCTGAATAAAAATAGATATATCATCCCAAAAAATTGTTTTACAAAAAAAGTCTCAAGAAGCCTAGACTTGATTCATTTGGAATGTGTGTGCGAACCACATAAAAAGTCAATGTTTGCCAAATTGCTGGGGAGTTTGCAAGATATGAGCAAGATTGTATTACATTTGTGAACTGCTGTCCTTGAAGAGATGGGAGTCAAGGCCAGTGAAAGAGTAAGAGCAGTAAGGGCTCTTTACAGCTCTAGGGAGGGAAATGCTAATAAATGGTCTAGCTACTAAGATTCTAGCCAAAGTGTTTTAAAGTTCAAAGCAAAAATGCTATTCCATATCTATTTTAGACGGTGTGTGTGTGTGGAGGGGCGCACAGTAGAACAACAGCACTCCGTATGAACCGTATGTTCTTCAAGATCTAGTATATTCCACTAGGGGGAGTGCTACCATCTTTCACTGTGAGACCATGTAGAACAGATTGTGGTACCCAAAGTATTACTAAGTATGTGGAAGCTAGTCATGTATTGTCTGTGTTTCACAAATGAACATAACCCCATTTAGAATTTTCCAGTAACAACTTAACCACATAAAATTATTATTAATCAATAGCATCTGAAATGAAATTATTATTAATACATAAATACCTAAATACAAAAAAATCATATACAAAATAATGCAGTTGCATATTGGGTATACTCGTTTTAGAATAGTCAGTGTTTTGGATTAGTACGGCCAACTGTACAAAAAAAAGAAAAAACAAGAAGAAAAAAAAACATTGCCTGCAGAATCATGTTGATAATACGATAACCTGCGGTCCCTCCTCCATCAAACGTCACAACTCTGTATAAAATAAACGTGAGCCTATACTGAATGTGCGCATAATTCGGCAACGTGACAGTTAGACAAAGGGTACTAAGGGAGATTGTGGAGTACAGATCAAGTGGCAAGCATTTGTTTCAGGAAAAATGAAATAGGCTAAATAATGGCAAGTTGTGAAACGACTTGGAATGCAAACGAAAAGTAAACTGTCTTTAGAATTCGACCAGCGTTAAGATGGAGATAGAGCTGCATACTTTTTTTTAAAGCACCGGGGTTTCAGTCGTGCGGAATTGCTAAGAAAATAATGACTAATGGGCAAATATGCAGCTGGAATTCTGAAGACAATAGAACAAAAAGGAATTGCCACAAGAAAGGAATAATTGGAAATTGGAAGACAAACTACAACGGAAACTGCTATCAAGTTTGCTAAACAGACAAACTAATTTGGATGATATTCACCTGTGAAGACATTCATTGAATGAACATACCAAATGCAGACAGAAATATGTATTTGGGAAAAGTTTTACTGTTTGTTCTTCTCATAAATTGCGCGACTTTGAGTTTCTCTTTATCTACATGTGCCACAGTGGATATTGACCATGTGAAAAGGAAGAGGGTCGAGGCAATACGGGGACAAATTCTGAGCAAACTCCGACTGACCAGTCCGCCACACTCTCTTGGACCAAGTCAAATCCCCTATCAAATACAAGCATTGTATAACAGCACGAGGGAGCTACTTGAGGAGCTGCGAAGAGACCGGCAGCAAAGTTGCGGCCAAGACAACACAGAGACCGAGTACTATGCCAAAGAAATATATAAATTCAGCATGGTCCAAGGACCACCAGAAAACAGTAAGTTATTCAAAACTCACGTTATATGATCCGTAGTTCACAGTCTAACGCGGAAAACAACTGTGGCACAGGTTGGCGTTGCATTACGCGCAAGATTAGTGAATGGAAAGCGCGTCAATAAGTCATTTTAGCTCATCTAGCTATAGTATCTTTAAAATAATTAAATAATAGGTATATTACTGATATCATAATGACAATTCGTATTTTAGTAATATATTTATATTGTACAGGCAAGGTTTACTGCTGTATTACAATTAGTGAGGACACATGGATCTAAAGAGAGTGAGAGCAGAAATAATTTGAGATCAGAAATTAATTCAGCAGAAAGGTGTTCATTTCAGAAAAGAGGGAATGTCTACACATTCAGACCTCGGAGGTTGCTCATAACCAACCTGTTGCGATCCAGGACCAGTGTTTTGTGGAAACTCACTCAAACTCCTCCTCCATCATTGTCTTTTTGCCTCGATACTGTATTCATTTTTCATTGCAGTCAGACCCAAAGAAGAGGAACGCCTTCCCAGGCTGATTTGGAATTACTTCAAAAGGAGGGAAAGGAAAAGTTGATAAGTGGACAGGGAAAGTTATCCGATTAAGAACCTTCCCTTAAGTTGGGTAGAGATATCCCCCCTCCCCCCTTGTGTCTGTCTAAGGAGAGGCTGTCCCCCTCCCCTCCCTTCTGGAAAGACAGAGGTATTACATTAGTGCTTAGGTTAAAGCATTCATTCCCAGACACAGTAGAAAGCCTGACTTATTTCCAACAATATGACCTTCCATCATCCTTCCCCATTATAGGTCAATGATCAGTGCTGATTAGCCATCACCATGATTGTCTTACAAGGTGGTTCACATTTATGGTCACAACTACAGAACATGTTTAAAAAACAAAAAATCACCTTTACTCAGGATCTTTATAATGAGTGTGCTTATGCCTTTGGCATTTTTATTGGCACCAGTCAAATGGCACTCACTGCTTTACTGTCAAAGCCAAACCTCAAATATGCACCATAAAAACACTGTGAATTGAATTGAAATAGCCATTAACAGTCCTACCCTGGAAATGGTCCTAAAACTACCGTATAATACTTGGTAAATACACCTAAACATGGTATGAAATATGTGTAAGGTCTCTCTGCTATAGACACATGTCAGTACTTTCAGGGGAATGCATGATGTATAGTCTGAGTCACATTTTCTGAGGATCAACTCTTGGTGTGTTTAAGAATGGGTAGAGGCCCTGGACTAAGCCGGGAACATTGCATCATTGTCCCTTTGACATTAACAGGTGTTTCACACAAGACACCCGCTTCCCCTCCCCGGTTCCGTTTTGGTTCAATGAGTGCTCCTAACAAAAGTAACTATAATAGATTAGCTTGAGGAATTATAGTACCCATTGAGGGTAAAGGTCACACTGTAGTCAAACAATCCTGTCACTGGTTTACTTAATCGTAATCCCTCACAATAAAAATAAATGAAATACATTTCTCGTAAAAATCGTGCGATTCAAATGTTATGTTTTTTAATATGCAGTTTTCTTTAAAGAGCTCTCTTTGATACTTTCATACTCTCAGACTTGGCATGGTGGACATGCATTAGAATTGTCAATAGCCTTATGCATATCCAGCCCATTGAGACTGGCTAATGAGTTTTGCATACACTGCTTTTTGGAAGCAGTGAGCATCGCAAATAATTTGAACGTTCGCTCTGCTGGTTCCCCTTTCCTCTGGCTGGCCGGCCTACAGATTGAACATTTACCTCTGAGGAAAAGCAAAACTCTTCAAGTGACTTCCAAGAGGACTGGCACTCAAGTATGGTTTTGTCTTTAAACCTGAGAGCTATAATGGCATGGCGCAGACTATAAAATACACAGGTTTCACAGAATGGTGCCAAATATTTATCTGCTGTAATTTTAGAGGAAGGGAAAAAGTTAAAATAATATCCTATTTAACAGAGACAAGGTGTCTGTATGTCGAATGAGTAGAACAACCATGGGACCAGGGCTCCTGGATTGTGTACATTACAAGGAAATATATTTTCCTCCTCCTCTGCGCTTTCTCCTTGACCCACTCTATTCAAAGCATGTGGCCGTTCGCCAAAGCACTAATAGGGGAGTTTTGAAAGACAGTGAGAAACTGTCTTTTCAAGGACTAAACTAGTATCCTGTTTTTGTAGAGCAGAGGATCCATTTGGATGGACATAGTCCATTAGATACCGGTGGCTGACAAGGGCATGGCCACCTGTAGGTGATAAACCTCGAGGTGAAAAGTTCAGAACTCTGGCAAAGTCAGATCAGCTTTGACTTGGAGCCAGTGACATCATGGTGTGGGCAAACACATTAGCTTTGACAGTGTTGCTGAAAAGCGTTAGGTAGAGTGTTGACCTTTGGGCGGTTCTGAGGCAGTCTCAGAAACCAGCTCAAAGTCCTGACAGGTGCTAATGATGCAGAAAGCTGAGAGGAAAGGTAAATTACTGTATTGGGAGATTGGACTTTGGGAAACCTGAAAAGTCTCCTTTTATAGAATTGTACATGTGTCTGGCATTTGCCAGGACTCAGTTCAGCGCGTGTGGAGAAGTCATCATGGTCAGAGGGGCTTGCTAGCTGGCTCTGCATAGTGGTCACTAGACCTGCGGAGGCTAGGCCGTTTGATATACAGGAATACCCGGGGCGTGAAGTCATTCTAAGACAAACGGACATTCATTTGCTTAGAAATGGTTCCCACTTAAGTCATAAAAGGGAATAATTCAGTAGCTCTCCGACTTGATAATCACATTACCACATTCCATGCCAGCCACCATGTACTGCATAGGAGGTCCATTGAGGAAAGTTGCCCCAGGGTACAGTCGTTCACTGTTAATGATTCACTTCGAAGCACACAATGTGGTGCCAGGAGATAAGTGATGTCAATTCATAGAAAAGCTCCCGGTGTAAGTAGTTACTGGAAGTGGAAGCTGGGTTGCTAGGTTAGGTCAGCTAAGGTTTCAAAATGAGGTATGTAGTTCTAGAACCTCCTCGAGCCCAGGCCAATAATTCTTGACCTCAGTAGATATTTAACACAATATCTAACGGTCAGACACATTTTTGCACATTAATTGGAGGAAAGTTCAATTGTTTAGCAACAGAAATGAACATTCCACTGTCTACTATTTTGGAGCCTTGCTGTATTGCATTAAGGGGAAATCACACTAGACTCTTTGACAAAAAAACACTGGCTTTTGATTGTTGTTGTTTATGAGTCAGGTTTTAGGGGCTCCGTTTTGCTTTTTACCCTCACTACAACCCCCTCTCCAAAGAAAGTGAAACCATAAACAAAAAGGGTGACTACTTGACCATCCTTAGAAAGGAGGAAGAACAAAAGAGACATTTGGAGGCCCACCAAAAGCACAAAGTCATTGATAAGCTCATGAAACGTTGCTTCCTGTATTTGTCCGAAAAGTATTTGTTTGAAACCTACCCTCAAGCTTGATCTCTCTCGCCTATTACAGACGAGCTGCACTATTGTCCAAAAGGTATCACTTCCAAAGTGTTCCGCTTCAACGTCTCGGCCATGGAAAGAAACTCCACCAATCTGTTCCGGGCTGAGTTCCGTGTTCTGAGGATGCCCAACCCCAGCGCCAAGAGGAACGAACAGAGGGTTGAGCTCTACCAGGTGTGTAAAGGTACCGTCTCCATGTCCTTCTACCAACTCAAAAGAATGTGCTTCACACACATATCCTCAATCCCACAAATCATTCTTTTTCGAAAGCCAACTAATTAATAATTCTTTATATCAACATCTGGCCCCTGGCTGACAAAGACCTTTAGGCAGGCTGGGAGTTTGATTCTGGATGCTGCTTCTTAAAGAGCCGAACCAGGAATTAACTGTAGTTTGTTTTACCATAATGACATTGACCAGAAACCTAGGCGCTCGCGTTCCACAACCCTATTTATTCAACCTCTAACTCAGGGAGGAAGCCAATGAAATCCAGCTTGTGGTCTCACGGTGGGCCACAGCCAGACCCAAACTCCAGGTCGTCAGTCCTGGAGAATGTTTCTGGGACCCCGACAGGGTAATGTTGGTGTCAGCAGCAGTGAGGGTAGAGTACAACTCTGGCATCTCAGGAGGGACCAAATTAAACAGGGACAAGCCTTGGTAGTCTGGTTATTCAGTCCCACTAGACCTCTCTAACAAATCACATTCGACCTGGGGTTCATAAGGTTGTTATAAATGTGGGTTTATTTCATTTGATTGGAATTGACACAAAAGAACAGCGGATCATTTTCTACAGACTCTAAGAGTCCGCTCTCGATTCTGCCATTATCTTTCGGGGCTGCCGTACAACAATGTCTCATTTCATTATGATGTAATATGATGTAATACTAGGTCATTTTAGAAATATTGTGAGTATAGTGGCTCATTTATCAGGAATGTAACTCCAGTTTTGATAGCTCGACATTCCTCCAAAGGCCCGTTTCAGAAGCCTCTGTCTGTGCAGCACTGTCAGCTGTGTTGCTTCCACATATGACTCACCCGATGGGGATCTTACAGATTTTGAAGCCTAATGAGCACATTGCTAAGCAACGCTACATCGGAGCCAAGAATGTCCTGACCAAAGGCACTCCAGAATGGGTCTCCTTCGACGTGACAGAGACTGTGAGGGAGTGGCTGATGTACAGAGGTGAGGTCATCTGATCTGATCGGGCCCTTTTCCCAACCTCATATACAAGTAGTAAAGTAGCAAGATAATTAAGATGTATAAAGCAATGTATTCATTGAGTTACACATGGGACGTCTTGATATGCAGCCAGCAGGCTGTACCACTGAGCAACACCCATCGCCCCATTTTGAAATTGTCCATAACAACCCGATTTTAGGATCGAACTTGGGACTGGAGATCAGCGTGCACTGTCCCTGTCACACCTTCAGCCCTAACGGTGACATCATCGACAATGTGAACGAGGTGCTGGAGGTCAAGTTTAAAGGTGAGAGGACAACGCCTTAATTTCATATTTTTTTACCAACCTGTCCTCTTTTGAGGAGGGGTACGTTAAGGATTTAGGCAACGTCATGAAAAATCAAGCTGGAAACAATTCATGAGGAGGGTTCCTTGACGAGTCATCAGGTCGGTGGAGCGTCATTTGGGAGAGCTGGTCGCTGTGTGTTAGGATGCAGCTCCGTCCTGGAGCTTTTTCAGACTCTTCAGGAGAAGGCGTGTCTGACCTTTGACCTCGCGTTGCAGGGGTGGAGGGGGAGTACGAGGACCAGAGCCGCTTGGACATGGGCCGTCTGAAGAAGCAGAAGGAGCAGTACCTCCCTCACCTCATCCTCATGATGATACCCCCTCATCGCCTGGACACCCATTCCACGCGCCGACGCAAACGAGCGCTCGACACCAACTACTGTTTCTCGTAAGGCTCGACTTTCAAAGGAAGGCTCGGTTCTTGCTCGTCTATGGATGAATGTGTTTTAGACGCAGCGCATGAGAACGTTTTAAGCTGTTAGGATGTGGAACCGGTGCCCAGTATTTTGACAGCTCAAAGTTAGATGGATTTTCTCTAATACCGTCATTGAGTGACTGCAAAGTTCTTGACCTAGTTCTTCATACTGTTCTCACAGCAACGTGGAGGAGAACTGCTGCGTTCGTCGACTCTACATCGATTTCCGCCATGACCTAGACTGGAAGTGGATCCACGAGCCTAAGGGTTACTATGCCAACTACTGCTCCGGGCCATGCCCTTACCTGAGGAGCTCTGATACCACACACAGCACGGTGAGAAAACCTCCTCTGGCTAGCTAACTGGTAGCCTGATTTGGTGGGCAGTAAAGCTACTCCTCCAGAGAAACGTCTGGAACAAGCTTTCCACTAATGAACTCAAACAGTATATGTATATTTTTGTTGTAATCTGACATAGTTATTGGGGGATTTAGCGGATTTTTAAGTGTACAATGATATGTCCGTTAAGTATTGTTAGTACTCCAAACAGTAATGCTAAAGTCCTCTGTTCTGATCAGAGCTAAAGTGCTCCTGCCTCCCTGTCCCCCTGCAGCTGCTGAGCCTTTACAACACTCTGAACCCCGAGGCCTCCGCCTCCCCATGCTGTGTCCCCCAAGACCTCGAGCCCCTCACCATCCTCTACTACTCTGGTCGCACCCCCAAGGTGGAGCAACTGTCCAACATGATCGTCAAGTCTTGCAAGTGCAGCTGAGAAGGCCCGAAGAAGCCAGGTAGTCCATTTGGCCTAATAGTCCCCCCCTTCTTGAGAGGCTGCCTCTACACGCCGTTTCATTTCTATACTTCAATGGGCCTCGTTGGCCAAAGGTCTAAACACCACTTCCGAATCCCCATCCTTGTGTGAGTTAATCTTGCAGTGTTTGACCATGTGGGGACCTTTGTTTTCCTTGTTTATGTTTGGTCAGTTAAATATGCCAGGTAGTATTGCTGTACATTTTGTTGGACTGTCTTTGGTTCTCCTTTTTATAGACATTGGTGGGCATTATCAGCGAATACAAAAGCAGAAAGGAGCGATTTGCTGCCGTGTCCAAAGACATAGCTGTGGTCAGGAGAGCCAGGACTGAGAGAATGCCTCTCGGATTTGCAATGGAAAGTGAGCGAGCGAGCGAGCGAAAAAGGTTGAGGCCAAACTGTTTTTGTGGCCATGGCAGCCTTGACAATTTTTGACAATCAGAACGGTCAACAGAGAGAACATTTGTGCATAATGAAGAGGATTCCACGTGCCAGCCATTAGCACACCTCAACACCAACGTTCACTGGAAGATTTCATCCCTGACGGCTTCAAAAGATTTGTTGGGACATCGTACAGTATGCTGGAAACAACTCATTGTGCAACTCATTCTTGGTGACATTTCTTTGACGTTAATGGCTGATGTGCTTTGTTATGCAACGGATGTCAAGTGGTGATTGTTTCACTACCTGAGAGAACATTAATGCAGTATGTGTTTCATTATTATCCCTGGAAACTCTTTTATATTAAACTGTGGTCATTGATTTCCTTATGAGTTTTGGAAGATACTGTGTGTTCGAGCTCAAGGTTTTAAATTCAGTTTATCAGACATTTTCCATTTCATTGGGGAAACGTAAATGATTCCGTTGTGCCAAAAAGAGACTAAAAAAGAATGCTCAAATGGACATAAGCTCCATCGACCAGTGACAAAAGACTTTTAGATAACGCTTTTAGAAATAATTTAGATATCACCTTTTGGGTTCATTTTGTGTCAATAACAAGACCAAATAATCAAAACATCATTGGACTACAACTAAATACAACTTATTGATACATGTTGAGCACTTGGTTTGTCTCCCACAATTCCACTAGGCCGGATGAAACTGGAAGAAGTAAGAGAGAGAGGTCACAACCAGCACAGTCTGGGGAAGGCGTGGGGGGGGGGATCAGTGAAGTGAAGTCCATGATAGAGTAACGTATCTTTCTTACAGCTAGCTTTGCTAAACTTTGTGAAGTCTACAAAAATATGAATTTGTTTCCCAAGCTAGCGGCCTCGTCCTCTCGGAGTCTACCTCGAGTTCCATCTTAACAACGCGCAGGCAGCAGCCATTTCTTTCACACAGTAATAAATATACCTTTGGCTCCGTTCTCGAGTCGTGCTCCATGACTGCTTTTCCAAACCTGGCAATTGAGACTACAGACAATAGTGACAGAGTACAGTAGTTCTTAAGTACACAAAGTGTGAAAATCTTTTAGTGTTTTTGTTCCCTCCATTCCTCCACAGAAACATTTGTACCACCTTTTTCATGACAACAAGAAGCCAGCGTTGACAAACAGCAGAATTAGCACTGATGCTGCTTCCTCTGAACCGGGCTAATGTGTTCTGACAAGTGGTCAGAGAGAATGTCCCGTTCATGGGTTCACTATTGCTCTTGTCAGAGTCAATGAGAGATGCGTCATGATGGAGCCACAAAGGCTGGCCGGGTTTCATAAGCACTGAAAGTGTGTGTTGTGTTTGTGTGTGTGCGTGTGAGTGTGTGTGTGTGTTTTCCAGTGCTCCACTCACTGCTGCTGACAAACACCCATGGTAAAAGAGCAGCCATGCGCCATGCATGGTTGACTCTGAACATCACTAACTGAAAGTTGAGCTCCATTATCTACCATTCCCAGGTCTCCAAAAATCACCCCTCTGCCCCTGCCTGGCCTTCCATGAATGTTAACCCTGCTTTGCTCTAGAACCAGAACCAAATTTATGACATTCAGAAGTCGCACTACGAGATCGGGTTGCAGCCATTGATGAGTGCCCTGTATGGGGCCTTTGTTAGGGCACACTTTCCTGAACCTCTCTCTTTTTGCAGCTTCAGACAAAGTCCTGCAGGAATGGAGGCTCCTTTCGCTCCTGTGGGGGGACAAGCTGAACCCCTTAGCCCCTACCTCAAACGTCTTCCAACATGGAGCTACCGAATGAGAAGCCCCACGGTTGGAGTCCAGAGTGCTCAGGTCCAGACCCGGGTCAGAGTAGGAGTTTTGAAGCACCCCATGCTCCTCCAAAAACTCAGTGATGATGAATTACGTGACACGTAAAATGCACACAGGTTTGGAAAACTCCGTCTGCGGCAATTCCCTGAGCAGATTAACAGATGTGTAAGAGAGAAGGGAGAGAGAGAAAGAGGGAAAGAGAGAGCGAGCGAGCGAGAAAGAAAGAAAATCTGCTCAATATGACTTTGCTGCAATAAAATCATCAGGTCACTTCAGCCCAGTTCTCAGGCCCCAGGGTGGAAAGAGTTGTGTAACTTGACAATAAGAAGAACACACACACAAATACACACACACGCACAGCCAGTGATAGTAGTCACTGGAAAGGAGACGGGGTGAACAAATATGTAAACACATCAATGTCACAGGCCTTAATGGCTAAACAAATGGATGGGAGGTCTGGATCAAACCGAGGTGTTATTTCAGGACACAGCGTTCCTGCAGCAGAATCCTCGTGCCGCAAAAGGCCTGAGGATGACAACACCATCCTTTAACTTTGAGTTTAAAGGAAAGCAGAGATTTGGTACTTGGGAGTGGAAATCAAATTGTTGATGCTATCCTATAAAGCGACTTGGCTCACAGTATAAGTCCGTAAAAATGAACTCCAAAAGATCCAAAAGTAGGGTCTCATAATTCTTTTTGCATACTCTGATAGGTCTGGTAAAATTGTTTGTTGCCGTACATCCCCCGAGCGGAACATTGCTCAACATAAGGAGTGAGCAAAGGGTCACAACACAAACAAAACAAACACTGTTTCAGAAGGCTGAGAGGCACACCTGTGTGTGTTACCCCCCCCCCACCCCCGAGTGCCCCGTTGCTGTAATCTAATCCCCTTCTTTAATTTGACTGACCTTGACTTGGTGGAAACACTTCCACAGAATGATACCATTTACGTAGGCCCGGCTAGTTGACAACAGCTGTTTTCAGGCACACCTGCTTCTCTTAACATACTCAGTCAAAGGCTTCTTTCCAAACCATCGGCCTTGGTGAAATCCCTGAGGATGGCTGGTCTGGCTCATCTGCTCATCCGGGGGCAGCAATGGCGAAGGAGAAACTATGCTAACAATTTTAGCATGCCTAAACGCAAATCCAAATTCATTCTCTTGATTCAATCTGACTGCAACAGCGGAAAATATATTGTTGTTACTTCTACTGTGTATTGAAAACGACAGCTTTTTGTTTCAAGATGCATTTACCCATTAGGAGTTGTGTAAAAGCTGTAAGCAAAAACACACTTGGTCATCAATTGACAAAGTCAGTGTGGGGTTTGAACTTTTCTAAAGTTCGAAACTACGCATTTTACTGCAGGCTTATACAATAGGATCAGACGCTCGCAGGTCCATTATTTCTCTTTCTCCTCTTGCAGAAATACAATACTAGCAAGTTCCCCCCCAACACAGCAGACACACAGAAGACAATATATCATCATATGCACACAGGGCATAAACTTCAATAAAATGATAGAATAGGCTCCATTGTCCAACCAGGCCCATGACTGAGGCCTACTAACGGTTGGTTTTAGATTTCTTTTCTCCTCCAGTTTGTCTCTGTGTAGTTATAAAAAGTAGTAGTCCACTGAATACAGCTTATAGACAATGATTGTCTGCCTCCCATGCATAGGACTTACAGAAACAGCAGGGCACATGGTTGAGGGAAGACCTCAAACTAAGTGAAGCATAAGTATTGTGTGCATGTACGGTGCGTTTGTGTATGCGTGCGTGCATATGTTTGTGTAGGTGCGTGTGTGTCGTGTATCAGAGACGGGGAGGCTCACTTAAATCATATGAACGCCTGAACATTAATCCTAGGTAAATTATACTCTGGGTAATGATAACGCTGGTTGCTCCCCTCAAAAGCCATGAAGTGGATTGATGAGGGCATTAAGTCATTTTAAACAGGCTTTTATACAAAACGTCTCTATTCTAACAAGCAGTTAAGACAGGATCAGCAGGGAGTTGACTTCATAGCAATTCCAGGCTGGACATAAATGTCAGTTTGTCCTTGTGCCCCTGATACAGGTTTCATTTGGAGAGCAATAACCCCTAAATCATGTGGACGCTCCCATTTTGGAGTGCAAGTCCAAAGATTCATTGGTGTTGTACCAGTGCCTATCTAAGTAGCATTTCTCAGGAAAAGGCTGGGTGAAAAAAGTCGACCAGAACTGATGCCATATCTAAATTGGCTCACACTCATTAGAATAAATCCTGAACGGGGTGTGTGTGGATGGTGGAGAGGGAGAGTGCAGTGCATAAACTGCCCTCCTCTTTGCTGTTATTTTTGGTCATCTTATGTGTTTCTCTATTGTAAATAATGAAAAAAATTCATATCAATCAAACAACAGGCTGTTTAAGCTTGGTATTATTCAAACGGCGGTCGAGAAATGATTGTTTACACTGGTGAGCAGGCCATCACATAAGCTGTAGAGATATTAAGGGTCAGGTTTGTATGTATGCCAAACACGCAACCGGGTGATGTTTGCATTGTAGAGTGGATTTCCACTGATGAGAAAGTGGTGACATTCGTACATTTGTAATGCTGCAGTAATGACCATGCTTTTAGTAATGCGATATTGCAAACCCACTGCTAACCAAGTGACGAGCATAAGCGGAGATTCTAAGGCCCTCCAAAAGTCAATGAGAAACAGGTTTTGTTCAGGCCTACCCCTTGATCTGTGATTGAGGTGTGTGCAGACACAAGACGAGATTCTTGGCCCCTTTCGTAAAGCGCTTTGGATGAAGCTTTGTACAAGAATAGATGAGTACATGTGGAAGTAAAGTGAGATCATGTGACTCTTACGGCTGGCAGCTTTCTAGGGCCACTGATGACTGAAGATTCCACACAGCATGTACAGTGTGTATGCACGATAACGTCTCGAGGGCAGTGAGAAATTACAATGTGTTATGTTTTCATAGTATTTAATTCCCAAAGCTAATGACTCATTTTCAAGCCAATTAAAAATACATGGAAAGGTTTGTTTAAAAAGTGTGCGTCTTGTCAACATGTAAAACGTCGCCCGATTATTCTAAAACAAATAAACAGTTAATGAACAAACCTTTTGCTAACACTGATAATTCTGTTTGATTCTGTTTAGGATAAAGATTTTTGGGGAAGGGATTTATGTTTCTGAGGTGTACATTCCTTTTTCCTTTTTCTTCGCCGTGATTCTCGAATGACTTGGACGGCGCCCAGGAGTGCCTCTCGCAGAAAAAGTCATCTCCTCTTCTTTCATCCCCGTTTATACAGTACGAGAGGAGGCCAGACTGTCTCTGCTGAAATTAAGGATAATTTGGGAAGACTGAGCCCTGTTGAAAGGGGACGAGGGGAGAGGAGATGATGTGTGAAACCTCAGATTAGGGGTTTTAACTTACCTTTTGTTTCCTTCTCCTCTTTCAAAGAGGAATGAGTGGATGGAAGAAATCTAGTGGGGGTTGTAAATGTAATGGCGTGTGGGACCACTGTGTGTACACACTGAACCCAAAACACCGTAAAATCCTTTCCGTGTTCTATTGAGCTTGATGGACGGATTTGTACTTCTGAGTCTTTCTCTGTGCTGGAAAACAGACACAAAAAAGATTGTACTGTGCAGCGTCTACGGAGCAGTTAATTTGTCAACGACCACTGACCGTCTCTCCCCCTTTCCATCGCTGACCATCGGAAGACTGTCGTCAGGATATGACATGTTCTAATGGACATTATCCCTCACAAACATGTGCTAAAAAGCCTAGAACAGACTTTGTGCACACACAAAGAGAAACACTCTGCCTCTCTCGCTCTCTTTTTTTATTACTCACTCACACAGAGAGAGAGAGACTCCCTGTTAACAGACATGCAAACAGACACCGAGCTTTTGCACACGCACACTCGTACGAAGATTTAATACCTTGCACACTGTGGCTGTCATGCTGCTATCCCGCCTTCACTGTAAACAAATAGGCTAAAACATGGGCGGCCCCCCTCTCGAATTCCCACTACATGATCATACACAACCACAAATATGGGACGGATTTGGGAGCAGGGAGGCTGCGTCCTCGCTCACTGACAGCAGCGGGAATGGTTTGGCCGTGGTTGTGAGCACTGTCACTGTAGGCTCTCTCTTCCTCTCTCTCTCCCTCTCTCTCCCTCTCTCTCTCTTCATCGTCTGTTTCTCTCTTAAGACAGGAGGAGTATGATGGAGCCTCTTTCACTAAAACCATGTGCTTTAAACAAACAAATGGCTGTCACTGACAGGGATCTTGGGTGAATATTATGTCATTTGGCCAGATGTTGACTTTTAAAGTCATAACTCTAAAGCGTGGGAAAACAATTGTCTCTCTCTCTCGCTCTCTCTCTCTCTCTCTCTCTCTCTCTCTCTCTCTCGCTGCAATCTTCTCCCTGAAACTGGCCCAATTTTTGCTTTTTGTTCGCCTCCAAACAAAACAACTGCTCAGCCACGCCTGTAAACAGCACTATCCATTTGAACCGTGTTGTGTTTACACCGCTGGCTAACTGCAAACATCCCTGCGGTCGGGTTGTGGCCGCCCTCAGCGGTCCAAAGACTGTAAAAGCCAAGGAGCAACAATTGACATTGGTTTCATTGTGTGGGGTTTACCTTCTTCAAATTCCCAACTCGAATCTGTGAATGAAAGATATCCTTAGCACGGCAACTAGACCCAAGTTTGTCATCAAATCTTTTTTCCTGTAGCACCGAGACATGTTTTATTCCTCATCACTGTGGCACCAAGTACCTTGGCTTCATCATTGAGCTGGCTGAACCCTTGTTTTGCCCTCATGACATCACCAAACTCAATCTTTAAAACCTTGATTATCTACTGCAGTTACCATACTCTATGTAGTATTTGTTTGTCGTTTTGGGGAAACGATTATGCTCAATGAATACATGCAATGTAAATGCAAAGGTAACCGTTGCCTTTGTCAGGCCTATCCTATATCATGACATCATATATGCTACATTATTGTGTCACCAACTTTAATCTACGAGTTTAAATTAACCTGAGCTCAGCCATTAGGACCAAGTCTATCCCACGTAATCAGTTTGATATCAAACTGAGTGAATTCCTGCTTGTTCCACTCAGCATATCTCTACATCACCTTCATGTTGGAGATGTACCTCGGGGACGTGGCTTCACTGTCCCATGAACGATCTCAACTCAGGTTTCACTCTGCCGGTTCGAGTGTAATGAGAGGTCAGGAATACGAGGCTGAGTGGGGAGATTTAAGGCAAACCCCTTTCCCGAGGAAATGAAGAACTCCTGGGACCCTCAACATTGGGTTATCAGGACTGTTTATCGGGGAATTTCCAGGATGAATTCCCCTAGTCTTTGGTCAGCCTTCAGTAGATCCTACTGTTGAAAGAAAAGATGTGGTTCCGTTGCATCGCGCATGGCTGATATCTCTCCCATAAACACAAACTCACACTTGCGGGCATACATACCAACAAGCACGCAAACACACACGCCCCCAAACACTATCTTTTGAGTCACAAATACTGCATTCTCCCATGTTAACAAGTATGCCACCCCACCCTGATCTCATCCTTGATACTTTCTCTCTCATTCCGTCTCTCCACTGCCAGCACGGGAGACAGAGACCGGATACATCCTGCCCTCAGTGGTATCTAATTCAATCTCTACATCAACCACAGGGACATCTGTAAACATTTGGTTTGTGGGTGCATCAATCTGGAAAATGGGCCTCGTCCTTGACCCCCCAGGAGCACCGTACTTCCTCTCTGCTGAGTCACACACCATCATAAACCAATTAAAGGGTCATTTCGAATCAAGTCAAGTCAAGGAAGGCCAGAAGACCATCAAGAACCAATTTAAGTGACATGGGGAGGAGGGAGAAGCTACAGTTGGTTCATTGAGATGCGCTCCCAATACTGATATTGTATTGTAACCATGCTCCATTTCACATTGTACGTGATGAACTGACTTGCTGCAAAGACAGTGGAGGGTTCAATACGAGTCATATGTATTTTGAAGCTCTAGATTAATCATCTTTCCAAAGTTTGTGGTATATCGTTTTATATGCATGTTTGTGTCGGATGTCTATGTTATTTGTTTATGTATTGTATTTACCGTGTGTGTGTGTCTGTATCCTTGTGTTACTCCAATTAAAACCTTTCCTCCCCTCAGTCGTGAGTGATATGGGAGGGGGGAGGAAATAAGGATTACAGAGATCACCTTTCACAGAAACACTGTAATCGTCCTCGTCCCAGCCAAAGAAAACAGTCACCTCACTCACATTAATGAGGCCCAACCTCATCTGCACTACTGACCTCAGCAGAACTGTGGCTCTGGCCAGAGCAGGTAAATACATATATGAGCAATGAGCAGTTCTGAAAATCACTGGCATCAGGCATCACTCACAAACTACGAGGATCAAAACATCCTGGTGGGACGAAATTGACATGGAAATGCCTAGCTGTGACTTTGTAGTGTCAAGGTGAGTTGCTGCATTTAGGCAAATACAATTCAGTAAATATAGCTGCAAGCAGCGATGCGGGTTCCTCCTCAAAATGGCAAAATATAATAAAAAGGTACATTGTAGAAGGTCAAGAGTTGGACAACGAGAGAGCTAAATTGATTCATGCATGGCAAAGAAGAACAGGCTGAATGGGGATTCAAACTCAAGAGCATGTGGTTGCAAGTCAGCCTCGATCCTCTCTGCTAAACATCAACTGTTGAGTTTATATGAATTGAAAAGGCTGAGTAATAACTTTGGTCAGCTTTGGGACAACGTTTAAGAAGCTGTAACTCAGTCATCTTTTGATATATTAAGGTGAAATTGCATATGGTACATCAGAATGATGTGATGATTATGACAGGCCCAAAGGCTGTGGCTGGATTTGAACCTATGACCTTGCATTTAGCACACCGTCTCAGACCAGAGCTATTCTCAGTGTTGCGAATTACTTTGGTCAGTTACTGTATAAAAGCAGTACGCCGTTTCTCCTGTGGCAAGCATTGTTCGATTCAGCCAAAGTTTAAACAGCTGTAATCTGACGTTCATGGCGTTTAAAACCCATTCTGATTCTGATTCGAATAAAACCAACAAATACAATAGGGTCCCCCTACCGGAGGAACCCTAATTAAGACAGCTGGCCAGTGCAAGCTGGCTAATGTCCAGTGAAAACATGTTTTCCTCTTTCCTCACTGCTTCCAACTCGTTGAAGGTTTGCTTATGAACCTAGTCATAAATAAAAGAACGGGAAATGGATAAGGCCGCTAAACAGACAGTCAAGGTGCACTCTACATATCAACGGTTTTATCTTCAAATGCCTAGGCACCATGGGAGTAGCAGCTAGCGGGCACAGAAAGCCCACTGCTCCCTAAGCTGTTGGCCATGCGATTCCCACACGATAAATAACATGAGTCAGAAAGCAAACAGATTAATTTCCCAGCACCGGTGCGGCTTCAGGGTGCGTGGGAGTTTTGTGGGGGCTGATTTCTTTAGCTTCAGCATTAAGTGTACATTTATCAGATTTCACTCAGAATAATAACTCGAGGGAGGAGAAGTCGTATTTTTGCTTATTCTAACAAGATTCTGTAATGATACAGAGAGAGCCCAGGGATTGCTTTAGTTGTGGGTGCTAAATGGAGGACCCTCCATAAAGAGTTGTGCCTTACACAGAGTCAAAGGTTTACACGCATGTCATTCTCCTCATGTTCCGAAACGGAGACTCAATCCAGTGCTACAGCTGTGTGGGTGGACCAAACGTATTTTTGAAACTTCATGGTCTCAATTATTACTCAGACTTGAATTCTCATCAACTAGGGAAACACAAACGTCTCGTAAAAAAAAACGACGATGCGATGAATCGAGGGGATGAATCGAAGGCATCGTCGAAGAGGCAGCACGCAGGCACGGAGGCACAAAGTCAGAGGGAGGAGTACTCGGAGGGACTTGATTGACAGCGGGCCTGGCAAGCGAGGGGTTAAGTCTGTCCAGCGCCAGGGCCCCTGGAAGCGTCCTTAACGGTGTCCCTGCGCTCTCATTAGCACATAGCTGCTCACTGGGAGCCGTGGGCTCACCTCCGGGGAGCACCAGGTGCATGGGCCTTCATCTGGTTCTGATTTAGGCAAATACAAACGGGGTTTTTTTCTCTTCGTTTTTTTTGTATTATTAAAAGGAGGGCAAAAACCTTTTTGGCATTCCTCTCCTTCCCGTTTTTCAAGGGGTCCTTGGATCTTCAGCCCCGTGGTTGCTTTTAGTCAAAAGGGGTTACATGAGCTCAGCCATGCAATTGCCAATTTAATTACAGACGTTTGCCAAGAATTTAAAACAAAGCTGAAAAAAAAAGGATATTCGCGATCAAGCTTTCATCTTCACCAATGGACATATTGCTGTTTATAAAAGTGTCAATGCACTGCCATAGTTATTGGACTGACGTTACACAAGACACATGTAATTGCTTTGATATGCAGTTTTGAGAGGAATGTGCCTATCCTGTGTTGAGTTTGTCGCAGTTAGCTACGGAAAAAATATATACCAAAGAACTCCTCCTGTGATTAAACTTCACAGTAACCATCAATCAATATCATTCTTTGTTCAGTTCATCTTTACATCTTCAGCAATATGCATTCTATTAAAGTTATACAGTAGATCATCATAGTTCTGTTAGGAGAGGGATTTCAAATGTTAGGACGTAACGGAAACCAAAATGATTTAGATGCTCAAGCCAAGTCTAACCAGTCAGAGATTTCCTTTTCCCAGATTCAATTTTTCAAAACACGGCTTATAATTCCAAACCCAGATCTTATCCTGAAAAATTTCCGGAACAATCCCTTCTTGTTTTTGCCAAAATGCATTCAGCAAGAGTTACAGTTTAAAATAGACAATAGCATAAGAAGTCAGCAGAGGTTATGGTACAGTAAAGCAATGGCATCTATTCAACTGGGATCGTTTGCTGAATGTAGAGGATATGGCTAAAGAATATATAATTGGTCAACTACAAAAATCTGAAAAACCCCATTATCAAGGATTGCAATGAAATGTTGGCTTTAAGAACTATGTGTATTGAAACGAATGCAATTTTCTAGATTATTTCTCACATAAAATACAGACAGTACATAACAATTTTGTTCCCAACACTTTGACCGCAGCCCTTTTTCCTAGATAATGTTTAAGGTTTTCATGTTGTGCTTTATGTGAAATGATTAACTGTACTTGAACTGGAATGTAAAATATTACAGAATGCCCTTGTATGCAGTACTAGTAATGTATACATGTTTATTTTAGTATTACGCCAACACAGAGAAGTTACAGTTCCTGGTCCACCTGGTCTAAATTCATTTCCATTTTGGCAGTACTGTGTAATATTATGTAGGTAAAAACATAATTAAAACGTATTACACATTCAATAAAGACATTCCAAGAATTCCGTCAGTTTCATTCATAAGAGAGCACTGGACACAGAAAACACAAAATGGAGTCCCAGGGGCAAACGCATCAAGAATTGTCAATCAAATATCATTGTAAAACAAAGTGTCATTGACCTGTGTCAGTGACTCATCCCTCTCCACTTCTGTTGCAGTGTTTCCTTTATTACATCACAAAGTAAGTGAAGCATTCTGTTGAGACTTACAATGGGATGTGTTTTGTTCACTGCAGGACTCTTTGTTCATGTGTAGGAAGTACAGTATATGTAGGCAGACCAATAGTGTCCTAAACGTACCTACACAACAAACTTACCTTCCCAAACTGACTTCCATTTTCTCAGTGACAAACTTCATATCTTTTGCTAAAAAAAGATTACCTCAAAGGAAAACTGTGATGGAACCTAAAACCAGCCCTTGATTTAAACCCCATCCATTTCCAAAGAATATATTAACTTTTTTGTTGTTTTTTTCCACTCTAAATATCCTCCTGAGACCATTACATTTGCCCTTAAGTTTTACTGACTGTGACCCAAAACCCCAAACCAAGCACCCATAAAAATGCCAATGAAATTGATTACAGGGAAAGTTGATCTTCCCATTGTTAATTTGCCGATTAAATGTAGTCCTAAAAACTCAGCCATACAAAGGAATCTTAAGTTACTCCAACATTCGTCCCCCACTGGTAAAGGTTATTTGTGTGGCAGAGCAGAAAGACTTGGGTTAATGAAGAAGGGATTTCCTTCCAAAAAGCTTCTGTGATATTTTGTAATGATAATTCCACCAGCACAAAAGCCAGGGCCAAGTTCATCCTTGCAAATGAAGGTAAAGACTTGGTTTAAAGTTGAGCCCTAAATGCTAAATAGGCCTTTATAAGAATACACACTGTTGATGAGGTCCTTAAGATGCTTGCCTAGCAACATACTGGCATGGGACTGAATTTCATTGGCCGCCCTCCTGAAAAGCAAAGAGAACATTGGCCCCAGAGATGATCTGGCTCAAAGACCAGAGGAGATGTATTTACAGTAACATGACATCAATCAACGTCTTGTACATGTGCCCATACACTGAATCATATTTTCTCAATGTGTGTGCGCGCCCGAAGATGCCTTTCTTTCAGAACATCGTAAAACTAATACCGCAGGGTTGGGTGGCTACACCACAGTCCACTTGAACACAATCCACTGCTGACACTATCAGTGAAGCGAACAAAAATAGAACATTATAGCTGGTCGCTTTTGTATCCCGCTGAAACCACATCAACCTCTTACACAGCTGCCCGACAGGCTTAACACATCTCAGCGTATCTTATTTGCTGATCCACAGGATATATATAACAGTAAGCGCTGGTGTTTCAGAATGGTGGAGAATACCATAAGGATGCAGGTAGAGAAGAATGGGGTGGTTCACCAAAATGGACACCCGTTACCAAAAGTAATTATTCTATTTCTTTCTTGGACGGAGAGACGGGACATGGTTCTCCACAGTCCATACCTTTTATTCTTGTCCTTCTCCCCGTCTCTCATTTTGTCCTTTTCCTCCTCCAACCAGGAGGCGGTTGTTTGCTTTGGCAGCTCTCATGAGATTGCAATGCCTTACTCACGCTCAAGGCCCTTTAGGAGGGCAGACGCAGCACCATTAAATGAAAAGTCATAATTCATGGTGAAAAGAAAGGGAGGTGACTGGATGTTCAACCGCTGAAGATATGGGTGGGTTGGAGGACAATGAGGAGTAGTTGACAGATTCATAAGAGAAGAGACTGAACATTTGCCCTTCTGTTCTGTACATTAGAACAAACGTGACGCTGTCGTGGGAATCCACAGTTGGCCACGACTGAACCCTTTCAAACTAGATTGATGTGTTTCAATCGGCATTTCTAAGCCACTATTGACTTCATGTAGTTTGCATCCATCGCAAATACAGTATATACACCGCAGGAAATCGTTTCACATACAGGGATGTCTTGCTCCAAAACATCTTCATTCAGTAGTTTAAGGCCCATAAACAGATTATGAAGCCCTTGAGAACAACATTATAAGGCCAACATTTCAGGTAGACCGTGAATTGCATAATTTGTAGAGGTATTATTGTGGAAACAGTATTACGGCAATGTTAACAAATCATGATATACAGTGACAGTCTTTGGAATAACTCATAAATCGGCGGAATGAAAAAAAAATCGCTCTTGCGTGGGTAGAGAGGTCATCTCTGTTTCTCTCAAAGAACTGGGCACCAGCTGTTATTTTAATGTGCTGACACAGGTTGTATTTACCGTCTACTGTAGGTATTCACAACAGACTGTCGCCATTGTAAAACGTGTGCACATTATGCCCTTGGTATAATAAGTGCAGGAGCTGTGAGTGTCTTACAGGTGCAAGCAGTCAACTGTGAGACATCAGAAGGATGGAATGCTCTGAGTGAAGCCAGCAGTCCCCTTCCTGATGTTGAGAAGTTAATGTTGGGTAGATCCCATCTGAGATGTTAGTGTCCCATGCTGGTGCTTGCTTTGGCTCCTTTGGACGAACAGCAAAGGTCTTTTTGAGGTCACGATGAAAAGTAAATGGTCTGAACCCACATCTTTGCTGCCAACACCCAAAGGTTGACTAAAGAGAGACAAGCAAGGGTTTAGGCCTTTAAATCACAAACTCTTCCCTCACTTCCCACATCAACGAAAAAGCTGTTCAAACATTTCCAGTTATCAGTGTTGAACTTATCTATAAGGAGAATGACTTGAGAATTCACCACCAAATAGGTTTGGGTTTCTTCCTTGATTACAACCACACATGTCCTTGGCCTCTCGATGCTCACAGATGCCTGACATCCACATGGGTATTATCCACTAAGTCGTGGCGTGACCATGGAGTGCTGACTAGAAGAGGCTATTCAGTCTGGTGGTCCTACCCACTGGGATGACCCCAATAATTACTCGCTGGTCAAATCTGTTTATAATCCCGATTTGGCACTTAGCGACGAACATCCGTCCTTGCTACAGCGATGTGGACCAAGGAATAGAGGGGGGGAAATGTGCATCTTTGGACTGTGTGGGTTTTCTGCTTGTGCCTCTTGGCTGTGTTAATACTGCCTTGGGAGCCATTACTGGCCTGGAATTCAGTGGAAAAGAATAATTATCTAGCCTCTTCTGCATCGGAGGAGGACGCAATTAGCAGTAATTGTCGTACTCTTGTGTCCAGTCCTGTAGAAGCCTTCAGCATCAAAGACAGACATTTGGAACACGGATGAAAGACTCGAAGAGAGAGGCATATGAACGAGGTGGAGAAAGAGCTGGTGGATCAGTTTCTAGCTTGTTCTCAAGACTGATTCTTTCGGGGTTCTCCCTTTAACTTGCAGCAAAAAAATACACTCGAAAAGGTATGGGCCACTGCCTTTCCTATGTTTGTAGGAAACTTCTGTTTTTGTACCCTTTTGTAAAGGGAAATTCAAAAGCTTAGTGGAAGGTAATTGTGAGGAGAGTGTGACGTGGCATCATTCTATTGGGTAGTGACAAAAAGTTTTGTTTTTGTTTGTTTTTATTCCCAAATGTTTATGCTCTCTTGCACTTGAGTGCAATCATGGACGAGTGAGGAATCGTGGACGAGTTGACCAGGATAACAAAAGCAAAGCCAAAAATCGAATGGTTGGCGTTTTGTTGCTCTGTCAACTGAAATGACCTCATCATTTCTCCTGGATCCTCCCAGTCTCTCAAGGGTTCAATCCCATGTGTGGGCCTTCAGCTTGTTTCCCAATTCATCCATCTCATTAATCAAAGAAGACTGAACTGTACGAGGACAAAGTGTGGGTTGAATGCCTCACACACCTGATGTGGGATGAATTGAAAACAGAACCCCTTAACCCTCCCCCCCTTCCAAACGCACACACACACACACACACACTCACCAGCCAGCTGTTCACTTTGCAGAGGTTTGGAATGTGCTGCCATGCGAAACACTGGGATGGAGACATTCATTAAAGGATTAAGACCCACACTTTGTACTGACGCAAAAATGAGGGCGGCGGAGAGCGAAGAATGAAAGGATCCGACGATCTTCAAGCACCATTTCACGCATGAGGGGAGATGCTGGCGGTGTAAATGGCGACAATCAAAACAATGTGTAAAGATCCCCTTGAGAGGGGGCGCCGCCCTGCTGGCAGAGATAACAAGAGACGGGGGGGGGAGAGAATCCTGTTGTGCGTCAGCCTCTTTAGTGCTCTTTCTCATGTCATGTTCTGAGGTGTCAAACGGGCCGAGATCAAAAGGAGGCACGGTGACATGAAGCTTTCTTCGAGTCGAGCAAAGATCAGCAAATTCTCAATTGAGTTTCCCCTCACTATAGAGGCATAAAGCTGCAGCCCCCCCCTCTTAAAAAATATGAAGAGATTCAGTTTGGGTAATAATGTCAAGGGAATGTGTTTCATCTTCCAGGGTTCCAGTAGAGCTCCCATTTTCAAATTGGGAAGTTTGCACTCGCTTTAAATAGCTCCTTTCTTTGGGTGTCCTAAAAACTGGTTTTAAGTCTTAATTTTTTTTTCTTCTTCCAAACCAAACAAAGGCCTTACATTTCTGTGCTTGTTTATTGAATGTTTCAATAATAGGCAATTTGGCACAGACAGTAGGAATCCTCAGCACAGCTCAAGGGAAATCATAAAAGAGGCAGTATGTGTGGTCTGGTGCTACCGTTGCGTTTAACTCCAAAAAAGCCAGAGGGAAGAGGACGGAATCGGGCCAGCTTATTTCCCGTAGCATAACACTCGCCGACAGTGGGCAGACATGGCAAACAGGCTTCCATTTCTTCATCTTCTTCTTCTCACACTCGGTGCCAAAAGTAGGGAATTCTTCCATTGGCAAGTATCAATTACCCACTCCAAACAAACCTCCCAGGCTTTTGAATATCAACATGGAGCACACACGCCTCCCCCATAAGGCACCCGAAAGGGAGGACCACACACATGGAGTCACCTTTCAGCATCACCCTTCTCTCTTCACTGGCTTATTGTCTTCTTCATCCACATGCTTCTCTTTTTCCCCCCCTCTCCTATCATTTCTTCAGAGAACTTAGTTCTACCAAGTTAGACAAGCATCTGAGGCCTTGAGCTACCACCATTTTGACAGACTCAGCCATGGCTTGGTGAAAAAAACACAAAGGTTAGTGGTAATACAGTATAAATATACTATATATGGTTATATGTATTCTCTTAAGAGGAAAGACAAAGCAAGTTAGAGTCAAATATCTGTTCATATTTGAAAAGAAATGTCCTTTTTCATGTTCAGTTCACATTGCACATCTTGATATTGTGTCTCAACCTGACATGAACTACACTGACTAAATTCAGTATCACCGGAAAAAACACATCCATCAACTTTGCTCACAAATGCCATTCAGGCAAACTGAACGTCAGCAGAGGTGACAGGCATAAAATCTTCCATAGCTTCCATAAGCTCCCATCTGGTACAGATCTGGGAGTATCTGCTCATAGCCAGCCATCAACATTTAATACATACCACACTCCCACTGTGTAGCCTGTATGACGGCTAAGAAACTCGGACAAAGGCACACAGAACACTTCACCTGGATCTCACGTTCAAGAGAGAAGTTGGAACAACGCCATCTTTTGTGGGGTTCATTCCTGAGGAGCATTTCTGTGCTTTTCACCTGAAATTACCGATGAAAGTACAAGTCTGGAGTTTAACTTTCACGAACATCTGTGGCAGTTCCTCCACAGGGGTAAGCATGCAAAAAGACTGTTTATTTGTTACGTTTTATTACAGGAAATTAGCCCTTTACAGCCCTCAACAAAAATGACGGCTGTAAAGATTTGCTCGTATGCACATAATTACATACGTGTTCCTCCTCCAATTCAATGAATCCAGTGTGACTCAGTCAGTCAGTGAAATAAGGGCAAGTGACTGGGCAAACGCATCATAGTACCTGCATGTTCTATTCACACAAGCAGCTGGATCGCAAAAGACATGAACTTTAACCACTAAACCACAGGCAGAAAGCCAACTCACTGAGGGAGGTAAGCCTTGACCACACTGTTCTTGCACTCTCTTGCTCAAAAATGAGCGGTGGGGGGATGAAGATAGATGGCTAGCCTCGAGGTATCTTCAGAAACTCCGAGAGCCTCGTACACGTCGCAAAAGACTCCACAACGCCGACGATATCAAATGGGAAACGCTTCAACGAGTCAAAAGTCCACCGCTCGCCGGGAAATTGAAAACATGAGGGCGTTTTCGTGCAAGAGAAAAGGCTTTGATTTCTCCAAGTGTTGACAGTGCAAGGACACCTTATCCAGAGGCCCTCTCTCCCACCAGCTCCTCCAGCAGCTCCCAAAACGGTACATGGGTTCAAAACAACTGGGTCATTCGGTTTAACGGCGATAGCATGAGCAGCAGATGACGCAGACGCAAAACAACTCATCCAGCCGGTGAAGGGTTTGTCAGTGGAACCCGGTCACTGGCCTGTGAAAACCACGCGATTGAACTCGAGCCAAACAACCCTAACCCTTCCACACATGGTGTGGCGCGAACGGGTGATAAGGTGTCAACCGTGGCTTTCTTGGCATCGACTTGGTTGCATCACTCAACATCGCCAAAACAACTGACAATCAAGCAGCAGGGTTGGTCGGGAATTCCCTATTCGACGGGTGGAGGTAGGTGGATCACAACTAAAGACACGGGGAACAGCGTTCATGCTTGAAAACGCTGATGACGTGTTTTCAAAAGCAAAGTCTTCGAATTCAGAGGACTAACCAAGGGAATAGCCAAGCCATGTCTGGGTTCTGCCCTGAAGTATGGTTTGGGGAGACCATGGCAACAGCATAGTACTAAACTGACATTGACAAACAACACCTGTGGTAGCCATCCAGTCATGAAGTGGGGATAATGAGAGGCTGATGCAGTATTTAACAGTGACGCTGAGCTCTACAAACTAACATCTACAGAAGCAAAAGTACTAGTAAAAAAAATTGGAAATCCAGTTGTAGTCATCATTTGAGTTTAACGTTTTAAGTTAGATCTTCGAAAATTGCTTACGTAGCTACTGTAGCAGGTTCAGGAAACAGAGTGAAGAGTTTGCAACGAGGGACGTTACCTGACTCGGTCCCAGATTTGCTCATGTGTTCAAATTTGTAGTATACCAGATGATCTAGGACCATCTCTGCTAACTGTCTGGCTCTCTCCTCTCTGCTGTCTGAGTTAAAAGCAAAGAGCAGTTCAGTAACAGGGTGTGGCGGAGGTCAGGCCCTCCTTCGGATCACTTTCACTGGGAACAGCCCACTGAAAGACCTACAACGCTTCAAGCGAAACCTTCATTTCCTCGCAAATCCCATTTAATAATATTAGTTTTACACCAGCATAGCACATGATGTCATCCGTACTTCTGGACCCGAGTCAAAAGCGGACTACATTTTATGGTAATGCTTAGTAAAGGTCAGTCCCAAAGATAGAATCTCATTCACATTTGGTTTATTCTACAATGACATGACTTTACCCTAACAATGCCCAGTCTTGGTTCATGACTCAATTTAACCACCTACATACAGTAGGCTACGGTCTTCAAACATGATTTTGTCTTTTTCATTCTTTATTGGATAGGACAGTTCAAGGAAGACAGGAAGGGCGGGGGAGAAAGAAGGGAAGACATGCAGCAAAGGGCCCAGGGATGTTCGAACCCGGGCCCCTGTGGTTAGGCCTCAAACTCATAGCACCGTACTATGTACTTAGCAGAAATGTGCCACTTCATGACATATTCATCAGAGATTGTGTTGGCTTCTTTTGGCAAAAAATGACTTGGGCTGTTTGTACAAGTGATGACTTCACGAGTCATTCCATTTGCAAGTACTACGGGCAGCACAGCGCTGCAGGCCAGTGGTGACGTAGCCTTTTGGCCAGCTGGGGAAGTTGGCTCTGCGAACACGCAGAGATGAATGAGGAACAATGTGTAGAAAACAAGAATCCCACAGCCAAGTAGTAAGAGAAGGATCAAATCCTGAAGTGAGGTGTTTTTATGATATTGTTTGGACTTTGGAACAGTCTTTGTTTTGAGGAAAAATGGAAGAGAGAGAGAGAGAAAGAGAGAGTAAAAAGGAGAGGGAAGAGGAAAAACATGTGCTCTCATGAAGAACAAATTTTAATGGTGGTACAGTAGTGTGTGATATCTGCTTTTTCCAGTGTGTAGTTATGGTATCGCTGCTGCAGAGGTCTGTGACAAGCTGTCGAGGGATAACCATGTCAGTTGACCCGTTTGCTACCCGAGTCAAATAATACATTTTTGTCCACACATGTAAATGTCTTCTGTAAATTTCCAAGAAATATCAAGTTAGAGCCGATTTGGAGAACTGCAACTATCCCTGTGCAAGTCAGACGCATGGTGTTCACATTATAAAACCTAGCAAGGGTAGACCGCTGATATGAAAAAGATACTGTATACATGATGACATTACTATTTAACTCAACTTTGATACAGGAAGACTATTAAAAGGAAAAGGGTCGGACAACTTGCAAGATGGACTGGTTTTCTCCAATGATGATGGGTATTGCATCATTGCATTTTTTGTGAGGTTACGTTGCCTTTTGAGGTAGAGAGGCAAGAGAAATGGAAAAGAGCTCAATTACAGTACACACACACACACACACACACACAAAGATGATTGTACACCCAAGCAAATCCTCACTCTAAATGTATAATATATGGACTGTATGGCAGAATACCACAAATCCCGCCATGCATGCATTCTAGCTCTCTAGCTAGCTAGCTAACTGTGGGGCGGAGCAGGAAAATGTCCCGTCCAATAAACTCCCACAGTAAATCCAAGGCTTAGAGGAGGTGGGTTCAGTAGTTGACTTAACCGAGCCAAAGCCTGTTAGAGCTGCTGCACAATCGTTGAGCTTAGCAAAAGCATTAGTCCGATGATTGATAATAATTCACAGAGCTGACTATTCGCAGGGTGATGTCACTTCCCCTCTCGCACTGATTGCATTCACAGTTGCTCTCTTCTCGCCAAGATACCTTTTCCAGGGGAGAGACGATTCGGCTCACTAAAATCAAAACATGAGGCGTTTACAGTGGACCAAGCCAGGGCCAATATCGAGATGGACAACCACTGCAGCAAATCAGGGATATCCACTGTGACTCAGACGCCTGTTTTTGTCCAAAGGCAAAATAGAAGGCAGGCCCAAAAATTGGTTGGATGAGACTGGACACAGCACAGTTTAAGGAGTCCAGATAGTGACTTAACAACAGGTCTTTAAAATACTAAATTGTGTGACTAAGAAAGACTTGCTAAGTGAGACAATGCTCTCACTTTGAACTGTATCCTCATTGGGGACTTAATCATGACTAAAATGAGGTGTCATGCTACAGTAAATATACCTTTACTGACTCACCGTCTGACAGTGAAAGTGAACATCTGCTAATGACATTGTGACACATGGTTATTTGTTAGCATTCACTACGCAGTCATTCCTTAAAGCTGCGGTAGGCAACGTTATAAAATATTTGAAACAGCTCCCACTTCTTCCAGCTCGAGTTTGATTGACAGTGGTTTCACAAATTGAAACAATAAGGAAAGCCTGCCTCGCCAAAGGCGATTGGCTGGAACGGGATTGCTGGAATATAAATGGCAGGAAAGTAGCGGGCCACTCCAAAATTTGAGATGAACATTCCTCTGGCACTGTGCTGTCTGTTGCTAAACAACTCTCAGGGGGGTATTCCAGAAAGCAGTTTATGTGACATACCCGGGTAAGTTAACTCCCCAGCTGACACCCAGCATTGTAGCAACATTGCCATGTTGCCAGTAGAAATACTCAATTGAATGCATGTGTACTGATAATTTAAATAGTTCTGTACAAAGACTTTGATTCATCATAAATAAAGCACAGCTGTCAACCAATTAGTCTTCGGATTCAGAACTCCCCATAGTATAATGGTTCTTTAGCTATTGTCATGTTTATTGACAAAGAAGCCTATACTACAAGTATTAACAGTCTAAAACATTAGAGAACATTCTACCCCCAATCACAGTGACTAGAACCAACAGGAGTTAAACATCCCCCTGCCCTACGTGAATGAGCTGAAATGGAGTTGCCATTCTGTCAAAGATTCCATGGCTGTATTCCCTCTAATAAAAGTTAATAGTACTTGTGGTTTAACCAAACACATTATCCTATTAGTGTGTATCCTTAACTAGTCTCAGCAGACAACATAAACTGGATAGAGAGACCCTTGAAAATGTAACAACGTCTTGTTGTCGCTGTTGGGTGATAACCATGATTATTGTACATCCAGCCCCAATGAACATGGGACATACACAAAAAGGCAAAATTGAGGACCAGGCAACCTCTAATGAACTGCTTTCACCTGCATTACGGAGTGGAATACTAGCATGGAAACCTATGGAATGTTACGTAACACTCAAAGTATTTGTCCACTTGTTACATTCCATTGAACATTCTCCCAGCCTGAGGTGTGTTCATGGCCTCTATTCATCGATGAGATGAGCACTTTGGTGGGCCCCGAGTGCTATCTTATTGGATTTCTTTGGAAACAAATGGAACAGTGATGGATTCAGAGTGACAGAGAGCTTATTCAGGGGCCATTTCCAGCATCTCACTTTCTTCTGGTTCATTGAGTGCAGCCTTTAGCAGAGTTTTGTAGGATTAAAACTATGTTCATCTGCATATGGTTTAGGGTGAATATAAATGCACATACTTTTCATGTTTTATAATCCCCACCTAATACATACTATCGTGGTATCCACTTTGTGTCTTCATACAATATCCCTTAAGTCAAGGGAGGAATCGTGTTCAAATTCACTTGTGCTTTGTTGGCAGAACAGTAAGGTATAACTATGCTGCCAAAGTAGCAAGACAGTTACTATTAACAGTTATCAATCATCTACAATATTGAGGCTTGGAAATACCCCAGTGACATCCTCCATTATTCTTCAAATTGCTCGCATAACAATGACAAATGTGAAAAATGTGCCTTTTTAAAAGGGGCTTGTGCAAGAGGAGGTCACATCGGTGTACTGGTTGTAGATATCTTCGGAAAAAAACCCAGGACAAATGCCACAGTGGGTGATTGAATCCAGGCCCTACGCTTGGACGCTTCTGGGGAGGATTTTCCGAGCACGAGGGACCTGGCGCCGTGGATCCTGTGTATTTTCCACCCCGAGCCTTGCTTGGCAGAAGCCTAAATAATAAAGCCCTTTTTACTGGAGCTGCCTGGAGTTCCCTGTGTACAAACACAACCTCTGCCCCCCCCCCAAAAAAGTTAACAGAGCCTGTCGCTATGGGGACTTACCTCACACTCTGCAATGCTCCCCAGCTTATTTCCTTAACCCCACCCACCCCCAACCACAAACCCAGGAAGGGGGCAACCCAATTAGGCATTGAGGTTGAAGTATCATTCTAGTAGCTGGGGCTCGGAATACAAAGACACAGGGTCAACCATCTTCCACAACAGAAGCAAAAGGAGAAAAAAACATTGACTCATCTTCTGAAGAACAACCTTTGAAAAGAATTTGGCGGGAGTGTTGGCAGACGCCGAAACATCAAAAACAGCCAAGTGGAGGAACAGTAGGCCAGCCAGCCACCTACAAGGTAAAGTGAGTGGGCGAGGGGCTTTTTCTGAACACGCAAACATGAGAGCTGTCCGCAAGTCTTTAATCCACACCAGTTTTTTTCTGAGCACCGTGTTTTCTTTAAATTGCATCATGTGGAACGACGTGCCGCGAATCAAACGCGAACACAGGAAAGCGGCGGGGCAGGATGAAACGTCCATTCATGCGGCAGAGCATTGGCGTGTGTTTACTTAACTACCGTGCAGGTTAATCTGGGTCCTCAAAGGGTCCTTCAGTCTGAGGCTGTGTGCCCGTGCCAAGGCTCGCTGCAATGATGGCCCGGGGCAGCTTTGAAACCTGAAGCGGACCCGAGAAATCCGCTCCAAAAAGGTATCGACGCTTGTTACTCTCACAAGAAATGGGAGGTGGTCATGGGAGGAAAAATCTAAAACCTTTTTCATACTCCTTTCCTAAATAGGCTACCTCACTCGTCATTAAGTGTGTGCCGTAGACGAGCACAAGCTGTGACAAAGGAAGCTCCACCGTTCCGTCCAATGTGCCATGAACTGTGTTTGATGCCTTTGATACGGTCATTTAACCTTGATCTGGTCCAGACCATGTGTTGTCTCTGTCGCCATATCAACAGGACAATTACATAGGGGTCACGGAGATAAAAGACGGTACAGTACATGTCTGTTATTATACAACACAGCATGTTTCCATAAGGCCTGCACAGAATCCACAAATGGTTTAATGGAGGGACTGAGTCTGTAGATGGGCGGGTTTTGCACTCTAAAAGCCAAACAGTAGCTTGCTGCGGAACATTAAAAAAGTGATTTTTCCCCCCCTTTACGGCTTAGCCCGACTTTCCTCATCTTCCTCGAAATATGAAAACAACACGCAAGTCTTTGCAGAAGGCTGGAAGAAGTTAGGCCCCAAAGTGCAGTATGCAAACCAACGAGACCACAACATGAAGCAGTGAAACAACAGAAGACGTCCCTACTCGTGCGTGTGAGACACTTTGAGAAGATGTTGTCCCAAGGATTGTCAAGAGACAAGCAGACACTGCAAAGCAACTTAGTGCTGTCATACTAGATTCAGACCACATGAAACCAACCAAAAGATACAGTAGTGAAACTGTAATATACAACATATTCCCTAAGAGATTTTACTGGTGGTAGTTTCATCTAGCCTAGAAAATCAAAAACACATTTTAAAGCACCAAAAGTATCTAAACACGATACTTTACATGAAAGAATCTAATTGAAACCCCCCCCCCAAAAAAACATAATACTCTCACATTAAAAAAAAATCAACTGGGCATAGGATTTATGAAACTTCAAGGTTCCTGTTTATTGCTCATGAATCCTCCACTAGATTAAAGGTATACACTCTAGAGAAGAGGAAACGGTTTACAGAGATAAACAAATGTTTGTAACAAGATCAATCATAAAAATGTAATGAACAACGATTTCCAGTAATGATGCAACGCTGACAACCAGCAATTGGCAAATAAAAAAACATCACCTCATTGAAAGTTGACTCACTAAGTCCAACCAGCTGTGTTTCTCTCGTACTAACTGAACACACACACACACACACACACACACACACAGTGCATTTCATACATGCTGTTTTCACACTCTCTTGCTCCGTCTCTCACCCACACACACACACACACACGCATGCTATAGGAGAGAGAGATTGAGAACATAACTCTTGCGCTGCACGAGGGCACTGGTTAGAGTGAGAATCGGGTACACACTGGTACCAACCAGAGCTGTTTGGACCTGAGCCTTCAGTAACCGTTTCACACTTTCACTGTATGGAGCACCATGCCAGTCACAGTGTGGAGTATCTAAAGTGGACCTGCGTACTAAGCAGTCGATTTGCAACACATTACAATCTCTATGCAGAATTTCAGATTGTCCCCTTGTATCACATCTAACCAGTTCCCAGAATGATTAATCTTACACTAGTTCATACATATTCATACTTTTAGCTTAATTTGATGATTTGAAGCCCTTACTGGAGCCATCCGTTTAATGATATCACATTTTACAAGCTGGAAATAAAGAGCTCAGGGAGTTTGTCTCTCAAAACGTCAGACTTTGTGTCCCTTTAGTGTCTCCTTATTCTCTCTCTCTCTCTCTCTCTCTCTCTCTCCGTCTCCACTCATTCTCCCGAAAGATTTTCTCACAATCCCATATGAACCACCTTCTCTCTCACATCCTTTCTTCCCATCCTGTCCGTCCTTGCGTCCCCTCCTCTTTCCCTCTGCCCCTCTCTCCCTTTGCCTGTCATGTGTGCTCAGTCCGGTGCCAGCACACTCAGCCCGCAGTGCAAACAGCTCCTCCTTTACTACCGTACGTTGTGCACAGCCAGCACCATCAATCTTTGCCGCTGTTTAAACAGGCAACACAAATAGGGGGCTCCATGCTACACCGAGTTCAGCCCAGTTCCTCCACCTTACTTCCCCCGACACAGTGCCTCTCTCCCAGGGTGTCTTCTAACATTTTTGTGACTCTTCTAGATGCGATATCTTAAGTTCAGAGGGTTGCGTCCAATGTAGACCGATTGACATACCATTTGTTTGTCTAAAACATTTAGGTAATTCTGGTGTATATGAAGCATGTTGGAGGACTATCTGTACTGGACATTTTAAAACAGATTTGTACTGAGATCATGTCCAGTGCTGGAAGTTCACTACCATCTACTGAAATCAGATCATTGTATAAATTCACCAGGTAAGATTTTATCTGGCCACTTGTTGTAGTCTTAAAAGTGAAAATGGATATGTTTTTTACACTTACTGATAGGATAGTAGAAGGACACAGATTCTTTCACTCAATTCCAGGAACTTCAAAGAACCGATGTGGCTCCAGTCAGCATTAGCCTCCTTGCTAGTGTAAAGTACGCCTATGGGAGAACAAAGAACATTATCCTAAGCAACACCAAAAAACACATTCAGATTGTTTTGTTACACTAATGAAATGACCTTGATAGTCAATATTGAACTTGTTGAAATCTAAAGCAGTGTCTTAAAACAATATGTTGGTAGTCGGTTTGTCTGATGACTCTCAATGCTGTGTAATCAGACAGGGTAATGGCCTGTTTGTCCACTGCAAGGTGCCTGGAATGAGACAGTTTCTAAACATTTAATTTCATGGCGTGCCCCTTTACCCAAACATACATTGCTTTCACTATCTCCTACTGAGATTATAAACCTTTGACTGGTCATTGTTTTGGCTACACACCTAGTAGGTTTGGAGGCTTGGATTAGGAGGGGGTGGTAATATCTGAAGAGCACCAGCATAAAGACAGAGTAAGACATGCCTTGAACAACACTGGACTTACACATCCTCAGACAGCATCTTTTTTCAAGAGTGTACTTTCATTCTAGCCCATGGCCTGTCTGCTGGTAACCTGTACGCAGTCAGAAGGATAAATAAGCGAATGTGTGTGACATGGGTTGTACATAACTTTACACATGTACAGTTGACACAATTTAAGGAAAGCGCCAGTCTGTCCTCTTGCTCTTCACCGGACTATTTACCTCACAGAAATGTTGGGAAGGGCTGAGAGCACTGTACATACACAACTGCTTCCAATCAAAATATCTCCCCTTAGAATAATGTTGTTTTTTTTATTGCCAAAACGAATGCAATCTATCCACAGGTATTTGTTTGAGCGGCACAGAGGTAGCTGGTATTGGTAGAAAAGCTGACAGATCAAGGAAGCATTGGAGGATTGAGTGTTGAGAAAACTAACATGTGAAACAGGACAAATGAGGAGGATGAAAGAATCCTTCCTCCATTTGCCATGTGAACTGGACCGGGGCCTATATACAGCAACTCGCTGAGCCATGAGACTCAGCTCTCTATTACATGCACACATACTTACAGCTCCACTGTGACCTTTTGCACAGCCAGCCTCCATCAAAGCCCTGGTCCTCCACACGCACACGCACACACACACACGCGCACACACACACACACACACACAAGCAGCTCTACCATGGGGCTCTGGCTTGTGTTAATCCAGTGGTCTTCACACAGGGCCCACTGTCTTGAATGACGTAGAATTTACACGTTTTTCTGCTTCAACACACCTGACCTAAATGAATGATTGTCATCAGGCTTCTGCAGAAGTTGATGAGCCCTTCATTTGAATCAGGTGTGTTGGAGCAGGGAAACATCTAAAACATGCAGGACAGGGGTGCCCTGAGGACCAAGGTGGAAGACCACTAAGACAACCTTTACAAGTTATGGGGCTTTGCTGCAAAAGAAAAGCCTGACTAAACCAGTGACCTTAACTAAGACTATGTTGTTGACTGATTTGAGTTGACACAAAGGCATCAGTTCTTAGAGAAAGATTAACAATATGACATTTACATCAAATGCGGCTCCAGATGATTACAAGTATTACAACGTTCATGTAATTACATTAAATGCTTTACTTGAAAATATATTTCACACTTTCAACTCATTTTCACATTCTGTACTGTTTTAAAGTGATGTGATTTCATCATTACCCATGTTTGGAAACAATTTAAATTGCATCCTCATTTATATGGCAATATCGCTCTCTAGTGGCATATTATGGAAGCAAACAGTGAAACAAATGCACAACTTTAGAACAGAAAAGTCCCAAAGAGATTCTGCAATAGTTTTGTTTCTTTAGGTACAAGTAGTATTTGCATAGGACAGTATTGCTTTAACACAGTAACCCATGACATTTAAGTATAAGATTCAAGTATTTTTTTATTATATATTTTTTGAAGAACCGACATACACCACCCAAAGTGCAGTTACAGTAAATCTTGGTGTATTGTAACTACAACAAACTAAATATAACAATTGTTTTACAGGTAGTAAAAAATATCTTACAAAATGCTACACCTTTAAAAATGGGATGCAATAACAATTCACATTGATAAATACCAATTACTATCATCATTTGATCAGTATTGTAAAAGGCTCAAAATAAAAGCTTTGTTGTCATAGTAACAATCCTGTATTTTTATATGAGGTGTTATTGTAAAAAATGTTAGGTAGATGCAGCACAAATGCTTACATAAACTACTGTTAATTAAAAACGTATTTGTTAAATTATTTAAAAAATTTAAAAACATTAAATATAAAATCTTCCATATTGTCAATCAGCAATGTAACAAACACTGCAGTAAAGTTGAAGTACAATATAGATGCTCTATAAAATTATTTAGAAGTTGTTTTACATACTTCCTGATTGCACTATATTCCCCCCAGATATTATCAAAAAATACAATATTATTTTTGTAATATGCTGGTAATTTCCAACACATATTCTAAAGATTCGCTTCATTTAGAACTGCAGGCATAGGTACGCTTCCATCCAGATTTTCAGACGGTTCCTGGTAACAAAAAGAATCAACAAAACCAAGTTAATATGACTTTATTAGCTATTGAATTCATATAACCAATCTAGCGATAAGTAATTGCAACTTTGTCTAGTACTAATTAACAGCAATCTACAACCTACACATAAAACATGTAATGTTAGTGGGTTGCTAAGGGTAGTAAACATCAAAGGTAGTAAACGTGTAGTAAACTATTTGCGTCACAGCATACAAATAACAAATGTTTAAGGACATGGGATTAATGAAAGGATCACACAGACACCCTACTGTACGTAGCTGCAATACTATTCTAGCCTTTTAGAGCCAACGGATCCGCCCTGACTGGTCATTTACTTATCAAGTGGTTTTCATTTAAGTTACGTCCAATCCAAACCACGTACAAATGTCCTCAGAATGAGGGGTATTTTACAGAGCAGGCTCAATACATTAACCCACAGATGTAGATGTAAAAACAATCCTTAACTATTTACAACTCAACACAACAAACTGAGCCAGTCAGCAATCTCAACTTCTGTGGAAATCCTCTGTGAAATGTCCCTCTGTCTAACACATGACTGGTTTGGTTAGTAAAAGAGCCTTAAGGTGGCTGTGCCTGACTGATTGAGGATCTTTAACGTGTGTAAGATCAAAGGAAAGGGAAAAGTGAGAGGTCAGGTAAGGGTGGACAGATGTGATCGAATCACAGGGAAGGGGGTGTGGTGATTGTGGGTGCTTGGAGATGCCCCTACCTTAGACCATCTGTTTGGAGAGCATAGAAGAAGAATAAAAAAGATTTGGGGGGTGGGGGTGGAGGGGTGGGGGGTGAGATTAATGATCAAGCCTGAGGAGGCGGTGCTGGGTTGATTAGAGCTGTGGCCCCGTAGTCCTGCCCCGCAATCTGTCCATCCGCCTGGAACGACAGCTAAGGGTCACAGAATGTCCGGAGTTGCAGTTTCAGTCCACTGGGTGGAGCTAGCACACGTCTCTCCTTGTTTTCCCCATGAGTCCTGTCTGCAACACCAGCTCTTATAATATCTCTATGCACCAGCTTTAGCTTCCTATATTTTCTGTTTATGGGGTTACATACCAAGGTATATCCTAAAATTGACGTATGTAAGTTAACTGTGAAAGTCCAAACCCATAATTACCATAATACCCATAATAGTTTACATCTTACTTTCGCAATTAGCTTGTTTAAGCAAGGCTAGAATTGTAGTTTGTGCTGAGCTTTTACTTGATAGCTCTTGAAAAGAAATCGGCCCTGCTGTGAAATAATGGCTGTGACAGTGAACCTCATACTACACCAGAAACGTCTACTTTTGTATAGTACAAAGTCACTAAATTACTACCAGATTTACATATTCTCTCTTCCCTTTCAATTTCTTACGTTGAAATATTAGCCAGGGACAAGCGTTCAATGCTGGAATTGACATTATTTCAAGGTCATGTTGATGAAAAAGATCAATGTAAAAATTAATGATTAAACTGTGTGATTTCAATCAATGTCATTAAAGGTAAAAGACTGTCATATGCTCGTCATTTCAGATTAGTATAAATAGCAAGGTGAATAATGAGTTTGGATAACAAGAGTGAATGTCACAAAACAAAACGTTTAAAGCGTTAGCATTTTCAAGGCTCCATTGTTTTTCTGTCTTGCATGACAAATAATTTCCCCTTAACATCCTGATTTAAGATTTGGTTTGTTGAAAAAAGAGATGTTGAGTCACTTTCCCAAAGCATTTTGGTAATCAAGTAAGGCTAGTGCCTCATAAAACTAGGCTATAATACCACCTCCAGCATACTTTTCAAGATGTAGACAGATCCTCTAAAACACACGACCACGTATCCGTGGGCACGTTAGCAGCCCCTATCGTGACTCCATACGGTATATATATAAAGTGTTACTACCGAACTGCACCACAACAACTCATAACAATGAACAGACAAGCAGCTGGGGAGAACAAGACAGGCGGGTGAGTGACATGGCACGGACACAGGTTATTCTTGGAGTTACAAAATACATTTGAGTGACCTTCGAAGCATTGTGTACTCGCCCTGCACATTCCAAGTTCACAATGTTGTTGCTAAAAGTATGTCCCTCAAACTGACTCTCTCCCGATATACCAAGAAGTAGTCAGTCAAATAATTCAAATAAAAGTCCTAAATCAGATTTTCATTCTACAGAACACTGAGTGATATAGTATCAATAACTATTTGCATATGACCATGCATCACAGCTTCAAGTGCATTAGCGTTGTAATATGGATAGAACATTAGATTTGAAGCTGTACGGCCTCTTAAAAGACATAATTCAGTGAGATGCTGATCATAGCTACATGTAGCGTAACCTTTGCAGTAGTGTAAATTCCACTACTGCGACCCCATTGAAATAGACATTAGTTTCTCCAAAAGAAATGGCCGATACCCCATGACCCGTCCCAAATATACACTGATACATACCGCTGCTTTGGCCAACTGGTTGGCTTTCTGTCTCCTAAGGTCAGACTTGATAAAACCTGAAGTAAACAGAGGAATACAGTGAGTAGTTAGGTAAGGGTGGGCAAGTGTCAGGCAGAAAGGGGAAGGGGGTGATGATTGTAGCTGAATTATTTTTCAAGCTAAAATATTAGCTTTTCAAGTACTTTGATGTAGACAACCGAAAGCCTGAATTTCTTGAAAATATAACACAAATAACAGCTTGCGCCTATTACTGTGTTACTGATGCTTGGATAGAACTACTATTAGTTGTGTGGCATTTAAGAAATGTACAATATGTAGCATGAGGTATATTTGCATTAGGACACACTTTAACGTTCAAACAACAATGCACCTATGCAACTATGCACTGTAAGGAATGTCTCAGGCATTAGCAAGGTATGTTCCAAGGGCGTCCACTAGGGGGCAGCCCTGGATCATAATAACCTCCTATAGAGTGAAATGACGTGGTTTTCAGTTACAACATGACATTTGAAAAAGACAGGGAACACGACACATGGATTTG
The DNA here is from genome assembly GCA_903064625.1 of Mallotus villosus. NCBI lineage: Eukaryota > Metazoa > Chordata > Actinopteri > Osmeriformes > Salangidae > Mallotus > Mallotus villosus. The sequence continues at coordinate 127,385 of CAEFZP010005890.1, read as the reverse complement.
TGTGTATACTGCATGCATAAGAGAGTGCAGTACATTGGATACGATTGTGTTACTTGTTCCATGAAACGTTGGTTTTCACACCAAATACTACCAAATAATTAAATAATTTTATATTTGAAAAAGAATAATATATTTATTCGTTAATATTCCAAATAAATAACTCCATAATATGCTGAAACTGGATAGGAAACTACTTTATCTATTCCAACTGAAAGTACTGTTGTTCAAAAGAGTCTGGTTGATTTAAATGATAGATAGCACAACATTAACTGAAAACAGGCACTTCTTAGCATGGAACATATTGCTTCAAAATGTACCAATAAACCATCCTCTGTTTGCCTTCTGGGACAAAAAGAATGACCCATTGTTGAAAACACCAGTGACTGCTACCATGTGTAGTGATCTAACTTGCTACTGTTTATGTTAGCATTCAAGGTTGTATTAGCTTTTGCTTATTTGAGAGACATTGGATGAATACAATAAAGTTGTTCAGGATTTAATAAAAGAGATGTGTTTCTTTTAAATGATGCTCAACCAAATGGTGATGATCAACGTACTGAGCACATTACCTTCCTTTACAAATTAGGAGACAATGTGTGCTGTGACAGACTATATCTAATGATGTGGGCCATATCTATTCCTAACTGGAGCTATAACCTTTAGTTTAGAATAAGTGAAGAAAAAAAGTAAAGGTAAATGTGACAAAAACATACATTCCTCCAAGTGGGGTGTTTTTAACCCATCATGGTGTTTTTGACCCGTCATGGTGTGAACCATGACAACCATCTGTTATGGATGGAATGGAAAACCCCAGAATGCACCGAGAACAACACGGTGCTTGTGTTCGAGTCTAACGCTTAACCTTGAAATACTTAAACTCAACAAAGTTACAAAGTAACCATTACAAACGCTTTCTCTGAACTAAAGAGCTTTGCTCACTGTAGAACCACTGGCTGTGCACCTCTGGGTACACGCTAGTTCATGAATACGCGTCTTCAAATGCGGTGACCGGGAAAAGGAGATGTCTACCTGTCATTACAGTGCCGATGAGGAGAAAGACACAGAGGAACATGTTGCCTGCCAACGTGCCATAATTATCGATGATCTTTCCCTGGCAGATGGTAAAGATGATCCCAAACACCTGTGGTAGACGTATGGATTTAGAGGCATTTAGACTCAAAAGCACGTGCGCATAACGTATACACTTACATGCACGCAGAGGCATCATGGATTGGATGTCAAATGCGTGCGCAGACATCATTCCATATATGGGTGTGGGTATCGAATTTACAGTGTACGATTTATGTGCGAGCAGATCAGATGTGTTTGTATGAGACAAATATAGTCTAGCCCTTTTGCTTCTGATATACACAGTAGGTGAGTCGAACGGAGCATTGAAACGTATGTGTGAGCGATTCGCCAGTCGTTATTTGACTCGGGAACACATTCGATATATTTTGTGAACTGTGTGTGTTCACCTGCGCAGAGCAATTGAGAAGACCTGACGAGGTCCCCTCTGACTCTGGGTAGGTGAGCTCCACGGCAAACTCAAACCCCAGGGGCAGGTAACCCGTCATGAAGAACCTAGACGGAGAGAGAAACCACAATCAACACATCACTCAGCAAATCATTTACGAGAGTCCGTTTACGAGACGGTTATGATAATACTGCAAATCGACCCCAGTGGCCAGATGGCTGATCCTTATAGTGAATGATGAAATATTTAATATCAAGAATGGAAAGGTTTGTTGCTATCAGTGGCGAAAATCTGCTATTAACATTGACAATTATGTGGGAACACCAAAATGACTGCTGTAACACAGCACATTCAAAAAGCGCCATAGTGTCCATAATCAGCAAATCGCTTTCATTGCGTATTATAAATATTATTGAAAATACAAAGTTATGTTTACAGTGATTTATTGTAACCCTTACCCCAACCCCAACCCCGTGGTTGCTATATAGAGAGAGCAGACCAAAACATTGGCCCAGAAAGCAGGTCATGTAATAAACCAGGGTAAGTTAACTCCCCAGCTGACACCAGGAAACATTGCCAGTAGGTTGCTGCAACATTATGAATCAGCTGGTGGGTTAACTTAATCGGTATGTCACATAACCTGCTTTCTGGAATACCAGAAATACCCCCCATAATAAACATTTCTGACATCGGAATGATGTGCTGTTGACATTGATGTTTAACTTTTTGCTTACAAAGGGCACTATACCTTATTAGTGATGATTGTACTTTGAATTGAACAATAAATGAATCCCTGCCCATTTAGCTGTCAAACCTTTCGACAAACACGTTGGTAGTCATCTAACACTGTGGCTAAGTACTTCATTAGAATTTTAAAAAGACCAACGAGCAGTTGAAAGTAAAATTAGTTACTTAGTAACTAGTAACTTAAAAAAGTTAAATGTGCGAAAAAGGTCCTTAACTACAAGGTATACTTATCTACAGTTAAATGACTCAGCATACCATCTATAAGTGGGTTCTATGCACAGATTAGGGTCATTTTGGCAAACTAGTAATACAGGGTCAGTCTGTATAAAGGTCAGCTCTCACAGACAGTAGACAAGCATGTATCAGAACAGAAAACAAGCCAAAGGTGACCAGTAGATAAACACTACAGTAAATCATTGCCACAACTGTTTGGAGTCTTTAAATGATAGTTTCCAAGCATTAGCGTTTCTGGCACACTGACTATAATAACTACAGTCATTATAGTCAGACTACAGACTACAGTCCACAGTTATTCATCAATTATTTGCCATGGAAGAAGAAACTGTATTCAAAGAAACACAGCAAGGTACAAATACAGTGAAGTGATTTGGCTACCATTATCACATGCTAACAACGTTTATCTAGATCCTTCTACCCTGGCGCTAGTTCCCGTTACAGCTTCCTATTTCACGGTTGTGTGTCTGTTTCTGACGTTGACGAATGTAAACAGGAGTGCAATCCCGTTGCAGTGTGTGAGGCTTTTGAACAGCACCACTGGGCGGCAAGTTCTCTTGTACAGTGTCATGTAGAGCAGTGGTTCTCAACCCTGGTCCTCAAGTACCCCCTGTCTTGCACATTTTAGATGTTTCCCTGCTCCAACACACCTGATTCAAATGTCCCTGAGGACCAGGGTTGAGAACCACTGATGTAGAGTGTGTTATTACCCGAGAGCTCCAGCAGTGACGAACACCACCCACAGGTGGCCTAGACTGAGAGTGAAGGAATAGACCACCATCCCCACCAGTGACATGAGGTACACAGCCAGCGTGGTCTGTCTAGGGAAGTACACAGATGCAAAAACATGGAGAGAAAAAAACTGAGTACAATCGACCTTTCAGAGAAGCCGCTAAGTTTTAAAGTCTTCTTTTCCCTGCACACGTTCTTTCCCTCAAACCAACAACTTCGAACAATATGATAAATACCAGTCTGCTTTCAAAGTCAACACATATTGACCGCTCGGATGTCCTTGATGTTGGCTGTCGGAGCTGACAGGAAGACATTCACTTTCCATCATGCACTCTGTGAGCACATGACACATTTCGTACATTTCTTATAACACTTTTAGGAACAGTCACGAGGAACAACAGGCACCATTAGGAAGTTACTGTTCCCCAGGAAGGACCTCTGTGAGCACATGGCCGGTGACCTCACCACAGTGCGGGCTCAGAGATCAGAGAGTTCGGGGCGCAATCAGCAAAGCTGCAGCTGGGTCAACAAAGCTGGAACATCACACAAGACGCAGGAGACACACAACAGCGTTCAGATACTGATACAGGAGGGGGGCGGGAGGGATGGAACCAAGACAATGGGGTGGAGCGCTCTCTTACTTGTAGGTCTTGGTTCTGTCGAGCCAGATGCCGCAGATCAGGGAGCCGACCATGCCTGCGATGACTATCGTCAGGCCTATTCTCCCAGCGTTCACCTCTTCTCCCTGCGGGTCAGGAGGGAGGAGGAGGGTGAGGGGTTGGTAGAGGGTGGCACGTAGTCATAAGCCTCTCTGCATTCTAATCTGATGCCAACTATGGGCATAAAACTTTATGGAGGGTTGTGCTGAGGCTTGCCTGATTTAAGTCATGTTGGCCTTGGAGTCACCAAGGTGGTGAGTCAGGGGGTTTATCTATATTTATAAGTCAATTTACAAGCTATTTGCACAATTAATTTAGCACTATGCTGCCCGATTTCATATATTGTAACTTTGTAACATTTCATTTTTTATATTTTATTTATATCTATTTTACATCTACATTGTTTAGCTCTTTAGTGTATTGTTTAGCTGTTTATGATATGTTTAGCTCTTTAGTATTAGTATTAGACTTTTTAAATTGTATTTATACATTCTGCTTGAAAAAAAAATTCAAATTAAGATCCGTATATGTTTTTTTGTATTCACCTTCCTGCCACAGTATACAGGTGCTTGTCATATAATTAAAATATTCTCAATTTATAATGCAGATTTCAACAGGACTTGGCACCTGCACACAGTGCCAACCTGGTTTAAGGACCATGGCATCCCTGTTCTTAATTGGCCAGCAAACTCGCCTGACCTTAAATTTTAGATTTTCCTTAGTTGTCAGTTATAATCATCAAAATTTTGAAAAAGAAACATTATATATATCAGTCTGTGTGTAATGAATGAATATAATATACACTTTTAACTTTTTGAATGGAATTAGTGAAATAAATAAACTTTTTGATGATATTCTAATAATATGACAAGCATGTATTCTGTGTTTGGGTTAACTTACATGGATATAAAAACCAATTCTGAGAATATTCTTGCCCTCCCTCAGGGTCCCACCCCACCCCCGACAACACTCGACTTTGGAATGTTAGGAAACAGGTGGAAGCGACAGTGCTCGGGTCGCAGGTCGACTCAAACAGGACTTACAGGGTAGTGTTCGATGATCATGCGGTTGAGCAGAGTGCCCACAGCGTAGAAGCAGCCCACGTTCAGTCCTGTGAGAGACACACAGTCACACAGTGAGATGTACCACCCAACCACAACTCAGTGTTGCCAACGGCACCCAGTCAGGAACTGCTGTTGTCTGTGGTTAAGGTATGGCTGGGGGGCGGATCCTGGGAGCAAGAATCAGGCACAAACAGCATTGAGTTCTCCAGAAAAATGCTTCGCATACAGCGAAGCAGTCGGGGCATGAAGGCCCTAGCAGGCCGCAGGCTAACTAAGGGGAATTAAGAGGAGGATTTCAGGTAAATTATGTGAAAGTCAATTTATTTTCACCTGTAGGTCACTCGTGTTATCTAATCTCCAGGGATTGCCAGTAGTCGTATCCTGTCCTATTAATCATTTGCAAAGACATAGCAGACTCTGAACCTCAGACAAACAAATCTGTACGCGTGAAAGTAAAAATAACTACAAAGCATTAAGCCTACCATGATTATGTTGAAGCACCTTTACCTAAATTCATGACCTTGTGGGATAAGGAGTTTTATAGATATAGCTCAGTGGTAGAGGATTTTACTGCTTATAAATTGCTTACATTGATATAGCAAACACATTCATGTAGAATAATGAGCTGATACTGTAGGTCAAACAAGCACCTACAATGTTAGGTTAGGACATGACAACGTGTACACAGCACACATATCCTCTACTGTTTCTTTCCATTATGTTCGTACATGATTCTTACTTGATTCTTATCAATGTTCCTAACTTATGAGTTCACTTGTGCAGCAATAAACCCACTAGTCATTAAAGAACACCTCACCACTGATGGTTATAAAACCACTGCTGTGGCAGTTCATGAAAATTCATGACCAGTTCCGTAATTAAACGCACGAGCCTTCATTTCCCCTAGCAAGCACAGCCATAACTAACACACAGCCACAAAATGTCACAACTAAGTAGAAATATTCTTAAAGGATAACTTCTGCTTCTTGTTTTGACAACGATTATTGACGAGTAAGGATGACGGTGGCGGTGTTGATTATGATGGTGCTGGTGGACAAACCGTAGCTGATGATGAGGAGGATGAAGGGCTTGTTGCGGAGCAGCCGGAGGATGGAGGCCGTGTAGGAGTACTGGTCTGGGGGGATGCTGCGAGCCGTGGCCTGGGCCTGGGTAGGTGGAAGCTCAGGGCGCTCCTGGAACACTGGCACATAAGAACCAGACAGAAGACCTTGACATCACGTCTTCCAACGGTGGAAAGAGGGACCAGAACTGACTTCATACTCATACTGCGTAAGTTGACGGACACATTAAGCACTTCTTATGAGAGAAAATAAACACGTTTCCGTAAGTGTTGTAAAAGTTAAGCCTTTTAGTATTCTGGCCAAGTTCCAGGACCCCTGGTTCTGTGGGTTCCTGCAGAGCCCTTAGAGGACAAGCAGATGTGTATATTTGTGGTTCTTTACATCAAACGAACCTCCCCTGGGGTGGCTGACTAGCAAACACGTGAACTGAAGTAAACTGTTCTCAGTACAAGGAAGGCCCTTATAAAACCCAATCCATTCCCCTCATCACTTCGGTAATTTTGAAGAACTGTAGTGAGTGATTTATATGATTTGAAACTATGTAATGTGAAGGGGCCAAGGCCAGCATAGACTTTAAAGCAGTGTTTCTCAGCTGGTTTAGCCTCACAAACCACATTTCTCCTCGGTCATTAGGTCATTAGAGCCAATGAACACATCCGTGAGCCATTCCTCACCAGCTCGCGATCCACTTTGGGGTCGCAACCCACCAGTTGAGAAACACTGCTTTAAAGCCTAACCAAGCGAAAGCTTGGATACATGCTGCATCCTCTTCTGCGCTGACAAACGTTCCTTCAGACCACTGTCTGCTAAAGGCTCTGCTATCAACCGCTTTGGTGGAAGCAACCAACCACATTTGCATTGACAGTTCAATCTGAGTCAGCAGCAGAACTTTGTCAGCCCTAACTGAGGCAGTTCCAAGTTCCAGGGCATGAGTCAGAACCCCAGATGGCCCAGTAGGACACCAGACATCACATGAGGCATCAGACAGGCTTGGCTGACCAGTTGGTATCATTAGGTCACTCAGTACAGCAAACAAGTACAACATAAGGGCAGAAGTTGTTCATTAAAAGCCAAGTAAAAAAAACTAAACAAAACTTTGAACTATTTCTCATTGAATAAAACTTCAAATATCAGCATAAATTCTAACCCTATCCACCTCACTCAGAAAAATGCATTTGAGTCATCCACGATTACAGTCAGAATACAGATAAGTGGACTAACAACATACAACAAGTGAGTGCGAGTGACTGGCACTTTGCATTGTACTACAACTGAAAGCCCATGTACACAACTGTTCTTTTGTCTTTCAGAATGCAACTTCACCCCAACAGAACAACGGGAGTTTGTATCCATCCTCGTCCTTGCTGTCTCGTGACCTGGCTCGGTGCCTTCTGTGTGGGCGTGTCTTACAGTTAAACATGGAGCGGTGCAGACTCTATTTGTGTGTGTTTGTTTGCATACCCACAAGTTGTCTTAGCATACCTACCTCCTGAGACACTCCTATGTGTGTTGTTTGTTATGTCAGAAAGGCACGGAGCGTACAGTGTAAACACAGGCCAAGGTAAGCAGAAAGGGGGGGTGCGTTAGAAAAATAGCACGTAAAAAGGATTCCATGAGCGGATTCGATACGCCAACCCATTTCCTGTTTGTCACGTGTAATCTGATTCTATAAATGATATTCAGGTCTGATGAATACATCAGATAGGTTTATGCTGACATACCCATCAACTTACACAAATCGACAGATCTGTGGCATATCCTTCCTCTGTTTCCGTATTCTCTCTTCCCTTTCAATTTCTAGAGGCTACGTTCAGAGTAAAATGGCTTGGGGCTGTTTTGAAGCAGTCAGAAGTCCAAGACCGTTTTAATCACGTCTTTCAGACTCAGTGCTGTCACCCAAGGGGAAAGATGCTGAATGTGATGGGGGATTTAGGCCAGGTATGCTCTCTCTTGTTACCTGTTGAATGTTGCCCATTGACAGGAGGCTAAAGCACTCACAATGACATCATCACCTGGGACTCCCTGTAGACAGCGAACAAATGCGCAAAGCACACAAGCCAAAGCACTGAGAGATTTTTGAAGACAGACTTGAGAGAGGTAAGAAGGAAAGAGGAAACACAGGCATGAAGCAACGTAAACTAGGCTCAAGGTCACACGCTGATATAGCTTAAACTCCAAATTCCACTTCTCTCCCATTTTGCAATGTCCCCACTTAACCCCCCCCTTAACTAGAGTACTCACCACACCTAACCCCCATAACTAGAGTACTCACCACACCTAACCCCCATAAGTAGAGTACTCACCACACCTAACCCCCATAACTAGAGTACTCACCACACCTACCTAACCTCCATAACTAGAGTACTCACCACACCTAACCCCCATAACCCTCCAGTAACTAAGAGTACTTACGAGTAACAACGAGAATGAAGAGTAGCGTGGCCACTCCGGCTGTTATGTAGAACATGATCCTGATGTGATAAGAAAGCTGCTCCATGTCTTCAACATTGGGTACAAGAATAGGTGGCACAAGGAACCCAATGGCAATACCCAGCTGTGAGAGCAGAAACAAAGAGGGTGCATCTGAAGTTAATACACATTACAGCGATGTGGCCCAAACTATGTGGCACTCACTTGCTGACAGAGAGAGAGATGATGTAGTAGGGGTTGTTGTAAAGCAGTGGTCCCCAAACTACGGCCCGCGGGCCGAATATGGCCAGCCTACACATTTGGGCGGCCCTCTGAACAATGCCAGACTTTTTTTTCTCATTAAAAAAAAACAATAAATAATCTGTTCATTAATATGCATAAGTAAGTAAATGTTTCGATTTCAATAGCATTGAATATGAAAAAAGGTCATTACGATAGTAATAATGCTCTTTTAATAGGCTATATATCCATTAATTTGTACGTATATACGGGGCATAACAAAATAATAAACTAATCTAACATAATAAATAGATTTAAAATCATAATAAAATCTCCACAATAATACTGGTTGTCACTCCGGCCCATGTCATTTTCTGTTATCGACCGACCCGGCCCCAAATTAAAGAAAGGAAAAAATATCTGTCCCTCGCAGAAAAAACGTTTGAGGACCCCTGTTGTAGAAGGAGGAGCAGGGCAAATAGCCCTGTCTATTTAGCTATGTCTATAGGTGGTTTTCCACTTTGTATGTCCAATATTGTTCAAAGGGTGTTTCGAAAACGTAACCCGAAAAACTCTTTTAGCCTACTCAAAATGTTATATCAGGGAGGCCTTTCAGTAGAGAAGTTAACCAAAATGAAGATAATTGTGTACTCTAATGTAGCAGTACTGCAGCATCAAAACAGCACATTCTGCACAGCTCACACAGAAGGCCTCTATTTCCCGTGTGACCTAACTTGGTTTCTATGGGGTATGAAACATGACCTAAGCCCTAGACAGTAGACACATCTTCTCAGTTGTCAGCAGTGGTCAGATTGCTGAGTGGTTAGGGAGTTGGGCTATTAATCAGAAGGTTGTTGGTTCGAATCCCGGCCGTGCAAAATGACGTTGTATCCTTGGGCAAGGCACTTCACCCTCCTTGCCTCGGGGAGAATGTCCCTGTACTTACTGTAAGTCTAAATGACTAAATGTAAGTCGCTCTGGATTAGAGCGTCTGCTAAATGACTAAGTGTAAAATGTACTAATTACGCAATATCATCCCTCCGTGTTGGGTATCCCAAGTGTGCTACAAATCTGTTGTTTAGGTGTAACACTATGTCACCGTGTTCTGCTTCATCCACACAGCCAGCACGACTACAGACTACGACTATTGAGAATAATTCAATAAGTCAATCAAGACAGCTAGAGAGACGCGCTACGACAGAACACAATTCAAGCTGACCTACGCCAATGAAAGGGGTCAAAGGTTAACAGTTAACCAACCTGGTTCCCCGATACTCCAATAGAGCAAGCCGTGGACACCTCTCCCTGGCCAAACCACACGGAGGCCAGGCGAGAAGGAATGCCGAGGACAAACACCGTGGCGACAGAGCACACAAACTGGCCGAAGAAGGTGATGACGAAGAGCCCCGGGCCGACGCTACCGATCTTGATCCACGCGCCGATGCAGTTGAAAGCGGCGCCGACCAGAACCACCTCGCGCATGCCCCGCTTGTCCAGGAGCCACAGGACAGGCACGATGAGCGGAATGTAGCTGAGGAAGTATATCATGGCGAGCCAATCGATGGCCAGCATGTCGATGTCATAGAAGCGCACGAAGATGTTGCTGATGATGCCGTACTGCAGCCACATGAAGGCGTTGCTGGCCGACAAACCGCTGAAGATAAACAGCATGAGCCAGCGTCGCCGGTAGATCTTGGTCTCCGTCTTGGGCACCAGTTTTTCTTTGTCGTCACATGTGCTCTGCCAAGAGACTCTGGGGAGGGCTTTGCCCAGCGGTCCCGGAGTCCACTGGATGGAGTCCAGACCCGGAACGAGACACTTTTCCGTCTTGGGTTGTGGAAACTTGCCTCTTGATACAGAGTCTGTCCCAGAGATGTTGACCTCTACACTTTGGTCCAACATATTGTTTTAGGCCTTTAGCAGATCGGAAGACACACTGAGAAACAGATGGAAACCCCACTCCCTCCAGAAGTCTTTAGTCCACACTTCTCCAAAAAGGTGACGGTCTGCGTGCCGCTGTTCTAAATTCAACCTTCATGAAGTTGAAACGCTGTTGTGTACGTCCGGAGAATAACAAAGCCAGATTCCCACCGTAGCTGATATAGCTGTGCAGTTTCCGTTGCGTGTGTGTGTGAGAGGGGAACGTTTGGGAAGTACTCCTTGCCCTCTGGATTTTTAACAGCTAGCTGTTTGCACTAGCTCTGAGGTCTGCTCCACCTTTTATCCCCTGCAGCCTTGTCATGTGATGCTACATACTTTCTGAGCCCTATTGGCAATAGGTTACATCTCTTCATGCAGTATATCATTGAGAACAAAGATGCACGTGTATCTAATGTGACTCAACACGGCAGGTTTTGAGAAAAACAAATGTGGGTATCTGAGTCATTTTAAGTTAATGGTTGATGTTTCTTAGTATTGTCATTGTTCAACCATTGACATATTATAAGTGTTATTATGTCACAAATACAAATACAACAAATCTAGCTTTTTCCACCAATACCTTTTTCCACCATTACCTTTCAACATGAATGATTCCCTATTTGGATTTTCCCACTATATTCTTCATCCATCTGCCCCTGTCCCTGCTGATGAGAGATATCCCCATTGAATGTGATACCACCACTATTCTTCACATTAGCGTTATTGTAGCATTTCAGCAAATGCCATATTTTGCATGCCAGGCAAAATTTAGTTTTAAAACAATATGGAAATTCTTATAACATATTTGCAAAAGGTTGCTCTGTCTGAACCTAAACGGGGTTCTGATTCAAACCTTCATCTTCAAAACATAAGCTACTATTACGTCAACTAAAATTTAGTAATTGCCTCGAAGTTCCTCTTGGAAATTCTAACACTAAGTTTCAAAGGACAATGGGACAAACGTAACTGTTCAACAACTCAGTTAGCTGATATCCTGTAAGCCTGAATACTTCCCTGTTCTTAAGAGAGCAGAATCAGCCATTACAGTCATGTCAACAGGAGATCACAAGCCTTGAAGAAACATTAGATTAACTTTCAGCTGGATCCTGATTTATTTAACTGTCTTAAGTTATATGTTATAAAGTATAACATATTACTATAAAGCCTCTAAGGCAGGGGTCCCCAAACCTTTTTCTGCGAGGGACAGATCATTTTTCCTTTTTTTTAATGTGGGGCCGGGTCAGTCTGTAACAGAAAATAACATGGGCCGAGCGACTACCAGTATTATTGTGGAGATGTTATTATGATTAAATGTATTTATTATGCTAGATTAGTTTATTATTTTGTTATGCACCGTACATCCGTACAAATCAAGGGATATATAGCCTATTGAAAGAGCGTTATTAATATTGTAATGACCTTTTTTCACATTCATTGCTATTGAAATCAAAACATTTACTTACTTATGCATGTTAATCAGTGTAAACCTTTTTATAGATTTCTTTTTCAAGTCTCTGGCATTGTTCAGAGGGCCGGTCCAAATGTGTTGGCGGGCCATAGTTTGGGGACCCCTGCGCTAAGGTATTCAGTATACTGTACATATTTTTTGTACATATTTTCCTTTTTAAATGTTTAGCTGTAAGGAAGTAGGGCGAAGCAGTCATGTTCCAAATGCTAATCAAATGCTTCCCTTGGAGACAGACGAAACTGTTGGTATTGTATGACTACTCTCTCTCCTTGTCTTTCCTCTTTATATCCACCTCTCATTCAGCAAAGAGATGTCGGGAGTTCATTGGACACTCGAAAAAGAAAGAAGAAAAAACTATTCCGCAAGTTACGTTAAAAAACTAAATGTTGTCTACTCTAATTGAAATGAAAATAGTATTATGACACAACCTGTCTTTTGTATCAAACACAACAGTTGGATAGGATTTCTACTTCCTGTCCAAAGTGGGACACAAAACATAATTTTTCAAAATTTACTTCAGTGTCTAATGGAGTTGATATAACGTCTGTTTGGAGTAGTTATCTATGGCTGTAATGTCACAATTATAGGCTTGAATGGTTGAATACTCTACAGTGTCTAACTGTTAAGATAAATAGTGAGCCTTACTCAATTGGCCAGTCCAGCTTCTCTTTTCCCAACAGTGAAAGCTTTGTGTAGTCCCACCATTGGCTCTATACACTGATTACTCAAGTTAAAAATAACATATCTGGTCCAGGATTTAAGAGAGGCAGCTCTAAGCTCACTGTCAACTGAGTGCAACTGAGTAAGTGCTCACAAGTGCAATTACCGGTCGATATAGACTATTTTTGTTTATTTTAAATACATACATTCTAAACATATCGATTGTTCATTATAATAACGTTATTACAAGAGCAGAGTGTAGTTTCATCAGGGTCATTTCTACGGTGGCCGACAGGTGCAAACGCCCTGCAACTGAAGAAAACACATGCAAATAGACGCATTTATGTATTTGGTTGTGTGTTTTGCAGCACGTTTGCTGAATGCTGCGCATGTGTTTGCTTGTGTTGTCTTTTTGCATGTGTTTTCTTAAGGTGCAGGCCGTTCGCACCTGTCAGACACCGCACATTAGGCTACAGATCATAGACACAATTTAAAGAAGATGGAGATATATGTTGCATTTCATACTTGAGTTTGATATGGTCTAAACGTTTTAAAAACCCATCTGTGCATGTTCTACATTAAACTTCCAGTCAATGTGAACGTGTTGGTTACATTTCATAGCGATGATGTGTCAACCTTTATTGTCGAGGCTGACGATCACGTCCTCAACCCTTGTGCGTAATTGCGCAACTCGCCAAATGGAAACATGGGGATGTCAGTATAGCATTCAGTTAACAGGGATGTTTAACGAATGCTACTACTGAATAAGTGATCAAGTCAATGTTATCAATATTTAACTTGAAAGTTGACACATACCTGATTTCCAAAGACTCCAATGGAGCATGCAGTTGACACCTCCTCTGACCCAAACCACACCGATGCGATCCTCGATGGCATCCCGAGGATAAATACCTGCGCCAAGGAGCAGCAAAACTGACCAAGCATGGTAACTGGGAACAGGTCCGGTCTGACGCTGGCTACCTTGATCCATGTCCCAGTGCAATTCAAAGCCGTCGCAACCAGCGCAATGACCCGAAGTCCCTTTTTATCCAACAGCCAAGTCACGGGAAATATGGATGGGATGTAAGTTAACATATAGATCATAGACATCCAGTCTATAGTGAAAGTGTTGACATTGTAGAACCGCATGAAGATATTGTTGATTATTCCGTACTGTATCCATTGGAAAGAGTTGCACAAAGAATAGGAACTAAACAAGCATACAATAAACCATCGCCGCTTATATAGACGAGTGGGTTGAGACGGTTCCTTGACATTCAAGCTTGTCCCTTGTTCTGTGTGTACGGTGGGGTCGAGGCAGTGCATCATTTTCAGTTTTTCCACGTCCCTAATAGTTTGACTGTCTTTAATTTCACCATCGATGTTGTTTTTTTCGCCCATGTTAAACTGCAACAAGCAACAAGCATTAATGTCAATTGACAGTCGACTCGCCGGTTGCCTCTAACTGGTTCTTCAAAGTTAATTCTAGCAACTGTAGCTACTCCTCTTAAAAGTTCACCAATCAGAAACCGACAATCGATATAGGCAACACCCTGTTCTAATATTTTTTTACTAAAATTGTACGACGCTTGGTTGTCTAATTAGTTTGACAATGTACCCGAAAAAAATGTTTGTTTCTTCGTCAACTAATTTACGAAGATTTTCAGTTTCCCGTCTTGAAACAACTTTTAGTCAACTAATAGACAAACACAATTTCGAATTAAATCTGATCTATTTTCCCCACGAAGGCCCTTTCCCTAACGCTATCTACTTTCTTGCAATATTGACTTCTCCACCGCATGGTCACCAAAAAAAAGTATACAGTTTATACGGTTTGCATGGTCTTAGTGGCGCAAAATTACAGCAATATACGTCATCACGCGAAGGCAACCGCCCCACTGGCACGCGCCTTTCGAGGGCGGAGTAAACGGTAAAACTGTAAAAACAAGGAGACAGTCATTTTTGACAGAAATGTAATACGTCAAACATAGAAATAACAGTTTGATCATTTGAAATTCTTTAGCGTTTACTGAAAGTCCAGCGACGATTAAACCATGGTGCAATACCGTGATATTTAGCATGCCACTCTTCGCCTCTTAATTTAGAATTAGCAACAATTAAAAATGTTCAACAGAACCTTAATATAACATTTCAAAATTATGTTTTGACTTTATTTCTATTCAACACAATCTGATACAATCAAACATTCAATAAGTCATTGTAATAGTTCACATTCGCATTGCCGAGCTCTCAGAGCTAACATACAGTATTAAACAGATGTACATTGTACCTTACATTTTCTTGCATGTATACAGCGCCATCTAGCGACTCTTCAGATAAATCACACACAATACAAATAAAGAATGATGGTCAAAAAATGACTTAAAGGAAGCAAACACGTGGACCAATAAGCAGCACAAATGCGGACGCCACAGCACTTGTTCGTCTTGCTGGCTGTTACATTCTCAACTTTTACCAGTTAATTTCTAGTCATTCAAGAACAATCAGCCTTATCAGATATTATGTGCATGAGCTTTTCCTTCCTTTTCCTGAGCTTTTCAATTTGACTGTACAACTACACAAATACAATGATAGATCTGCATGACAAAACGAAAGGAATAAACAAGATAACGCACAATCTTTCAGAAAGCACAACAACAAAAAACAACATCAACATTTCACCTCATGTTGGTTTTCGGTCGTGTAAACATGGACTACTTGGTATTTCAAAACATTATTCGACACATAAAGTTAAATTATTTTACAAATCTTGTGCCATCTTTTAAAAAATAAGTAGAATCATAATATGATCAAATGTGCCAATAAATATAGTCTATTAATTATGTCACCTTTTACTTCTGAAGAATATACAACAAATAAACAAGATGCTGGCTGCTTCATTTATTCAGTGTCTTGTGGATAACTTGTCCCTAGATGTATCTCCGAGATCAGCTTAATCTCCCCTAAATCTCCTCCAATGTAAGGATAACATGAAATCACTGATCAGAGATTAAGCATCTAGAGGTAATTTAGCATCCACCTCATTGCTCGTTCTGTCAAGTAACATACATTACTTTCACCTGGGGATTTCAGCTTTTACATGGCTTCAGAGCACCACTTAAAGGTCAGTGTTGGTAGTGCGGCACTGCAATATGCTGATGGTGAAAGCTGCCATGGGGTGGGTAAAGTAGGTCGGAGGTTTGGGTAGCCAGTCCCGTACACAGGGGCTCGTGGTTATTCAGCACAGAGGTCAGATACTTGGCCTCCTCTGTCAGTCTCTTCACCTCCTTCCTCAAGGCTGCATTCTCCTTCTCCAGATTTTCGCTTTCCTGAAACAATCACACATATAGGTAAATTAACAACAGGTATGCGGTACCATACATTTTATTGACTGTTGCTTGTGAGTATGTTAAAATACATAGCAAACAGATACATATATGGTAAAGAAGCAAGTAATTATAGTACGTGTCATATTTATTCTCATTCTTCTGTTTCTAAAGGAAGGGGAACATCTTGCTGGATTGGACCTGTGGCGTGTTTTTGAAATAAGAGGAGACTGTGATTGGTTGGCCTCATTTTATTTAAATGTGTTTGTTTTCCTACGACCATCAGATACAACTTTGTCTCCTAGTCAATCTTAACTAAATACCAACCTTAAAGTACTACAACGATTGGGCTTGTTCAGAGAATGTCCTGTCTTCTATTATAGACAGATTGTTTGTCTTTGGTCCCAAAATGTACGCAAATGTGTCACATCCGTGCAAAGCCTGAGTTCCATCACAGTTGCCATACGATTGCGTGTAAGATGCTACCAGTTGTGGGTGATGGCCTTGTTCTATCCGAGCTGTGTGAACAACAAGGTAGAAAATGTTCCGCTTGGGTCTTCTAAAGGTCATCATAGAGTCAGGGAAGATAACCCAGAACTCAGATGAGGGGCCTTACTGTCAGAGATAACCCTGGGTAAATCCCTTTGCTCGCGTCACTAAGCCCAACACAGCCCACTGCCATCCGTCCTTTACCAGAAATGATGGCCTATCTCCCCTGCCCACGACTTACAACTAAATCTCATTTACCCTGCAGAGAGAGAGAAAGAAAGAGAGAGAAAAAAAACTTTCAGCTACAACTCAGGAAACAGGAAACGTGTCACTGAGGGAAAATTCAGCTTCCTGTTTATTCTGCTACGCGATGAAACCAAAACCACAAAAATACGCTGAGTGGTCCCCCGTCCCTCTCGCTCATTCTTTCTCTCTCTCTCTCTCTGTATCTCTTGCTCACTCTGTCTAGACTAAATGGACAACCCTCACAAAACAGTGCAATAGGAACCTTTCACATGGATTTAATCTACTGTCACCCACACTATGGGGTTTTTTCCAAGGTAAATTACAGTGAAATCTGGTCACACAAGGGAGTTCAAAAGAAACGGCTGCTCTAGAAGAGCGTGTGAACGACGGCATGCTACCTCCACACTGGAGGTGTGACAGCCCTTGTGTGACAGGAATGGCCCATTGTAGAAATGAAAGAACCATATTCTGTAAGCATTATCTGAGAGCATTAACATTCAGATACTCGAACCATCCTCCACAAGTTTTCAAATTGAGCAGTTTAGCCTCTCTCCTGACCGCATACAATCAGTTTGCAGTGTATTTGTGAAAGCTACAAGTGAAAATAGCTGCTCTCAACAAGGATTATAGTGAAAGTTGGTGACCTGTCATTGTGTCTAGTCACTCACCCAAAAAAGCAGTTGGAATGAGTGTGTACTTTTGTTGTGACCCTCCCTCCATCACGTGGACCAACACCACAGAGAATTACCGTAATGAGAGAAAACCAGTAAGAACACCCCCCAGAAAACAACACAATTCAGATATTTAGATTCAGTGTGATAACCACTAGTGCTGATTTCTGCTCTAAAGGGAATGACGCCCACGCTCGATAATTAATGCCCATGGGCTTCTGCAAACACACACAGCAAAGCGTCCAAGTGTGCTGCTCAACAGAAGCCATGACACATCGCCACATGGTCAACCAGCACCGTGTAAATATAATACAAACCAAAGCCCAGACTCAGTTTCTCGAAGCCTAGGTGCCTGTAGGAACATTACATTTTAGGCTAGGTGGTGGGTAAAGGTTGGGAAAGTTTCCTTAGACAAATCAGTAGACCTAAATATGTAATCTTAGCATGTGATTGAGACCAGGCTGTAAAAGACTGGTGGGATTTTCAAGGGGTAAAGCCGCTTATGATTTGTCCTGCCAAATCTGCCACATGGGTCGAATATTTGAAACAATATGATACTTCAAAGAGGTTGGAATGTGACACCTTACGGATGCACCAAAGAACCAGTTTACATTCAATGTGAACTACTTATACATCTCCAAATGTATTATAGCTACTCATTACGAATAAAGATAATAATTCTTGAGTGCAATACCTTGTGGATATAAGTGTATTAGAAGGTCTACAGTGTTTGACTACTGTTATTGAATCCCGATTTGGTTTAAGCACCTGCAAATGCTGCCAAATAATGTTGGTGCACATCCCCTATCTTCACCTCTACCTTGAAACCAATGAAACACACATAAAAGTGTCAATTCTGAGGCAGTGGTCTTTAGCCCTGGTCCTCAGGGACCCCCTGCCCTGCATGTTTTTGAAGTTTCCCTCCTCCAACACACCTGATTCAAATTAATGGGTCATTATGAAGCTCAGCAGAAGCCTAATAACAACTCATTCATTTGAGTTGGGTGTGTTGAGGGGAACATCTACAAACATGCAGATCAGGGGGGTCCCTGAGGACCAGGGCTGAAGATCCAGTGTTCTGAGGTATTAACTTGGTGCATCTTAAGTGCTGTCCAATGTTGGGAAGTGTCCTTACCAGGTGTAGACTGTCAGCTTTCTGAGTCTGCCTCATCCTGCTCTTTTGAGCAGCAATCCGGTTCTTTTCTCTCCTCATCACTCTCTTCACGTCATCCGAAGAGCCCTAGGAGAGAGAGGGACAAGATTGATGACGAATCCAAGATGCCACCAAGATACAGTTGGACGGCCCCTATCACTTAAACAGAAAACATCTCCGCATCAGCAAACTTTGCATCGAGCTTGGAACGAAACTGCCTTCGATGACATCTTATTACAGACCCAGTGGATTGAGTAGAGGGTCGGAAGGTGCCGGAAGTTATTTCAGACATGGCTGTCTCTATGTAAGCTAGCTATATTTTGCTCAGTCATAACATCGGAGGTCTATATTGAGAAGGATTTGTGGATTAGACCTTTGGGGTTTCGGGGATGGCGGGCTGTATTCAGGGCTGAGGAAGGAAGCATTCATTGATGAAAAGGTACGGTGTGGATGTCAAAGTCGTTTGGTAGGTGGTTTGATCCTGCGGTTTATCACAAAGCGAAAACTGAATGAGCTGAAAGGCCTCGAAAATGTCATCCGAGGGGAAGGGCTGGGGTTGGGTCAGGGTGTGTCTGAATGTTCAGTAAATGGATTGAGAACACAAGGTTTCATGTCCTGGAAGCGACAGTTATTGGAGTATCAGAATAACTAAGTGCTGATGCCATGCTGACTCACATGTTCAGCAGCGCCGTGCATCACTGAACGACATCTTTATACAGAGTGCAATGGCATCTCAAAGTACACCAGAATGGTAGGAGAAGAGGAGTGATTAAGCTGGCCCCAGCAGGGGCTCACATGCACACCCCTGAACAATATGTATTTAAGGGGCTAAAAGATCACTCCATGTGACTCAACCATTCTATAGACTCCGCTGACAGTTTGTACCAGAACCATACTAAAGCATCAAAGTCAAACATTTAGACTCTTATGATTTGTGTTTGAAATGGCCACAGTTCCATATTGCATTGCACACTACTGTGCATTAGAAAGCCCATTTTCACAAGTTGTATTGTAGACCAACCAAGTACGATCCACAACGACCCACGACAAAATATACCACTGAGTTGATTATCTATCTAAGATAGCTGGCCTTCTTTACAACTTTTTTTACTTCCAAAACCATGATAAACAACATGTCATGCCTTTTCCTGTAACAGTTCAAATATGTTCTAATCTCCATAGAGCTTCAAGCTGTATTGATACAATTCCCGACTCTTCAAAGGATGTGATGGACAACACATTGTTCAGCACATAAAATGTAACATGTGTTACAAAGGTGATATGTGTAGAAAATATCAGACTCAACTTATAACACCTGGTGGCATTATATACCCACATGGCATTGCAAACTGTTTTGACACACTGACATCCGCCTGCAGATTAAGCCATCAAGAACAGTTGGTGATGATGTAAACATACTATATGAACTCCCAATGTACAACACATAACTAAATAAATGTAGTTGTAAGTGTGGGACGCGTGAAAGAGATCTCTTACCTGCTTGCTGCCGGGCGATGGAGACTTAGTGTAACTTGTGTCATTGCTGTCAGAGCCCTGTGCCATAGCCAACCGCGACGGCTGAAACCCCTTGCGCTCTCTCCACTTCTGCTTTCTGTTTTTGTGTGTCTGAGTGTGTGTGTGTGTTTGTGCGTGTGTGAAACGGAGCGAGTGCCGAGCAGAACTTGGCAAATCGCTTAATGAGTAATGACTCCTTTCTTCCCTCTCTCTCTCTCCTCTGTCCCTCTCTCTCGCCTCTGTTGGCTCTCTCTCTTACTCTCTCTTTCTCGCTCACACACTTCTGCTCTCCTCTTTTACCTCCCTCTCTCTTACTCACACACACACACACCAACACACATTCAAATTGCACGCACACAGTGTGAGACTGAGCCCGCCTTCCTAATTAGCAGTGTGTGATGTGGTTCCTGGTAAAGAAAGGCGGTAAGTGACACCAAATTGGAAGTCACATGTCTGATGGAAACTTTGCATTCAAACATACAATACGAGTGAATTAAGTGTGAAATTAACCCCAGAAAAAGCCCATTTCTGGCGCAAGGACATTCTCACAGTAATTCTCAGTAGATGAATTGGCAAGGCAAAATATTCCAGGCACCAATTTTACACACAGCTTCATGAATTAGGAGTGAAAATGTCAACAATGAAGACATTTAATGTAAGCGACTGTGGGAATGCTGCTAATTTATCCGTTGAGTCATAACATGGCCATGTGTTGTAAACAGCATACGATGATATCACTGGCTGGTGAACACACTCGATCCATGCTGACGGCTTTCATGAACATGGAGAAGTTGTTTTTCTTCTCAGTCCATGCGAAATTCAGTGGAATTCGTGGAACACCAGTCTGGTACCCTGAAATATGGCATGCTGATCACCCCCCCCCAAAACCCCCCCACCCCCCCACCCCCTCCGACCTCCAAACCCCGACCCCCCAAGTTAAGAAACATCTGCTGTGTTTAGGCCTAAGCCCTATGAAGAAACTCCAGATGAGCAAATGACTCCTGCATATTTGCACATGGTTACACAATGGGTGCTTTCCACAGCCCTCTGGTTAGAGAATCACCACCTGCAGCTGAGATGTTGAAGAAGGTGAGACTAAATGAAGCCTTCTAGTTTGGGGAGAGAAGAGGGGCAACACCCCTGAGAAATTCCTATTGCGATTTACTGAACATGACTGTATGAAAGAAAAGTGGAAGTTTACGATGTGAATGCCAGAGCATTTTTAGGCAGACTGACACATCTGGCAGTTGATTGAATGAGTGACGTTCAAAGTCGTTGATTGTCTGGCTTAAATGAAGAGTGGATTTGTAGGATATGGTCGATGAATTGGTTGAGTTTTCGTCACCTTCTGAAGATTGCATTCCTGTTTTAACAATGCACAAAATAGTTAACGTATAGAGTGTATTTGTAAGGTATGTTCATGTCATGTTGCTGTCTGTCTTTTACATTTCACTATTTTGCATTCCATGGCAGGCAATCAAAATTACCTTGAGCGCCTGAAAAAAACGGGAGCAAAACAGATTCTGCTTGGCAGAACAGTCCTCCCACACAAAAACATGTTCTGCCATGGCAGGAATTTTGAAGAGCTTGGAACGCATTGGACGAGGACAGCTTTTTTTTCTAGTACTTGGCACTTCTGCCTCCAAAACAGCAAAACGAAAAAAGAAAAGCTGATCAACCTAATTCGGGTCTAAGTGACTCCAGACGTATTTGCAGATAAATATGCTCTTGTGGGTTTACCTAGCGTGGCCCACTTTAACTTTGCCCTACACAGCAGGTAGGACGAAAGCCCCCTTTCACAATAGAATTCTCTGTTGTCTTTCCATTCCAGAGAAACTGTAAAGGCTGTTTTCTGTATGCTCAAAGGACGAGGACTACTGTATGCAGTGAGAGCGACATACTACATTTTTACATTTGATTCATTTAGCCATGTGACCATCAGCTGCACTGAATGAAAATGATATAATTTTATTTTACTTCATTTAATTAAATAAAATCCTTTTCATGCAGTGCAGCAGATTGTCACGTGTATGGCACTATTTGTGAGCCGTTTTAGCTAAAATAGCCTAATTTCCCTATGCCTGCAGTCATTTACTCCTAAAAGAGTATGAGGTATTGTGAACTGACACATTGAATATAGCTAATGACATCAGCAGGACGAAAACTATGTATTTTAATCTGTTAATCTATCCTATCTAAATAAATAAACTGTAGCCTTTCATTTTATTTTAAACCTTTATCCAAAAAAGGGTAGCGCCATGGGCCTATATCAAGGACAATTTACCTTTTGTGAACATTAGACAATCCTAAGCATCACTTTTTGGCAATACAAACACTAATAACGTGTTATTGTTAACATTGGATCATTTAACACTGAAAAAGTTCCTTATTACTGTAATAGTCCACACAATTGAAATGGTTCTAAGCGTTGCAGTTATTGACGATCGATTTGCGACACCTGGTGGCCACACTTTTACGTTGCATTTACAACAAGTGTTAGTGCCACTTTACTCCAGAAGGAGGCAATATAGAATGCAAAATACGGTATAGAGCTCGAAATACTATTTATCTACTCTATGTGAAAAATAACAGCCAAAGAGCACGCAATTCGTTTTTCAGTGGTTTGATTGCGGTGATTATAGGCCAATATAGCCTATGATATATAATGTAATTCATAATTGGCCTGAGGATAATTAAACAGTCATCCTCGTAGTTAAAATCCAGGGGCTAGGGCTATACGTTCTTCATGCGGAGAAGGAGTTGGTGTGGAGGAGTTCATATTTATTTATCAGGCCAAAAATAAAACGTATCAAAAGCCCTAAGCAAAAGAGACGGGGTCTCGCTATATTACTCAGGCTGCACTACAGTGTCTATTCACAGGCGCGATCCCACTACTGAGCGGCACGGGGGCTTTGGCCTGCTCCGTTTCCGACCTGGGCCGGTGCACCCCTCCTTAGACGACCTGGTGGTCCCGGGCTCCCCCAGGAGCACCATATCGATACCGAACTTAGTGCGGACACCCGATCGGCATAGTCCACTGCAGCTCAGAACTCCTGAGCTCAAACGATCCGCCAACCTCAGCCTCCCAGTAGCTTGGATTACAGGCGCATGCCACTGCGCCCGGCGAGAACAGAGAGGGTTTTTAGAGTAGAAGAACCTTCTAATGGTTACGTCATCTGTGTGCAGAGGCCTCTAGTGGTAAAGCCGCGACAAAACACCCTAAATCCGCAAACATCCACCTCACGATAGCCTAACAATTTCCCTTTTTATAGTAATTAGTTTATGGACTCCTTTAAAACAGGTTTGGTTTGACCATTTGATCCGTCTGTGCGATAACGATTTTACGATTTTACTCAATGTAAAACACACACATTAGGGATTATGTTGTTTAACTGTTCTGAGACGTTTAAGAAAACAAAAGTTGACTGAAGTAAGTCACTTTTAAATTCCTAATGTCTCATTTAATGATCATACAGTGTATCAGTGTGGTGCAATGTTACATAGTAATCGTTTAATTTAATATTCTTGAGGGTGATTCCTTCTTCCAACCACATGGTGGATCTCTCTCTCTTTCTAAAGGACATTGCAGCCTGAAGGTGAAGAAGAGGGAGTTCTTGGCACACCTGGTGAGTGTTGCTGTGATAGTCTGGTCAGGAGACTGGGTTGAGGTCTGGGTACTGGTGAGGGGGTTTCAGGGCCATGTGGAGGTCTCTGGCACCATGCTATGCCCACTGAGAGATGCCTTTGTTAGTCTGACCCAAATGACTTGACCCGGAACCAAAGCAAAGGGGCTCCAATGAACGAAACCAATGAGCAACACTTCTCCTCCCTTATCTCCTCACATCCGACCAGAACACCAATCTGCCGTTTGGTAAACGGAATAGGACAAAATGAGCTTTCCTGTTGAGACAAGACCAAGTGAGTGCAGCAACAATAACCTCAAATCGACAAAAAATGTAGTCTATGGTCATATTGTGCTGGCAAAATAGACAAAGCACGAGTAACCGCTCATGGGTTATTTCCGGACTCGAGAATGACAGCGACAGTTTGGCGGCATGTGAGACTATTACTGTGTCACCCGGCCCTCGCCGTGAGTCGGTTTATGGGTGTATCTTTAATAGGCGTGCTTTTTCATTTTTCTTCCCTCACTGGCTGTCCTGAGAGGGGAAAGCACATCAATCTTTTTTTCCTGTCTGCTTTTTCATTACGCTGACTGCATTCTTTATAACCCTTTGATGAGACAGGGCAGCAAATCTGGGTGGGGATCGAAGATTTACAGCCTTGAAGACTGTCGCCATTAAGCTTGGTGGCCTGCTAATGAACAGTGCAATCACACCGAGGAGGTTGTCATCCCAAAGTCATCTAGAAGGGACCGCTGCACTCTTGTGACCCTGTCAGGTCAAAGGACACGGCTACTTTCATACGCCCATTTCTTTTGAACTTTGACATAAGTGTAAATGAGAATTATGCATGGGATCTAGGGGACCGTTTGGAGATTGTGACATTGATAATGCTGCCTTTTCTTTTTTCCATTTATGTATCGGATTTATCAAGAGCGGTTTACGATCAATATTTAACAAATCAGTTTGTCAAAGTACACCCATGGCACCGATATGGATTACAAAATATATATCATATCAGACCAACCTTGAGGTTTGTTGGATTCCAAAGGAAACTCATTTGTTCATTAGACTTTGTTTGCTCCATCTATACTTCTACGACCCTGAGATCAAACCTCAGTATCAGCATTACCATATCTCTTGTAGGAATGACCAAACCATGAAACAGAAGGTGTCAAATCAACACCTCCTGTCAAAAATCAATCCCAGCAGAGTTGGTCGGTGATGACTGTGTGGGTGTGTAGGGGGTGTGTGTATGTGTGAGTGTGTGTGTGCCTGGGTCCCCATGGGGGATTGACGTGTGGCAGGGTTTGGCAGGCCCAGCTGCTGCCTGGCCAGTGATGCACAGCCCCACGCTACAGTACAGGTTGTTATCATCGGACCGGCGTACCCCTGGGAGCACAGAGAGAGATGAGTGCTGTAATTAGAGGCAAATAAGCCAAGGCAAGTGCTCCTCTGGGACCCTGGTGGGGGTCTGGGGAGGGCGTGGCCGCCGCAGCTGGGACACGTGGGTAACCTGTGGGGGCCTAGCGACAGGTTCTGCGTCTCGACCTCTTTGGCATCCATGTTGGCATTCCCTGTCGTCTCGTGCTCAGTGGGGCTACGCTGTGTCGCTAACCTAATCCATGCACCAACTCTTCTTCGTCATTGGTAGATGAGTTACGTCGGGGCAGGGCCGGGAGGTATAACTCTAAGATCCAGTTTGTTGTTCACCCCTCCTTATAGATTTAGAGGCACAGGAATCCTGTCAGAAGGACTTTTGTACTCTCACTTATGAATACAAGAGTGTGGATAATGGAACACAAATGGAAATAGTAGAGTAGAGTAGAGTACAGGTGTATTGATCTCTGGGTAGAAATGTCAGCCACAATATACAAAGTAAATGGATGGTATAAAAAATATCTTATTCCAGCCCAAAACCTATTTTGTGGTCTTGAAACCCCTGCCTTATGTGCATTATATTTACAACTGTTTCACGAAATAAGCAATTATTTCACATGTAATATCGGGGGGGAGGGGGGGGGGTCATCACAGAGTTCACAGTGAGTAACCGTTTACTGAAGTTGTACCGCAAAGCCTCTCCCAACAGATCGATACCAACCTCCTGGAGACCAGCTCCACGATGGTGTTTTTTGACAGCGTCTCACAGCGAGGTGCTTGATGTCGATTCGTCACCCGAGGGCAGAGAGGCTGTGGTGTCAATGAAGCCTGGTCGTCCTCGGCATCCTCGCGGTGATTCCTCCCACCCACCCCCCCGCGCCGATCTCCAACACGCTGACAGCGGTCGATAGGCCTGTCTTGAGCACTCTTGTCAAAATTCCATGACATGACCGGGCCAAGAAGTGAAGGAACTGTGTAGTATTTTGAACTGCTTGGCACCTTGATATACCGGGGGTTTAGTGCTCGTACCACGGCATATGTATAAACCAATGGTGTGGACCCAGTGTTGCTGTGCACATGAATAAATACACAAATCTCCAGGCAAAAAAGGTCTATCCAACGTCACGTTTTCATCTTTGACGTTTCCTCTTTTTTGGCGGGGCGACAGCAAATCTTACAAAGTACCCTAGTACGCGTGTGTTTGTGTGTGGCCAACCCTTGCATGACGTCTGTGCGCCATGGGGCTTTGAGTAGAGAGATGAGATAGATTCAGCTGGAGATGTGCGGGGGGGAGTCTGCTGCCTCCTGGGAAATCAGCCCCTCATGTCCGCATCTTTAGCACCCCAGTAAGGTATCAATAAGTAGGTAATTGAATTTTGAGCACAAACACAAGCGTCAAGTGAGAGTCGACGAGGTGTGTGTTGGTGGTGTGTGTGGGTGTGTTTGTGGGTGTGCTTGTGCGCGCGTGTGGTGTAGGGGTTGTTTTCCTTTCCATGTTTACTGGTGGGAAGGCCCTGGGGGGAGATAAGTCGGATGCTGTCATCTTCTCTCTCCAGGGATTTAAGACAGGAGGATAAATGTTTAATCCATTAAATAACAATTACACTCTGTAATGGTGCTGTGGCGATGTTCAAAGAAGGGAGGTAACGTTTTTACAGTACGTTCTGCTTTGTCTAATTGTCTGACTCTGGGTAGAGGGTTCACGCTGTATCTTAGACAGAGAAATGGGACAAAGTAAACCACCTCTAAATCTTGTTCACGTCTAGTTAACATCTATTTACTAGGTACAGGATAACTAGAGGAACCTTCCGTGAGCTTCTATGTGTTTGGTTCACACAAACCACCATGAGCACAAAATAATCTACAAATGCATTTCACATCGCAAAAAAAGAGTTACATCCTAGAAGTGTTATAGATTTATGACCTTAGTGAGAAAAGAGACAGGATGCATGCATCGTCACTTGGTACAAATAAGGTACTGATTAAACAAGTGCTGTTTTTAGTAGCCCAATTGACCTTTCTAATCAACTAAACAAATCTCTCCCGCTATTAATCAATATATGGCTGTGAGTGAGTGTGTGTTTGTGTTCACTCAACACTGATATTCACACCATTAAAAAGGGATGGCATATAGGATATCACAAAGCTATAATAGGTCCGTCAAATGTCCTCACTAATCCACCACCTTCACCAATATTCCACACCTCCAGTCATGAAGAAGCATGTGATCGTACAAACGTGTGGGTATACTGGTAAGGAAAACTCCCTGCTAAAACTCTTTTTTGTAAAAGGAAAGGAAATGCTCTTGGATCCCTGACGTCCCTCCAGGAGGGAAGACAGCAGGACGGCAACGAATGAATCAATCGCAGTCTGGATTAGCATCATGTTTAACCAGCTGATGGACATCTCAAGGTGAAGACCCTGTGAAACATGTGGACCTATACGTCCGTTAAATCATTTTTAAAGCGGCCATTTTGAGGAAAAGTGACCTGCAGACTGAATGGGGCTGTTAAATGCAATGTTATTATAAAATTCATTACACGCAAAACAATGGGTTGTAAATGTAAGATTAAGATAGATTGGATAAAAATAGATTAAGGCTGGAAGACAACTTTACCAGATATTATCATGCTGTGTTCGTCCGGCAGGGATGTTACAGAATGTTACTTTGAAAGTCAAAAATCAGCAGATGTTAGTATCAATTACTGTCTCTTGCTGTAAATTAATTATGGGATATTGCTCTGGAAAACAATCTTCCATGACACCAGGATTGGAGGTGGGAGGTTCTGGGGCGAGGGATGAAAGGAGGCACAGGTTATTAATCCTAGCGGATCATAAACTAAATTAAGGGTTGGATGTCAAGCCCACAGTTTAAACCCAATGTCGAAATGAAGACCTCCATCTGAACATGGAGGTTTTAGAGATGAAAATGGCACAGGGAGGGGTTAGTGACTGTCAGAAGTAGATTTTTTATTTTTCGTTGAATAAATACATATTAAACTCGAAACCCCTCTGACCCTGTCTACTCTCAACTGTCTGATTAATCAAATCAGGTTTAGAAAATGATGAGCTGGAAAATTACAGTTGGAATATACAGTAGGTATGATTTAAATATCTAAAACAACCTCACTTGTCTGCCAGTGTCTATTTAAAGACCTTGCCAGATCAAAAAGGGACATTGGATAAATAAAGATGGAAATTCCACAGTAAGACATAGACAAGAGACCAAGAGATGGAATGTTTTGGGAGTTTAGAAGATTAGAAACGTAGGCATAATCCACACGGCAAATGCTTGTTTGTATTTCCGTTTGAGCGTGTGTGTACGTGTGTGCATGTGTGTGTATGTGTGTGTATGTGTGTGTGTGTACGTGTGTGCATTTATTTGTGTGTCTAAGTTTGTACGCAGATGCAACTGCATGCATGTGGACAACAGAGGAAAGTAGACTAGGCTCCAGAATCTCAGTACACGTTTCTTTGAAAGCTATCGTGATGACGAGTACGGAACGATTAGTAAGATCGTCGTTGAGTATGCAGAGTATAAAACAAAATTGGTAAAACTAGTCATGAACATGCAAATTAAACACCACAGATCATAAATGCTCTAGAAACAAATATTCCAAATGTTTTAAAGAAATGTACATCAACGTTGTTGACACTAGGCTAAGATTTGTTGAGTCCTGATAGCTTTCCACAAACAATGTTTGGGAAACGACATCCGGAACAAAAACATACAAAATACAATTTGTTTACAGGGTGTTCCAAAAAAACAATTTTCAACTGCCACATCCCAGTCCTGGCTGTCTTTTGTTTGTTTGAGGTTATGTCCTATTCAGTCACAAAAAAAACCTTCTCTAATCTAGCTAATTGCTATTTCCCAACGCTGAACTAACGAAGGAGACGGGTCACGAAACAACTGTTGATCAAAACATCTTACAGGGGGAAAAAACAAAGGCCTATAGTCTGACAATGCCGCAGTAGTGTTTCAACAGTTTGTGCTGAAAGCACAAAGCATTAATTAGGGCAATAACTTCATGCTAGTGTCGTTCCATAGA
This sequence comes from Mallotus villosus, assembly GCA_903064625.1. Lineage (NCBI taxonomy): Eukaryota > Metazoa > Chordata > Actinopteri > Osmeriformes > Salangidae > Mallotus > Mallotus villosus. The sequence continues at coordinate 98,241 of CAEFZP010005890.1, read as the reverse complement.
CTCCCCTCTCTCTCTGTCTCTCCGTCTCTGTCTCTCTCTCTCTCTCTGTGTGTGTGTGAGCGTCTCTCGATTGGTCTGGAAGTTTGGTGGGACCCCGCCGCCTTCGCTGCATTCCGCCATTGCATGTGCAGATGTGTTTGGTGCATAATGAGAAAGTGGAAAAAGCAGCAGAGGAGGGCCCCCCTAGAAACCCTCACAAAACATTTGAGAGAGAAAAAAAACCATATTCCTCATTGTTGTAGCTGGTAACGAGAGCTGACATAATTACTCGGGCCCATTTCTTGTCTAATTAGCACACTTCCAGAGTGGACAGGGGCTTGCGCTTCGGCCGGGGAAGGGAATCGGACAGGCATGGCGATGGCAACACAAAAAGGGGGCCCCTAGTTTCAGCATAATTAGGTGAGACAATGCCCCTGACTGTTCCTCGGCTGTGGCCGTGACTGAATCCGGGGGCTGGCTAGGCAAGCGGCCGACCCGTGAGGTACGCTGCTCCCCGGAGCCCTAATAAGCCCCTAATTGTCTTTTTCGATTCACATGGACAGAGCCAGCAGACGCTAAGACGACCCGTTCCTGGTCTCCTGCCGTGACCTGGGCCCTCTGCGTGCAGAAAGGGAGAAATGTGCGCTGACTGGTTCAAGACCTTTTTTTTGTTTTCAGCCCCCGACTCTGAGATGTCTCAGGAAAACATCCTGTGATAGCGTCCCAACCCGAAGGGTTTCCGAGACGAGTTGAGCCGAAAAACCTCTGCGGTCCTCGTCCGACCCCACTAAAACACTAGCAGCCCTGATCGACTGATACTGTAGCTAAAAAAAGGCTGACACAAAGCATCATGTTGATGGTTTGAGCTTAATTTAGCAGTGTACGGTCCAGCCTTCTTCCTATCAGACATTTGCCTGCAGATCTTGAAGTTGCAGGTTCAAATCTCCACTTGAACATCAATTTGGAAAAAAAAACATCTCCTACATGAACACGTTAATATTATCATTGTTTTTATTGTTATCTGTTGCAGTCAGACTCAATTCAATCGTTTGCAGCTAAAGTACTGGCATTGCAAGTTGTTCATCTCTACAGGTTGCATTTCACTACAAGTGGACCATCTCAACAAGTGTGCACATTCTTTGCAGTCACACACACGTGACACACACACCATTGCCACTAAGACAGATTTGTTTTGTCTTCCTCCAGACTTGTTACATATGTTTGAGGTCTTCTTCCAAGGCAGGTGGTAACCCTACAGACTTCCAAAATACATACACACACACCCTTCTACGACCCCGACAACATCCCCACCCCCTACTGTCAAGGCCTTGGAGCTCAGACCAACGTCAATTTGATGTGCCCTCAGCCCTTTAATTAGCTGTCAATTAGTGCAAATGAATCAACTCTTCGCCTAATTAAGCAATGCCACCAGGCAGCTCCCATACTTGCCATTGTGTGAGCAGCATGAGAAAACCATGCCTAGCAAACTCGCTTTGGATCACGTGTGCAACGCACCGATCGCTCTGCCAGGACGGAAGGTGGTGGGTTAGTGTTGACAAGACTTTTACGGTTACACAAAGAACACAATTCTGTGTCATTTTCCAGACCTTGAGGACTCTGCAATTGTTGATAACGCCCTGTTAGCTCTCTAAATCAGCACCTAATTATCATAACCTTGCGGTCTCCAGCAGGTATCCACCACTGATGTCGTTCTTGAACGAAGCTCAAAGCATCTACCGTTACGCCAATAGAGCATTCTGCTGATCAACACAGTGGGACTTTGTGGACCTTCTTCATGTCCCCTTGTTGCTGGAGGTTGTATCAAGCTACAAATGTCCATCCCTGGCTTAAACCAAGCAACTTATTACCTTACTCCATTTAACATTTAATTAATCTTTTATGTAAATAGATAACGTGAGACTCAGTTTGAGTCTCTGATGGATCATTTCCCCAACATGCATGTGTACATGACAAATAATAGTGTGTGTGTGTGTGAGAGAGAGAGAGAGAGAGAGAGAGAGAGAGAGAGAGAGAGAGAGAGAGAGAGAGAGAGAGAGATAGAGAGAGAGAGAGAGAGAGAGAGACGATAGAGAGAGAGAGAGAGAGCTAGAGCTAGCGAGAGATCGATAGAGAGAGAGCTAGAGAGAGCAAAGAGAGAGAGAGAGAGTGTGTGTGAGGAAAGGGTGCAGGTTTCCCCCCGATAAGAAGCCACTGCAGTCGTTCTCATCGCACACACATCCTTTTATGTTACCTACTGTGCCATGATGTCAAAGGTCAGCAGATAACCGGCCACAACAAGATGTCCAGTTTAATGCTGACATGCCCCCGACAGGTATCAGGCAAAAGTGGCATCAGAGGAACAAACTGGTCAGATATTCATGCAGAATACCTTAAACTCTATTAGCACACAACCAATTCATACCAACACAGACGGAACATTCTTGAGCTACGTGACACTGAGAAACATAGATTTAGTTACTATGATTGAACAAGTGTTCTAATTATTTTCATAGTGAGATCAAATAATGTATGGGTTCAGATGTTCCACTCACAGACTACCATTGTTTTAATTATAAAACACCATATTCTTTTTTTCTAAACCTCAAGAGAGGAACAACATGTACAGACACAAATCTCAGAACAGATGTTTCAGTTTTAAATCTTCAATCAAGGCCTCCCTTTTTTGGTGGAAAGGGACGTTGCAACATCCCATCTCGACCAAATGGGTCAGACAAAACATTTCCCACATTTGTTGATCCTCTATCCATAATACTGTTTTTAGGGTGTTTCGGTCATGTTTTTCCCTTGACCAATATGAGAAACAATCCACTTCCTCTGCTAAATAACTAAGCCAAAGCCTGATAAAGTTGAAGGAACAATGATGAAGATAAATGTGTGCGTGTTTGTGTGTGCATGTGTGTGTGTGTGTGTGAGAGAGAGAGAGAGAGAGAGAGAGAGAGAGAGGGAGGGAGAGAAAGAGAGAGAGAGAGAGAGAGAGAGAAGGAAGGGAGGGACGGACGGAGAGAAGGGGGGGGGCATGTTGACGTGATCTGACTTCAATAATCTGAGTCTCATGCTATGAAGTGTTGTTCAGTGGAAGAGCCATTAGCATAGCTATCATGGTAACATTGATCTCTGCATTCACCCTAATGAAAGCCCCCTTTAATAGCTTCTCATTAGTTCCTGCTGATAATCAGGTAATTTGAGCCTCTTCTAAATTCTTCCCCCTGTATTCTGCCACTTTTACCATGCAAGATGGCAGACAGTATCGTCAGAAATTGACAAAAAAATATATATATATATCAACCTTTTCTTAGTGGGAAGCACACAAATGTTCGGATATTATGTGCATCTTTATTATTGTTTTTAGATATGGATCTTGACATTATTGAAATGGACATAGGCCTATAGCTAATAGTAAACTTAGAACATAATTTGATTTCATGTGTTGGAGGTGGGATGCATCTGATTGTTTCACCAGTTAGGCCTACCTGGGGGTGATGTCATGAAAGATTGTCTTCAAGTAGGCCTAGATTAAGCAAAAACAATCTTATTAGAATGTCTGGCATAAATAGAATCATCATTTGATACTGGAATATACTGTTTAACATATACTGAAAATAGGAATTTCGTGGCCTATCCCAATTATAGGGAACAGTCTTAGCAATTGCATGTATTTTGCCTTGTAGTAACCGTCATACTTGATGAAGTGTGATCCAAACCGTGATTTCTGTCTTAAATCTACAGTATTTAAGTCTGAGTTGCGCCTCAGAAACTACCTATTGCATTTACTAGTATCTATGCCCAAGCGTGGCCAATTTATGGTAGACGGCAGTGCATTGCACAGCACGCATAGCACCCGTCATGAGACAAATGACTTGTATCCTATCTATTAAGCATCACAGGGGATTACTAGCGCCAAATCCCAAATCTGTTGTGGTTTGTGCAGCCACCACGCGCCGAAAATGACAGCCTGACGCGTGACCTGCGATGCCAAACGGTCCCTGATAAATCAAGTATTTATATATTCATTGCCACATGGCACTTTGATAAGGTCGTGTTATCTCTGCCTCCATCGAAGGCGTCTGCTTATTTCCATAAATTGTCTCCTCGACATAATTATCTGTCCAGATGTCCAAAAGTGTGCCACAAATTATCTCTGAACGAATGAAACTCCAACGTAGGCCTAATTGAATAATAGCTGATTAGAGAGGATTACTTTTTAAATAAAAAATGTGGGATGCTTCCCAGTTTTTCAAAGCAAATAAGATTTTCAAATGGTGAAATATCTACGTCCTAAATTCTTACTTTAATTTTAGCCAGTTTGGAATGATTAGCATTGGGGCAGTTGTTGACGGAGACATAACAATTGTTAGGCCTTTATCTTTTTTGAGCCACGAAGTATCTGTACCATAGGACACGTTATCAGTTGGTCAGTCTCACGTGCACTAGAGGATTTGAGTGCACAAACACTATGCGCCTGACTTCTTGTAGCCCATGTCCGACCTGTATTTCAAAAGGAAACTCAGGATGGGCCCTATTTCAGTTACAAGACTATAGTATTTTTTTCGTCTGCCAGTGTTTGAGGGAAACCAATGCTGGCCTTGTATTTAAATCGTTTGTGATGCAACCCTGATGTGTCCTAAATACCCTTAACTGGGACATGGTATTCATCATGTGACCTATCAAAAAAAAAGAGTTAATATCAACAGATGCGCATTCTGACTGACGCATCCTGAACTCCAAATACAAAACATTTAGTATGCAAAACTAATTAGAATATGCAAATCACAGAGCCCCCCGATTAGACGTTAGGGATTAATGAGCGGCCTTTAACAAATTAATTAGTTATTCTCTATACTGGTAATAAGCAATTGAATAACTTCAGTAGGCCTAATATTTTGGGGAATTAAACGTATAGGCTATATATTTGTTTTAGATGTCAGGCTACTTATAGATGACAAGTCAAAAACATATTCTGTTTTTAACCTATAAAGCCCAACGTGAGAAATACTCCTGTTGATATTGTTGGTCTATTATTACAATAAGTGGGCATGTAGTAGCCTAATAGTCTGCAGAATATATTCGTTAATGATCATTAATAGTCTATAAATTGTGTTTGATGTAGGCTACTACGGCTATCAATAGGCCTATAGTAATCTAATATTAGGCAATAAATACACAAATGACAACCATAGGCTACTTTACCTCCTAAAAGAAAGGCTAGTGTTTTTTTGTAAAGTATTCATTTACTTTCGAATTCACTTTAGCCTGTCATTTTTCGATTGAGGACTGTAGGCTAGCCTATTGTGTGAGAGTTATAATCTAAATTCAGTTAGACACAGACTAAACCTGCAACAAATTATGCTGGTTTGCCTGGAGTTCAGGGTCTAATCCGGCTGATTGGATATTTTACGATCCAATGAGTCCTGGATGAAATCATCATGACAAGGATGGGATAGAGCCTTGAAAGTGGGTTCCAGTGAAAGTAACAGTGTAGCCAATGCTTTTCTGGAAATATGTTTACGTGGTATATGATATAGGCTTATTTCGCGTAAAATGGTATACTTAATGTGAAAACAAACACTCTTGTTATCTTGGTAAAAAAAATATTTGGTCCTATGGCATGTGTTCTCAAACGACTTAAACGATTTAACAGTTATGTTTTCGTAAATTTTACATTTTAAATCAAAACTGTTGACCAAATATACATTTAATTTGATCAACTATTACGGAAACATTTGACCATTGTGTTGACTGTGGAATTGGACGCACAATCGCTCTCACTCAGTGATTGGCTGACGAGAAGTGACCCCTGCCGCGATGAACCTGTTGGATAAAAAGGGAATTTCTGGAGGGAGAAGAGCAGTGCGGGTTGGTGATTGCACCAGGGACCAGCTAGTGTTGGAAAAACTAATCGGGGAATACCATCAGACACCATGACAGGCAAAGAAGGGACGTTTTTTTCTGAATCTTTGAATAAACAGAAAATGGCCTCACCCACAAATCATGGGGGACCACAGCCTTTAAAGATCGGGTCTACAACGCACAGGTGCACAGGTTTCGGGATACAAGAGATACTTGGATTGAACAAGGAACCGTCTGCCCCCCCCGCGCCGTCCGTTGGAATCTCTACCGCCCAGGGCGCACCTGCTGGCCTCCAGGTCGGCTCTTGGTCCAGGGGGCGTCGGGGTTGGTATGGGAATAATTGGACCAGGCGGTATACATTCGTTTTACAGCCAGCCTGCGTTTCTGGAAGTGTTATCGGAGGCGCAAAACGTTCACCTGCAGCCGCTCAACAGGGCTATGGGACAGCTGGATGCCCATCACTCCGCCAGCTCCGGTAACACACCTTATACTTTATATATTACATACAAGGAAAACTGATATTTAATTATTTAAAAAATAAATACACACGAATACAAATATATATTAGTCCCATAGCTGATAGGGTAGGCCTAACATTAATGTTAATTCACGTAGCCTAATACACTTTCGTTTTGGAAGACGGGCCCCTAAAAAGCCTGTAGGCGAATTAAACAATGTTTTTAGAATTCTGTTATATGGCTTTTAGTTTATCTTTATCAAATAGGATAGGCTACTATGAAAATTGTAAATGGTTGCTGAATTCGTAAGATCTAACATTTGGCAATGCTATAAATTGTAGGCGTGCATCTCACACTGATGTTTATTTACAGACTCAGACGAAGTATCTTCCAGTGAAAAGAATTTTTCTAAATCATCTATGTGCCAGAGCAAGAAAAGAAAGAAAAGACGCCACAGGTAAAACATGTCATATTAAGCAGTAGCCTTTTCTTGTTGGGTTGTTGTTGTTGCTACACTGTGTCCAACCACTGCAAGAACTGTGATTATCTGCAGCCCTTGCCGACTATGCACTATTTGCAGGCTATTTTGGGGGGGATAAAAGTGTTGGCTTAATGAATAAAATAAATGTAATAGCTGTAATATTGTAATGCTTTGTGTTAGGCAATTCCTTTTGTATTTTGTAATATGATGACCGTATTAAAGACAATTCATGAAGGCCAAGCCTTTCGAAACCAAGGTAGCGCAAGCGGAAATTCGATCATTTAATTGATCGTATAGGCCTTCCCGAATATCCCAAAAGAGATCTAAAAATTGCTAAAATAACTTTTTATTTATTTAGCTTATTTAGCGTTTGCCTTTGTGACATATAGACTAGTATTCTGGTTTGGTAGGGTATTTAACAAATCGGATAATTCAAATGCATAATCAGAGACCAATTCCTTATTTGGACAACATCAATACAACTAAACATAAATTGGCATCAACATAATTGTAGCCTACTCTGTTAATTACGCACGTTTTCAAACAAGACATTATATCAAATAGTCTGAAATTGCCTGTCAATTCTAAAGTGATTCTAAAGTGATCTCCAGTAGTCTTTGGGGTTTATAATTCTTACTTGTGTTATTAAAGTGAACCATACAAATGTTGTTGCTCATCCACTTGCTATATGCATACTATACATTTTTGGCCTATTTGAATTGAGCATCAGATCAGCTGAAGGGTAAAAATTGAATATGGAATAGGACAATAAAAGGGGCATAAAGAGGCAAAACATGTGGAACAAGAAATCATGTGAAAAAATCATGTGAAAACTAAAGAATTAAGGTTTGTACAATACGTTTGTGTTATACATTTCTATTTTCCACTATCTCCAAAGGACCATTTTCACATCTTATCAGCTGGAGGAGTTGGAAAAAGCCTTCAACGAAGCCCACTACCCAGATGTCTATGCAAGAGAGATGTTGTCGATGAAGACAGAGCTACCGGAGGACAGGATACAGGTATTTCATCTGCATGTGCTTTTCTGTGTGGATGTGTATGTGTATCTGTGTGCAAGGAGCAATATCACAGTACGTTCTCCGAGTGTTACAATGTATTCATACTTCAAAGTAGTTATTTCGTGGTCCTGCATTATATTACATTTCCATTCAAACAAATGGCAAAGGAAAAAACGAAAGCTCCCAATACATCTTTTAATGTTTCTAGCAATACGTTTTGGTATATTTGACATAACATAACATCATCATCCTCTGGTCTGTCAAGTTCTCTCTAATATCTACAAACAAAACCATCTAAAATATATCATCACAGTCTGGAATCTTCCTCCATATACTTAAATAACCAAGTGAAGGAATATCACAAATATATGCAAAAAGGAAAAGAAAAGATACTCTGCATTAGCCAATAAATACAGTACACACTTTGAAATAAAAGAAAGAAAGAAATAACGAAATAGAGCTTTGAGGACAGTCAGATTGAATGAACATGAGGCCAGAAGAGAGACAGCTAAGGAAGAAGAGTTGACAGACAGATCCCGATCATCACACTACCAAAAATTAACACCCAATTTACTCATCCAGAGTAATTAGTCGAATCAGAAGAGCCTGCCACCTCTCCCCTCGGGAGTCAGACAGGCTTGAGGAGCCCAAAATGAAATGATAACTACATTGAAATTAATTAGCATGGGTCAATGGCAAAGGACTCTCCTGGGCTCAAACCGATTTAATTTCCCGTGATATTTGAAGAGCCTGTCGCCCATCGATTGGGCCTGGAAATTAACTTATTTTTCAATCAGCCTGCCTGCACCCCAGAGGTCACCTCTCTCTCAGCCCTGCACACATGCCCGTGCACACGCACACACACACATTCAAGATGCGGACACACACACACAAGCACTCGCACACACTTACGCCGAAACAGTTGTCATGCTCACGCACGCACACACACACACACTCACACAACCCCCCCCGTCCCCGTCCACACACACACAGGCATGCACACACACCTCTGCTCTCCAAGTGTTGCTGGAGATGCCGTTTCTCATCAGAGGCCTCTCTCTATGAGATTGAGGTTATCATCAAATCTACCTGAATAGCTTTCCACGATTGGCTTTGATGGTTTTTAATTTCATTCTCTGTGCCCCCTTGCCCCAACCGCCCACCGCATCCTCCCCTCATTCACACGCACACATAAACCCCCATCATCCGCCTCCTTGGCCACCCTCTCTTGCTCATTCCCCCACCCCCCCCTCACCTCCTCATCTATATGCACATGGAATTTTAAGGCTGGGAGGCTATTACTTGGCCAAGCACTCACACTGTGGAAATCAATTTAGGCACTTGAGGAGCTAGGGGGAGGGGCAGTCTAACAAACTCCCTCTCCTCTCTCTTTCTCTCACAGAGACACACACACACACACACACACATACATACGCACAACCAACCTTTCTGCAGAGTAAACGTTACAACAGAGGGAGGGTCCCAGTGGAGACCATTTACAACAGATATACCTGAGTATGATATATCATTTTGTATTGGACAATTTAAAGTGGAAGGTGATAATATTCATGTAATTCTGCAAATGAATAGGATGTCCATTGAGTCATATTGTCTTCAAGGTGGGAATGTTATGCAGGAAACCTTTTACAACCAACTTCACAAAAACTAATCAGAGCTCATCCCATGTTGTCCATTTAAACGTTCAAATCTCTCAATTTAATTTAGAAGACAGGTAAGGTGAGCTATGTGCTTTTCAGTTTTTTCAGGTTGTTCAATCTCCCATGTCTCTCTCCCGGTAGGTTTGGTTCCAGAACAGACGAGCCAAATGGAGAAAAAGAGAGAAGTGCTGGGGTCGTAGTAGTGTCATGGCCGAGTACGGACTGTACGGTGCTATGGTTCGCCACTCCATCCCCCTCCCAGAGTCCATCCTAAAGTCAGCCAAGGACGGCATCATGGACTCCTGCGCCCCCTGGCTGCTAGGTAAGAAACTGCACCCATGACACCTGATCGCATTGGCAAGGGGGAAAAGAAACACATCATCCACCAATTCACTTTAACTTTGAATGAACTGTAAATACAGATATATTGAAAATGTCATTTAAATGCAGGATTTTAAGATGTGGCTAGAGAATTATTTTTTACGTAGGTTTCTTTCACTATGCCATTGCATCCACACCATGGATCAGGTAAAAGAACGAGCCGCATAGCATCGTTTTATTTTTTGGCTCCAAAATACAGTTGTGATCTCTGACCCTCTGTAACCCCACTGCTTATTAGGAGCCAATAAAAAGGTGTCTCTGTCAATGATAGGGGTTAATCGATAGGGTGATAATCCCACTTTATCAGAAGGGTTTAAATAAAAGCCTCTCTTGGCCGTCACATCTGTCAATAGATTAGCATAAATCTATGAGAAGGTGACTGTAATTGAAAAAGAAGCAAGTATCAGCAGCATAGGAGCATAGTGTAGTGGCTCACACCAACAATGAGATCTAGAACCCGCACATGAACACAGACACACATGAACACAATCCTATTTGTACTGTTTGCAAAAAAAACTGTGACGCCTGGGTTTCCAGCGTTGTCGTTTTCAGGTGTGAACACCTATTTTGTGTGGAATGTATCCTAACCGGAATCTCAACGTTTTTTGACAGGTATGCACAAGAAGTCCATGGACACGACCGTCCCCACGTCTCCAGGGAAACCAGACACACCTCAACCCCCTGCCAGAGAGAGAGTGGTGGAGCGAGAGATGGAAGAAGAGGAAGAGAGAAGGAAGGATTCCAGGTCACCCATATCCAAAGAGGAACTGAGGGAGAATAGCATAGCTGCACTCAGGGCAAAGGCCCAGGAGCACAGCGCTAAAATGCTGGGGACAGTTTCTGGGGACGGACCCTTGATGGAGACAGAGGAAAAGGACAAACATACAGGACAGAAGAAGACAGCTGAGGCAAAGAAGCAGTGAAAAGACATTAAACAAATTGCTGCTCTTAAAAGACTGTGAGGCCTAGTTTTGTTGCTGTGCCTTTCATGTATAATAAACTGGTCTCTCATTGAAATGGTAAGACACTCCACAATCTGGGTTTAGCTTTGATCCCAGAATGCTCTACTGTGGTCATGTTATTTACAAATTATATAGGGAACATTTCAAATGCAAATGTATGTAATAACTAGTTTAACAAGTGGCAGCTACTTGCTTTTTGCAACAAAATATTTTATATTATAAATCAACTGACTAAAATTAGCAGACCACATTACAGATTATACATGGAGTCAAAACAAGAATTTGTGCAACAAGAAAATTAATCAAGCCTTTGTGAGTGGTTTTCATTTGACCTCAGATGTATATATTGTAAGTACTGAAAATGAAATATAGCTACAGTTCACTAACTGATACAATGTGTTTTGTCCCTGTTTCTGTAAAATAATAGTAAAATCAGTGGCTGTTATTCTGATTTTCCATCTTATTATAGATTCTTTTGTTGTGTGTTTTTAAGATTGATGTGCCCACACATCCACTCACACACATTTACATTTACACAACATCCCCATCAAATAATAAATGGTAGAAAAAACAAACAAATATGAATCTAATTTCAATAGCGGCTAGACAACAGCAAAAACTAAATATAGCTCAGTTTGCGCAATCAGGATCATGAAAAAAAAGAAAAAAAACGGTAACCCATTATCGTCGGCCCACAATGTTTAGCGACTCCCCTTTAAACGAATTAACCATTCCGTTCACTCTAAAGATGTTGTAAAGTTCCCCGAGTTCTTGTCAACAGATGATTTTCAATACATTCTTTCAAAACTTTTTTTTTACGAGATTGGCACTTAGATGGTGTTTTGGTCGCTTTTATGGCAACAGAAGTGTAATGATGTGGAAGATCTGGAGATGCTACTCATCGACTTTGATTTCTTCATTTAATTGGCGACGTGTTTTAAAAAGAAAAATTTGGGGCAGAAACTATAATATAGCAGCATGTATGCCAGAGGCAGCTGGATTTTTAGGTGTAAACGACCATACGGGACTGCACGAGTTTTCTGTCATAGAATGTGACAGGTTTTGGGGCGCAGTGGCGCGTCAACGGCTATCCTGGATAAGTCCCTTTTCCTCCGTTCAGAACTGTGATTTGACTCAAGGCAATATAAAGTGGTTTGAGGGGGGGGAGATAAATGTATCTGGTAAGATTTTTTTTTCAAACTAACTAAAGTATTTGCATGCTTTGTGTAGGCTATAACAACATGCTATTATTGGAGGGAAATATGCAAGAGTAGCCCATATCCCATGGCATATTAGTATTAGAGTAGGACAACTTCGTTAGTTGGAGGGATATATAGTTACTGACCTAATTTGTCATGAAAAACCCTTTTCGTTATAGGGTTAGGATTAGGAGACAAAGACTCGCTTGCAAGGTGCAACGTTTATAGAACACATGCACTGTGTTCAAACAATGAAGCTATAGATTGTGTGTGAGTATGATGTGTCGTGTGAGAGTATGATGGTGAATATAAGATAATGTGATACTGAGTGTGAGAGAGAATTAGACTATGGTGTGTAATTGTGTCCTACAAGGGCTCTCATACTTGTCAATGAATGTGTGTTTGCATCAGTAAACTGCTTGGACCGACATGTACACACCTGCCCAGAAAGAGTTGCCCTGATCTGGGAGAGAGACGAACCAGGGTCCGAGGTCAAGGTCACCTACAGGTTAGAATATAGCCTATTTTATCAAGGTCACATGACATGAACAAATAATACAGCTAAACATATGCCGTTCTTATTTTCTAGCATGATCGCGTGTTTCACCATGATCAATTCCTAACCTAAATACAGCATGTTCTTTCGAATAGAATAATCACACTCCCCCCCCAAAATTGTGCAATTTCTCCCCACAGACAGCTGTTGGACCTGACATGTCGCCTGGCCAATTTGTTGAAGAGGCAAGGGGTGCGTCGGGGGGACTGTGTCACCCTCTATATGCCCACCTGCCCCCTGGCAGTGGCCTCCATGCTGGCCTGTGCCCGTATCGGTGCTGCCCACAATGTGGTGTTTGCAGGTTTCAGTGCCGAGGCCTTGGCTGATCGAATCAGAGATGGTGAGGCTGTCTGGATAGCAGTGGGCCACTGACATATAGAATCAGAGATGGTGAGGCTGTCTGGATGGCAGTGGGTCACTGACATATAGAATCAGAGATGGTGAGGCTGTCTGGATGGCAGTGGGTCACTGACATATAGAATCAGAGATGGTGAGGCTGTCTGGATGGCAGTGGGCCACTGACATATAGAATCAGAGATGGTGAGGCTGTCTGGATGGCAGTGGGCCACTGACATATAGAATCAGAGATGGTGAGGCTGTCTGGATGGCAGTGGGCCACTGACATATAGAATCAGAGATGGTGAGGCTGTCTGGATGGCAGTGGGTCACTGACATATAGAATCAGAGATGGTGAGGCTGTCTGGATGGCAGTGGGCCACTGACATATAGAATCAGAGATGGTGAGGCTGTCTGGATGGCAGTGGGTCACTGACATATAGAATCAGAGATGGTGAGGCTGTCTGGATGGCAGTGGGCCACTGACATATATAATCTAAGACAAGAATGAAAGACAGGATGATTTAAAGCACTGCCATTAAATTGGTGATTTGTTTCGTTTATCAATACCAAGATTGTGACAGCGGTGTCAAATCAAGGGCATTTTTATCGGAAGCGTTTTACAAGTACACATGTAGGCTACAACTCATTTCTTATTTTTAATACACGCTGTGTGTCAATAGAACTCTGAATGACCTCACAACTGATTTAAAAATGAGAAGGACTTTCCCAAGTGACCAGTGGGTAATGATTGGTTAGATCAAAGCTTTGGGCTACTTGATTGACTGGGTGAGCTTTTTATAGATTTTTCACCAAGAGTAGGATTTGATGTAACGTGTCCTCATTCACCTGATGAAGCAAAGGGTCAGGTTTCCCTAATCCTGCACTAAGATCGAGATTAACTAAAGGTTTGGGTCAGGTCTCTTTTCCATGCTGTAACGAAAGCATGAGCTCAAATTCAATTGAAAACAGCCCAAATAAGATAACAGTCTAGTGTTTACCTACAGCTAACAGTCAATTTGCTCAACCATTGTTCCAGCCCAGTCTAGCACAGTCATCACAGTCAACCAGGGAGTAAGAGGCGGCAAAGTCACAGACTTGAAGAAGACTGTGGATGCAGCCGTCCAAAACTGCCCCTCGGTCCGGCAGGTGCTTGTTGCCATGAGAACAGAGAACCCGGTCATCATGACGGATAGAGACATCCCCCTGGAGGAGGTAAACCCATTAACATCCAGTAATACTTCTACATAAACGGGGGTATTATTATTGGACTCACAAGTTTTAGGCCTGAATAGTTTACAATAATCTTTTTTAACTAAATAGTATATGGATAATCTCAGTTAACCGTGGATTGTACAATTGGGACCACCTCATTCAAGTCCGACATTTCATTTGGAATGTAGAAAACGTGTACCAACTGCATATGCAGCGAAATGTATACTCTCGCATGTTAGCATTCTGACTGTATTAAGACTCCAAATGTCTGACTTGTTGGAGCCCCTGCAGGAGATGATGAAGGAGGATGTGGTGTGTGAGCCTGTTGCCCTGGACAGTGAGGATGTGCTGTTCCTGCTGTACACATCTGGAAGCACAGGGAAGCCCAAGGGCCTGGTCCACACCCAGGCTGGGTACCTGCTGTACGCCTCACTCACGCACAGGGTGAGTCTTATCTGCTTTTCCTCTCCGACAGTTTCGAGGTCTGGGGGAGGAAAAGAGAGAGAGAAAGAGAGAGAGGCATATCGAAATTCAAAAGTGGTCATTGCAAAACGGTTTCTTGAAACTTGTACAAAAGCAACTTTTGATTGGAGCCTTGCACTATGGGTCCTTTTAGAAAGGTCATGGTGTGGTAATTTTGTTGTGACACTCACTAGGAAGTTACTGAGAAACCATTTGTCACACTCTACCCTTCCAACAAAGATGTCTTTGGAGAATTAAAATGTTGGTAACTTTGGTATCAATTTAGGATCATATATATAAATGTATTGTTCAAAATGGTTATTTAGTTGTTACATGATAGAAAAATAAAAGGTCCTACAAATTCCTTCAAGGGTAACGAAGGAATTTGTTAGGACATATTCTGCAGTCAAAGGTAAAGTAAAGACAAATTGGATGTCATCATAGAATTCCTTTTCCTACCGAGACGAGAAATAACATACACTATGTTTGCTTCCCTGTTCTCTTCTTCAGTATGTCTTCAACTACCACGAGGGAGATGTGTTTGGCTGTGTGGCAGATATTGGCTGGATTACGGGGCACAGTTATGTCGTATATGGGCCTCTCTCCAACGGAGGAACCACAGTGCTGTTTGAAAGCACACCAGTATACCCGGACCCAGGTTAGAACATGAGCCTAGTTGATGAATACACAATATTTGGCGATCCTTTTACATTAATGGTACATAACTACCGTGTAACTATATTGTAATACTTACATAAAAACATTGTCGGTTGTAGGAATTGCATTTAAACTAAATGGTATTAAGTGTTGATGTATTGGTTATTACAAAAGTGTTAGAGGCCCGGAATGGGGAGGGGATGCAAGAGATAAGTGGATGTTGTAAAGGGGCAGTTGAAGCTTGTGTTACAAAAACAAGATCAATATTGACATCCACTTAACTCTGGAAAGCCCAACCCGAGTTTCACTTGTGTAATAACTTGTTACTGATAAACAGTAGTGACCTGTAACTACATTACAAGTCCTATGCCACTGCTAAGTGCTAATGTTGTTACTTACTACGGTATTACTAGGGATTGCTATGCAGTTATCTGGAAGCTAATATAACCTTGATGTAAAGTGTTGCACACTATTTCATAGATGATCTGATATCAAATAGTGTTCACATTTCATTTTATAATAATCATTTTTTCTTGAATGCATTCTTGTAAAGCACATCCTCAAAACTAAAGGTTTCTACAGTGTTCTTTGAAAACGTCTCTTGCTTTGGGAGTAGCTGTCCATGACATGCACTCGACCCAACAATCCTTTCCCCTAAATATAGCCCCTTTGTTTAAATTCACTATAGGCCCTCTGTGCTTGGTGGTGATTTAATATGCTTCTGACACGCAACATAACCATGACGTAATACAGCTTTTTCCAACCATGTTCCTGGAGAGCTACTACTCCTGTAGGTTTATTCTCCAATCCCTGTTGCAACTAACTGGATTCAACACATGTATATTAGAACATACTATAACAAATATTAGAATTGGGTGTGCTAAATCTACAGGAAGGTAGCTTTCCAGAAATAGTCAGACACTCCTGATATAACATAACATG
The DNA here is from genome assembly GCA_903064625.1 of Mallotus villosus. NCBI lineage: Eukaryota > Metazoa > Chordata > Actinopteri > Osmeriformes > Salangidae > Mallotus > Mallotus villosus. Next base: position 82,068 of record CAEFZP010005890.1, on the reverse strand, counting down.
TTAACATGTATAACATGTTTTTAACCTGCTATTTGCTGGCCCAAATAATGACACCGTCTCTCTTATGGGGTTTGCAGGGAGATACTGGGAGATGGTTCAGAGACTCAAGGTCAACCAGTTTTACGGCGCCCCCACAGCTATCCGCCTGCTTTTGAAGTACGGGGATGAATGGGTACAGAAATACGACCGCTCCTCGCTCAAAACCCTGGGCTCTGGTATGCCAAACATCAGAGGCTGTCTTAGATCAAAATGTCCTCTGCAAGCCACCCAGTATTGTCTTTCCACTGTACTACTCACTGTACTGAACTATTTATGGCAACATGCTTAGTTAGCGCCATGTTGTTAGCATCATGTGGAAAATGTGTGAGGGTTGAAAGCAGGTATTTTTCTTATTTGGGATGACTCAGGAGAACCTTGTGGCCTAGAAGAGCTGATCCACATAGCTGAGCCTAACTGCCTAGCCACTGTAGAGGGCGCATAGTTTCCAGTAAACTGTAAAAAAAGAATGATGGAAGGGTACTTAGTGAGTTGGATGTTTGAAGGTGACCAATGACCATGCTATATCCTCAGGACTTCACTTCTTAATCGGATTCTGTACTTGTCGACACGTACAGTATATCTCTGATGCGCTGATAGATGATTACCCTTCAAATTCCATCCTGCTGGCTTCACATGATCCATACTTTCCCTAGAGGTCAACGGGAACTAGTCGCCCTTGTCATGTAGGGGATCAAATACCAGAATAGCCCCCCACACAAACACACACACGCACCCTTTGCCCATTGCCAGTTTCCGATAAACTCCTCCCTGTTTCCTTTGCCAGTGGGCGAGCCAATCAACAGCGAGGCATGGGACTGGTACCACCGTGTGGTAGGGGACGGCCGATGCCCTGTGGTGGACACCTGGTGGCAGACAGGTAACTGGGATCCTCACCCTGCTGTCTTCATTACATTGGACCTTTTATCAGATCACTGTTAGATTGAGTTTTACTGTCAGAAGAGAGGCCAAGGAAGACAATCAAAAGGAAAAGAGTTGGTTTATTAGTCGAGCTGCTCGGATCACACCGTCAGTTCATGACAAAATGAACGCATGAGTGAAGACCATGTCTCTCAGATCACCATTATATAGTAGCTGGTCAGTTCAGATATAGTAACACCCAAGACATGTCCTTAAACAGCACACATTCCAAAGAATGCTGCACAAGGGAAAGGGTAACCAGGTGCTGCGATAACAGCTGAGTTTGGAGATAATTATCTAATTCCTCGCTCTCCAGAATTTGCAGAAAGTGCATTCCTAGATCTATATGTGTCCTTCTAGGGGCCTCCGGAGCGACCTCTTTACCTCACTAAGACACATCACTTAGCAGACACTTTCATCCAAAGCAATGCACTACTAGTGCATGTAGCAAGTACAGCAGAAGATCAAGGATCAGAAAAGGTATTTTGTTTTTCGACGGTCAGACTCAAGGAACGGTCTGTATTTACTTAGTCACATCCCCAAAGTAACTACATCTCAGTTACCAGGCACAATGAACAAAAATAATACTACAGTCCAACAATAATATCACACTTACTTAACTACAGTGTGACGACGACATTTAAATCACAGCACTGCATAGTACAATGCAGGAAAAGATGTGGCATGAAATAAGGGAAAGGTCAAACATTTTAGTGGGTATGCCACCTCATTCCAAAACCTTGTGTTATAGTATATTAGCTAGGCGGCTTTAACTCTGCATTTGGATCTGTTATTAATAGAGCAGGATCTGGTCCGCCGACAGAATAAAGACAATCCATGTCAAGAAATGCAGAGTTCATGAACTTTCTCGAAGGGAGCTTCAGCAAGCAGGGGAATAGAGACTAAAAGTCTTAAAGGGGAGAGTAGCCCATTCCTCCCACCAAGAAAGGAATGACAGCATTTTATAATAGAGCCCACCCCCCATACACACACACACGCACCACACGCACTACACACACATATATATAAATATATTCCTCTCTTGCACATGTCCACATCCAGTTACAAGCCATTATAACACTGGAATGGAATTTTCCTCTTCATGACTCCTTCAAACCACCTGTTTTTCTCATTTACTTTGATATCTGCAGCACAGCAAAAGCTGAACTGTGGCAAGATTTTAATAAAAATCTCTTCTCAATATCATTTTCATTGTGAGGGTGAACTTGAAATTTAGATTCTATCTTTGAAGTCTGTTTCCTATAAATTGCTCTCCCGTTGCCCATACATCCAGTCATCCACTAAATGGCTGTATACTGCTGTAGATGCTGTACACGTTGAAAAAGCTGTTGCTTGATAAATTGGAAATGACAGACTGGAGTGGCTGCACAGCCTCCCCTCTCTCCCCTTCTCTCTCTCTCTCTCTCTCTCTCTCCCCTTCTCTCTATCTATCTCTCTCTATCTATCTCTCTCTCTCTCTCTTTCTCTCTCTCTCTCTCCCCTCTCTCTCTCTCTCTCTCTCTCTCTCTCTCTCTCTCTCTCTATCTCTCTCTAACCCTATCTCTCTCTCTCTCTCTCTCTCCATGGTAGAGAGCAGACAGGAGATGCAGTAAGTCTGTATAATGGAGTATGAATAATGGCTACCCCCGTTTCTGAAAGGCTTGCTTTCTTTGGAATTGTGGTGACGAAAGACAAATGCAGGGTACAACTCACACATTTTGAATTAAGTACAGTATTATTGTCCTGTTATGTCAGCACAAACATAATTACAGGTCTGTAACCAACCAATATTCATCTACCAAAGATGTTTAGCAGGAAGTATAACCGCAGGTTTTCAAATCTGATTTCCCTGATAAATTCTAGAGGATGAAATAACATGCATATTGACCCTATATATGTCAGCCACAATCCCGACAAATTAGACTCATTTGGTAATGACAAAATCCACCAAAAGAATGTTAATTAACATGGGAGTGGCAAATACTCATAATTAAACATGCGTGAGTCAAGCATTACAGACACAGATATGACCCAAATCCCCTCCTTCAGACAGAGGATTATACTGTCATTTCGTTATGTTTTTTAGTCTTTTCCGCCATTCCAATTAGTGAATAAATGGCATTATTGAGAATTGCTGGCAGTTTGATCTGTCCAAAAGTAGCCCATTAGAGGATAAATCAGATTCTGACCGGCCGTTGGCACGGCGCCCCCTTGTCGGATCATCCCTGGTGTCCTACTTACGGCCGGCACACTCAGCTTGTGCCACAGTCCCCAAATTACGATTGGGTCCCAGCGAGTGAATCAAACCTAATTGTGTTGAATTTACTCAATGCGGCCGCGATGCGTCTCATCAAACATCTGCAGTGAGGCTCCTGGGGCTTATGGACGGTTCATTTCCCAGATTTCTTCCACGCATGGCCAAATGTTTTGTCACTTTCTCTGCTATCATTTGTTTGCTTTGTGTTCCCTTAAGCAGCTGTTGAGAGAAAGGTCATTGAGTCTGATCATGTATCTCCCCGGCATCTGCCTTCATCTATTTACCTCTGAAAGCTAATGCTAAAGAAGACGACACGAGGGATCTTTTTCCACTACTGAATCTACACGTGTATTTCTCTGGTCTTCCAGAGACAGGAGGGATCTGCATCTCTCCTAGACCTTCTGACCCGGATGCAGAGATCGTTCCGGGCATGGCCATGCGGCCCTTCTTCGGGATCAAGCCGGCGCTCATGGATAGCGAGGTGAAGCGCCCTTCAGGGCCTCTGCACTCACACACACACACACACACACACACACACGCACACACACAAAGACAAACACACACACACAGGGGCCTCAGGATGAGGCTGTAAACAGGCACCAGCTGGATCACTTTTGATACCAGCTTCAACCCACCCCCCACTTTTCCGACAACAGACCACTCGGTCCCATGCCAACTGCCCTATTAAAAACCTGTAGTCCGCCGGATGGCCGACGGGTTGCTTTTGCTCCCAGAAGAGGCACAGATTGGGCCAACAGTTGGAGTGGTCTCTGAGCTGATCTCCCCTCTCTGTTTCTCTCTCGCTCTCGCTGTCCCCCGCTAAGAGGCCGAACACTCCCTCGATCTGATAATCTGTATTAAGAGGGCTACAGCTGTGCCTGTTTTGAGTGACTTTAAGTAGCATTGTGTACCATTTGACAACGTTTTAAAGTGGTTGGCAAACGGAGGAGGACACGAATGTTGTTGATGAAAGACTGGGTCATAAATAACTCGACATTTGAATTGAAAGATTGGCATTATCACGGTGATGTAGACACTGTTTTCCCCGCACATTCTACTTTTTGGCGAGGTCATCTACGTAGCGCTTCCCGTTTTGACCAACCATTGTGCAGTGTTAACCAAAGAAGTGGGTCAAATCATTAATCATGTAGTTGTACAGCGTTTACATCAGCAAGGAAAACAAACATTTCCCACATGTCTGTGGGGAAACAATTAGCCACACTTATACACTTAAGTCCAATAGATGTTACTCCTTTATTCAAGGACATTTCTTACAAATTCACCACTTGTGACATGGGGCAACGTTTTTAAATGTAATTCCAATTGAATCCAAGAATGCTGACGAACTTGTCTCGTATCAATATTAGTGGCGGGCTGTTGTTTTCAGGGTCAGGTGATCAGTGCCAACGATGCATCAGGAGCACTGTGTATAAGTCAGGCGTGGCCTGGCATGGCTCGCACCATCCACAACGACCACCAGAGATTCACCGAGACCTACTGCCATCCCTACCCAGGTACGGTAAGAGATGGTTAGACTTGATTTCAATGAGTGACCCTTGGTATTCCATAGCTAATCCACTCACTGTTTACCATGCCACGCCCTAACCAGAGTAGCCCATCACAATTTGTAGTTATTAAACATTTGTAGATAATCTATTAGGCCACCTTGAAATACTTTATATCAAGGTTACAATATACCAAGTTTTATACCAAGTTTCCTTTGTACCACTCACCATAATGTAACTGCATAGTAGTTCCTTGGTGATGTAGTTCCTATGTAGTTTGGTAAAAGTTTTGCATTTCACGACTAAAACGTTATGTTAAACGCTACGTTTCTGTTGGAAATGCCTTGTTCTACGCTCCTAACTCCAACAGCTTTCCACCCACAGGTTACTTCTTCACCGGTGACGGCGCTTACCGCTCCAAGGAGGGATACTATCAGATCATTGGTCGTCTTGATGATGTCATCAACGTGAGCGGCCACAGGATAGGGACCGCTGAACTGGAGGATGTTGTGGTACGTAACGTGCCTGGTTAGCTGCAGACCATTGTAAGAGTAAAACAAATCAGGAAGTCTCTGCAAGGGTTGAACAGGTCACTCTTGAAAAAGAGATTGATCTCAATGAGAATAACCCGTATAAAGGTTACATAAATAAAAGTTTAAGCAATATGTACACATTGCAGTCAATAGAGATGGTTAAGCATAGATATATCCTGCTCCAGTTATAACATGTTATAGATAGGTTGAAACATGAATGATCGGAAATTATGTGAGAGAAACAGTCCAGATGGACAGGTAGTTGTCATTCTCTGAATATTCTCTTTTAGAACCAGTGTCCTGGAGTAGCTGAGTCTGCAGTCATTGGTTACTCCCATGACATCAAAGGTCAAGGTAAGGTCCGGCAGGATTTTTTCAGCGAAACCATTAAGTTACTGAAGCCGTTCAACCCGTTCCTTATAGTAAACTATTCCTGTGTACAGTTTAAGGGTCACTAACCACTTTGTGGTGTTTCTACAGGGGTATATGCGTTTGTGGTGTTTCTACAGGGGTGTATGCGTTTGTGGTGTTTTTACAGGGGTGTATGTGTTTGTGGTGTTTCTACAGGGGTGTATGCATTTGTGGTGTTTCTACAGGGGTGTATGCATTTGTGGTGCTGAAGCAAGGTGTCGAGGTCCAAGAGGCGCTTCTGGCTCTGCGAATCACAGAGATTGTTTCCAGGAGTATAGCCAAGTATGCCTGTCCAGACTTCATCCAGGTACAGTACTTACTTTTCCCTTCTGAATTGTTTAAAACACAATTATGTTTAAGAGTTTATAGCCTGGTGACAACATGGGACATGCATGAGCATGTGTGTCGGGTCATTTATTGTATTGTATTTATTTTCTGTGGACTTTCAGAGTCTTTAAGGCTCTACCTTGAGGTAATTATTCATTTATTTGGTAATCAAACAATCGATCGAGAGAAAAATTCACCATGCTCTTAATGCCGTTGTTGATAGTCCACAAAATGTGCACATTGTATTCAGTTTAAGGTTGATAACCTTGAGTCAAACACAACATTTCACACAGTTATGAATCCGTCAGGAAAGAGTTAATATTTAACAGCAGCTGGCAACAGGATTACCTCTCGTATCACAGTTGAGTAATCGGCTAATAAAACAATAAAACAGGCCAGATGGAACTGGCCCCATAGTGACGTGCACATGAAAAAATAACTTTTTAAGTTGTAATTTGCTCATATTTTCTTACAATATGATGTGTTGTATGAATTTTAGCTGAAAACATTATTCTTTACAAAGTTTTACGCACCATTCTGGTTGAGAATCAACAAAAATTGTAACAAAAATGTTTCAGATTATGTAAATGATGAATGACATCATGAATATATGATCCAACTATGCATCCTGGCTGCATCATGGTAAGTATCATCATGCTAACAGTGACAGGTGTTTTAAAGGTGGTGAAGCGCTTGCCAAAGACGCGTTCAGGGAAGATCATGCGTCGGGTGCTGAGGAGTGTGGTGGAGCAGGAGACAGACAAGCTGGGTGACCTCAGCACACTGGACGACCCCACGGCCGTCCAGGAGGTCATCCGGGGTCACGAGCGTCTCCGTGGAAACAGAGAACAGCAGAAGTAGCGTGCCATTTAATTTTTTTTCTCTCAGTGCTAAAATGAAGCATTCCACAAAACTAGATGGAAGAGGAACACATTTGTGGATTTGTTGATTTACACTACATTTACAGCTCTATTGCCTGTACTGTACTTACATGTGTATGCCTTACGGTTATTGGTATGCATGTAGTATGTTACCAGTCTCCATATAAGTAATTACTGCGAAAAGCATTGTGCATTATCATAACGTTGCTTCATGCATGCATAACAATGTATTTTCTTTATCATGTGTGTAATAAAATCTCACCACAAAGCACTTAAAATATCTGTCTCTGAAATGTTTCTGTACAATCTACAAAGTGCACTTTGCTTCACCACACATTCGCACATTAACAGTCACACGTTAAAATAAAGCTTTTATTGTAATACAAAATATGATTATATAAAAAAGGACTCATTAAGAGAATGGTAGTTTGAAGCACTGTTTTCTCTCAGCTTGATCAAGGACAAAAAGAAACGACATAAAAATGATTGGTTCATACTGCACAGTTATTTAGAGGTGAATACCCTAGCAAAATCATACGTCCTTTTTTAGATTGGTCAGCTCCCAGCGACCCTCTCCACACAGCTTTAACAGGACATCATGGTACTGTGGAGGAACAGACAGACACAAACAGCTCCTGCTCAGTATTGTCCTCTGTGGCCTAAACCATTATCATTCTGTTGCTTTACAACGTCTAAAGACGATCTACAGTATCCCGAAAAAAAAACTAAAACACCGTTCCCTGTAATACGACAATGTTCTCCTTTGACACTTAAACACAAACAAATTTTCTTGAACAAAAGATTGGCAGTGTTGTAAAAAGATGACAAATACATATATCTACAAACCGCCTCTTTAATAAATAACATTTTAAACGGCATAGTCGACCTCTGTGGCGAGCGTAATCTGGTGCAGGTGGGGGTCCTGGCGGAGCTTACCTTCTCCAGGCTGCTGCGATGGCCCAGACTCAGCAGAGTCATCCCCAGCTGCTGACAGGCACGGTACATCTGTCCTTCAGCCTCCTCCGACAGAGCACTGGTGGCCTCATCCAGCACTGAGACATAGCAACACAGGGGAGGAACACTTTGTAGAAGCCATATATCCAGGTTATGAAGTCAGTCGTGGTGAATATGTATACCGACTGTTGGCCTTGCGGTCTGTGTCTTTGATGCCTTGTTTTAAAACACTACTTTCTTGTCAAAGTCACGGCGAAGTGTTTTCACAAAGCTCAAGTTCCTGAAGTTTTATACATTATCTTTTTACATTGAGAGACATTGATGAGAGTAATACTCAAATACAGATGTGGCCAATGCGACACTCAACATATGGAATATCTTCATATTTTCTCCATGTGATGATTGCCACAGTGACATCCTTCTTCACAGACATCATCTTGTTTTTAATCATAAATGAAGACCTATCCGCTCCTGTGATTAGGTCAGTCTTGTTGCAAACACAAGGACTAACCTGCGTATTTGGGCTGCAGGTAGAAGAGTCGGGCAAAGGAGAGCCTCTGCATCTCCCCTGGAGAGAGAGCATCATACCTGCAGAAACAGAGGAGGGAGAAGAAGGCAAGCCATACATGACTTTTGAGTAGAAGACTGACATCATAAATGAAAAAGAAAAAACGAAATTATATATATATTTATGGAGCTTTTTCCCAAATACGTAGCAATGCATGGAACTGACTGATTGAGTGCTGGAAAACAACAAGTGTGTATGCTCACTGTTCTCTTTGACCTTCAAACTAGTGTTGTTGATTCTTACCAGCTCCAGTCCACCTCCCCATCCAGTCCGCCTGTCCTCTTCAGGAGACTAGACTACCGAATTAAACAGGCAGCAGAGGTTATGACAAATCTCAGATGAATATCAACATATATGTAGCGAAAGGATTTGACACTGAAATCAATATGAACGTACCACTCCGGCCACTTCTAGATACTGCAAGATTCTCTCGTCGTCCACTGACCCTGCAAACATGCAGCCATTAAGCCCCCATGAATGTAGGACCTACTCAGAATAATAATCATTCTGATGACATATTTGGTACTATTGCCACAATGCACTATTCACACTATTCGCTAGTAACTTGCATCTGCCTTGCAATAGGTAGGTACTTAATCCCAGGGGGAAATTGAGAAAATATCACTGACCATACCTGACTCAGGGTAAATCTTCTGCAGAGGGTAGATCACCTGAAGAGAAAGAGTCAATTAAAAACCCTGTGTAGAGTAAATGGCATCACATTTCCCATAATTAAACCCCTGTTTACCTAAACCAAGTTAGAGGGCCCTATCTTGCACCCAGCGCAATTGACTTTGTCAGTGACGCAAGTATCATTCCTAGCTTGCACTCGGCGCAAAGCGGATTTTTCCCTCCACGGGCGCACGTCGAAATGACCTTGCGCTCCGGGGGGCGGTTCAGCGAAAAAGGAGGCGTGTTCCGGCGCAAACGTTCTTGGTGCTATCTTGCGGTTTCCGAAAAACCATTCCGCCACTGACCAGGAAAAAGGTGGTTTAAAGACAATGGCGCATTATTCAGATGATATTTTAACGGCGCAAGCTTGGTCCGTGCGCACTGCGAAGCCAGGGTATTCTTCCTGCGAAACTACGTATTGTTTTGATTTATTGTATGGCTAGCTGTGTTACATTTCGTTCATATCAATAATTAATAAGATGTTCATGAGAAATCTCTATGTATGTGAACTTGAATTGTAACAACTGTGGCAATTTACTCCTACGCCTGTTTAACCGAAGCTAATTTGGGTAGGTTTCTTCTCCCATGTACATCAGAATCAGAATTCAGTTTTCAATTTACTGTGGCAGGAAGGAAGGTGCAAAAAATAAACATATACCCTACGGGTCTCACATTAAGTAAACAAAAGTACAACAGTTAAACTAATTCTAAGAACTAAGCAATTACATTTTTTTAAATATAGGCCTATGTCAAAATAGGCTACATTTGAATGAGCAGCATGAGTGGGCAACTTAGTGCAATGAAACTGCTCTGCCTTTCCCATACAATCACTTCTCTATCGTTTACGGTCCTGACGAGAACGTCGGTCTCCTGTGAACCGCTGGCGTGCGCCTGGCAAATCCGCCGTTATAATAGCAATCCGCCATGGAACAAGCGCTGCTCTTAAAGGGAATGTGAGATGACGCTCTGATTGGCTTATTGCACGTTACGCCCAAACCACACCCATTAGTAATGTAGCTACCTCTTTTAGATTTGCGCCTGGCGAAAAGTAATTTATCCCGCTGCTAAAATAGCAACCGCACCGGAGTCCCGCCCACTTGCGCTTTGCGCTTTGCTACTTGCGTTTCAGATCGTCAAAATAGGGCCCATAGTGTAAAACGAGATTGAGAAGGTTCCATAATGAGTTGTGTCATGAAATGACATCAGTCAAAGCTTTGGGGCTGTGAGTGGGCTACCTGCTCTCTCAGTGTCCCGTCAGTCAAGTAGGGCTTCTGGGGCAGGAAGAGGATCCCCCTCGGCCCGAAACATGAGGTCATCTGGACAAAACCTGGGGAGATCACACCACCCATCCAGACATAGCATGAGATGGGTGTGCAGACTTCTGGGAGTCATTTCCCATTTTATACATGCAACAATTTGTGGTGGTAGTAGACGCGACAATAAACACTTTATTTATAATGCAGATTTGACTATCATGCAGATTATTAGTTGTTGGGATTAATAATACCAAAGTAAAATTGCGTACTGCACCCCAAGCCCCATAATGCTGTCATAATATAATCACGTCATTCGTTTTGAAACCATTTCCTTCCGTTAATCACTCTCTACCTCTCTCCCTCTCACTCAGTTCCCCACCCATCTTCAGTACTCTCCCTCGCTCAAGTTCAGATCTACGTCGAGGTTTTGAAATACACGCCGGTCATTAAAGACCCTAGGGGCAAACACAATAAAGCATTCCCTGATGACCGACCTGGTCCCCGGCCACATACAAACACCCTGACGAGCACCAGGGGGGGGGTAGCCCTCACCACTGTGAGCCTCCCAGAGGCGGTTGAGGACCCTGAGGAGGGAAGTCTTGCCCGTGCCCGTGTTCCCCACCACCAGGATGTTGCAGCCCTGGGTGATCTTCAGATTCAGGTTCTCCACCAGCAGCTCGTCCGAGAAGGGGGACTTGAAGGACAGTCGCTCCAGAATGAAGGCCGTGTCTACTGGGCCCCCATGGATGTGGTCACTGTTTCACAGGCACCACACTTAGAAAACTAGCGTCACAGTCATAGCAAATGTCACTAACTGTATATGTACTATGCTATACTTCATAAACTTCACACGCTCATAGTTAGTGACAGATACATGTTATAATGATACAAGTCGTCTGTTTTTATTATTCGAGTGAATCCCCCATTGTGAAAGGTCTATAAATGCACTTTGATTTGATATTCAGTCATAATAAGTGTAGGAAAACCCAGATAAACATATATTTCTCACTCACGTGTCAAAAATGCAACACTTCCTTTAAGGCAATAACAACAACATGGTGTTTATTCATGTAACTGGAGGAGTTGGATCAAGTGGGGATAAGTTACACATTTCAAAATACTTTTCCTTGAAATGAACTACCTGTCAAAGTCGTAAGTGTCCCCTGACGCCGGGTCGTAGTCACACTGCCTCCTCAAGATGTCATCCATCACCTCCCTTAGCTCCCCAATCCTATCCATAACACACACACACAGAGAATTTGGTTGGCACGACCAGGGAAAGACAGATTCAGACGCTTGCACACCCACCCACCCGCACCAACGCACACACTCTTGCAGGGTCATCAGTATGCTGCGGCGTACCTGTGGGTGTATCCGGCCACGTCTGACAGAGTGGTTGACAGGTCTATTAGCTGAGTAAAGCCGTTTATCAAGTAGATGCAGACAAAGGCATTCTGAGAGAGAGAGAGAGAGAGAGACACAGAGAGAGAGACACAGAGAGAGAGACACAGAGAGAGAGAGAGAGAGAGAGAGAGAGAGAGAGAGAGAGAGAGAGAGAGAGTGAATAAATGTATACGTGGAAACAAAACTTTAGGTTGCATAGGTGACCTTATGAACACGTACATTCAGAGATGCAGTAACCCATTCAGTTACAGCTAGTTTTACATAGCGTATGCTGCCACCAGAAGGCCAATAGTGGAATTACTACTGAGACAGGGTCTTTCAGATTACAAAATGTTTCTGAAGCGTGAGGGGTCAACAATGCTGCTAAAATATCTACAAAGATGATAAGAAAGCGAAAAGCTCTATGTCATACGAGCGTTTACATAGACATACAAACCATCCATACAATCACCCTCATAGACCCCGCGTTGTGGAACATCTAAGTAACACACGTCCATAGGGAAGGCCTACCTTACTGATGAGAGGCTGAGGGAAGGCCTACCTTACTGATGAGAGGCTGAGGGGAGGCCTACCTGACCGATGAGAGGCTGAGGGAAGGCCTACCTTACTGATAAAAGGCTGAGGGAAGGCCTACCTTACTGATGAGAGGCTGAGGGAAGGCCTACCTTACTGATAAAAGGCTGAGGGAAGGCCTACCTTACTGATGAGAGGCTGAGGGAAGGCCTACCTTACTGATGAGAGGCTGAGGGAAGGCCTACCTTACTGATGAGAGGCTGAGGGAAGGCCTACCTGAACGATGAGAGGCTGAGGAAAGGCCTACCTTACTGATAAAAGGCTGAGGGAAGGCCTACCTTACTGATGAGAGGCTGAGGGAAGACCTACCTTACTGATGAGAGGCTGAGGGAAGGCCTACCTTACTGATGAGAGGCTGAGGGAAGGCCTACCTTACTGATGAGAGCGCTCAGCTCCCCGGGGCCGAGGCCGTCATAGAGCCCAGAGAAGATGGGGATGGCGATGACAATGTAGCTGAGGAAGCCACCGAGGTAATCAAAGGTATTCACTCCGACTGACGAGAGAGGAGAGGAATCGAGGAGTCATTTCGATTGGAGGATTGCAATTGTGAGTGTGTGAGTGTGTGTATGTGTATGTGAGTGAGTTGATAGCCATACTGTAAAGCCAGAGCTCCTTATTGATCAGGGTCTTCTGAGTATGCAGCAATGTCTGCAATTTGTGATTGGTCCGCATGTGTTCCACTTTTCCAGCTCTATACACACAAACACACCCCCTCGTAGGTTAAGGGAATAAAGTCCCCAATATAATCATACTACATAAACAACTATATTGAAAAGTAAATTATGTGGTACAGTTTAATAGAAGAAATCTTTTTAAAAAACAAGACTGACCTGTAAAAGGCAGCAGATTCTGCGTTGACACGGATCTGCATGTGTTTGAACCTGGAAATGGAAACCAACTCTGAGCAGCAGTCATATTACTCAAAAGTAGCTTTGTTCGAAAAACGATATACTCTAATATCTCGAGTAGGACTCAACTGAAGAGTATGACCCTTAGAGTGAGTATGAGATTGACTATGAACAGTCTTACAATATCTTTTTTTCCAATGCACAGTATTCTATTTCCAACACAGGATCAAATGTATAGTGTGTATCTGATACTGGGCTCTTGTCTCAGTCAAGTGATGTCAACATGGATCTGTGGAGAGATGGTGAAAACTTCTGGTGCTAATGGCAAGTCTCCAACACGCACATTACATCTGCCCTTCCACTTCCACATTCCACACATTGACATTTTGGGTTGGCTTTGACCTCGCTGACTCACCGTCTCCAAGCACAACTAGTAGAAGGTACTCTTGAAGATTTCCTTATTCATTCCATTCAAAAATGCCTCAAATAAAAGGGCACTATACCTGAAGTCTCCCTCCAGTTTTTCTTGCTCAAACAGTGTTGACACGATGGGCCCCATGAGGACTTTGTTGGCGAGAGTCCCGATCACAAAGTAACCAAAGATACTAACAGGGCCAATCCAACCGGTACTGTGGGACAAGTATCAGGTCAGGTAATTTAGCATCATACGATCACTGGCTTGTTCCATGTATTTGTTATTCTTATCCGAGGTTAAGGATAACAATGCTATTATTTTTCAAGGCTATGCAGACTGAATATTATTCAGTGCACATTTTAGGCGCAAAAAAAGGTCAACTTTAACCTTATCCATCTGAATTTCAGTACAAGGCACTGGTTTGTTGGGAATGTCTATAGATGGTGGCTACCTCCTTGCTTTGACCCCTAGACAGTACTTACCTGTGGAAGCAGTGGTACGTGTAGTAAGTAATAGTGAAAGGCGAGACGATGAGCCTGCTGGCCATGGTGCTCATCTGTTTGCACAGCCTCTCTGTGTCTTGGCTGATTCGCTGGTCTCTGACAAACACACAAAATGGACCAATGGTACGACAGCTCGATTCGTTGCACTATACAACGCTGTATTTCTCTTCTGTGTGCGAGTGTATGTACTGCTCGGTTACGTACGGGTTGTCGATGTCCTCCCTGAGCACGTTGAGAGTGTAGTAAACCCTTCCTTGGAAGTAGGCCTTGTGTAGGCTCTCCGTCAGTGTCTTCCTCCAGCTCACGTACATCTGACTGCAAATGTATTGGTCCATACTCTTGAGCTGACCAGACAGACATAATGCATGCATTATCGCCAAAGACGAAACAGGTAGTTAACAAGTGTTATACAGTCAAACAGGATGTACTGTAGGCCACCCAAACCACACAGACGAAGAGCCTTGTACTATTGATGCAAGAAAGTGTCTAGTCATTAATGTATATTCTGAATATCACCGGATTACAGTTCTAAGTCAGACTGTCATGCTTGCCATAAACATGGGTGCAGCTTGGTCTCCACTGTTATTGACAGTATGCCCCCTGGAAACTTCTAGATGCTAGGCTTATGGCTCATAATAAAAGGACAGACTGACCTTGTAAAACAGGAGTTAAAGACAAGGTTACAACAGAGAATGATTAGATTTCACAACCTCAGGCAGCAGAAACACTGAGTGCTTTTGGTGACAGTCGACTCTCATTCAGTACAATCCAAACATACTTTTGTGAGTCAATCACGGTATCTTTGCTGAGCTAAGCTTTTGATTAAAAAGGTCAAGCCTTTTTCACTCCTTTCTGAAGCCCAATGTAAATAAAGTGGTGGCCATCATTCAGATGGAAATAATGTGGTAAAGAGTGGGTGTAAAACTAGTTTTACTAGTGTAGGTGGTAATATGTTGCAGGACTTCTTATGCCCCCCACGCCCCAGCAACTTTCACTTACAGAGGAGTTCAGCAGTATTAATAGGACAGCAAACCCAACCAGGCTCCGGAATCCTCCGTAGTCCTTGTTGGAGAGAACCTCGTAGAACTGGCTTGGAATGACCCCCACTTGGTAAATGATAAGCTGTTCTAAGAAAGAATGTGAGTCAGCATGTGGTTAGGAGTTGACTACTGAAATGTCATGTTGAAACGTTAAGACCTACAAAAGGTATTCATGTTAGATGAGCTATCTAACAGTTCTGTAGAAATGTGACAGAATGTTGTTGCTCTATTTATTTACACAATTATTACAATAACTTAAGCCTCGGGGCAGCCATACCTGTCAGTGTGACACAAAGTAGCGTCCCAAACATCAGCACATTCTGGTTGAACCATGATGGAAAGAGGACCCTCTGAATACTGCACAATCTCAGCACAAACTTCCAATCTAATTTTGGCCTTGGAAATGTTATAAAAACATAATTCATTCATTAAAGCAGGCAGGTTTTTTTCACGTGTAGCTACAGGTCACAACTCACTTGGCTTTCTGAAAGTGTTAACTTAAAGGCTTGCTCATTTAATGTGTCAACATTTTATTTTGATGTGTATTTGCTATTTCACAGACTTCTATTCAAACAAAGTATATATTCAAAGTGTCTATGACACTCCCTGACCAGGGAAAGCAGAGTTATTCACAGCCTAGATGATTACCTACTTCAAATGTGAAAACTGTAAGATATCTATGCAACTCAGATCATTCACTGCAAGCTTGCTATATCTCCCATAGTCTCTAAATTGGTAATCCCTGCAAATTGAAACGACACTACATACTGTACACAGACATGAACTAGCAGCTTTTAAATAGTTAAAAAGTAATTCAATGCAAAACAGTCCTACCTTTTAGTCCCTCTGACACTTGTACGTGGTGGCATTTGCACAGAAGAGTCCAGTGACTTCTTCAGACTCAGTCTGTTTTATGTATTGATGTATATCCCGAGTCAATTTATGTGACAGTTACTGCTTGTACGAAATACCAGAACAGGAAGATCGAACACAAAAAAAGAACATAATAAATACCCCGTGCATCACCTCAAAACTAGCGCGAGTATTTCTATATAGCTGTTCGTTATAGTAATGTCTGTCTTCAACCTGCAGAGCGTACACTTGTGTGCAGAAGTCAGTGAAGGCAAATGTGTTGTTTACATTTTAGCCAACAGCTGAAGAAGACATGAATGTCCGCCCCTCTCGATTATGCACTGCCATCTAGTGGCTAAACATCCTTCTCTCACGTTATTTTTGTTCGGTAAGCAACAAAGTAGGATTAACAAAATATAAAATAATGGATATAAAATAAAATAAATAACGGAAGCTACAATAGCATTAATAATAGTATGCAACAGTAGGCCTACTTTTACAACCAGATATAGATCAGGTGACCGGCAGATTGGCACAAAATAGTAGGGAACTAGTAGCCTAATTAGGCTGAAGTTTACCTTTCGGCTGACAAAAACGCATTATATCCATTTCCAAGCAACTTTGTGATGGATAGCGTTGATGCAAATGTGAGGCTTCGGAAAAGAACGTCAAACCGACTCAATATGTGAACAGTTGGCCTATGTCAAAACATCCTCTAAACTTTGTGGTTTTCTCCTGTCATCTCAAATTCCTTGGTCACCCCCCCTCCCCGATTACTTGTTGCTAATGTTTTTTTTTACATTGACTGCAGCCTTATTTGACGTGTTGCCTACATAAAGTTATATTCTCTGAAGGTTTATTGTTTTTTGTTTTGTTTGTTTATGGTCTTTCTTTCTTATCCCCCACCGCCCAGCAAAATAATTATAAGACCGAAACAGATGATGTTCACGTTAAATTGTATGTGAGCGTCTGTGTGTGTGTGTGTGTGGGTGCGTGTGTGTGACCTGAGTTTTGTAAAAGTTTTCTGAACTTTTAGAACAAGGAACAACAAGTAAATAAGGAAAAGCAAATTATCCACACAAGAATTGAGAGTCACTATTTTAATTGAGCGATGGGGGTAGCATAGGTGATGCCGGTGACATTAATTGTAAAGTCACAATAAAAACAAATTAAAACAAATTAATTCAAATTACATATGACTTAATATATCTAGTGGTTGTTATGGGTTTCTTGTTGTGAACTCTTGTCCATTGACATCATCAGAATTGTGTATTGTTTGCGTCACAATGCCTACTGCTCTTATAGAGGTCATCTGAGAAATCTGATCATTTGCGGTTTGACATTCATCTTGAAGGTAAGGAAAACATCTACTAGCCTACACCGTCTGCGCCTTGGTGAATTGAACCATTAATAACTGTTTGGACATTTTTGAAAACGTATTACTACTCTGTGTGACCTAGTAAAACAAAAATAGATGTCAAATGTACTTGATTTACTTCAGTATTCTTTGTTGTAATTATGTTAGACTTCGTGTGTGTGTATTTCTACATGTTGTATTACATGCAGTAGTAGGCTATCTGTTGTCTTTTTATTGAAGATACCTGTGATTGTATATTTGGTTTGTATGATTTAGTAGAACACAAGTAGTTGTCTCTTTCTTCAACAGTAATTTTTAGTACCTGTCATTTCACCAAGACAAAACTCTAGTTTGAGGTGAGGAGGACAAACCTTTTTTTTACATGAACAATGAGCTAGATTAAAATGGAATATACAGATATAAAGAACACAAAGCAAATGATGTGTTATGATGTATTCATCAGATCTCACCTTCAGTTCAGTCAGTCACTCAGGAGTCATGAATAGAAGACTCCCCAGCCTGAATGGAGCTGGGCCTAAGTCCAAAGGTGGTCCACTGCCTCCTATCAGACTGCCCCAGGAGAGCGTAGGAGTCATTGATGGCCTAGAGTCCTCCTCAGACTCCACCTCAAGGCCATCTCGCCCTCCCCTCCCTGACTGCTGTCCCCCAGGCTCCCCCATCTTCTGATGTCCGCCCCAAGAAGCGCACCAAGGAAGCCCGTCAAGACAAGAGTGTCCGGCAGCCTCTGGCCCCCCTCCAGACTGGTCTTCCTGCTCCATCTGGATCCGTCGGCATCAAGACCAGCAGGCCTCTGGTTCTTCCAGGCCTGCTCCCCCAGCTCGATACACCTAGCTGCAAGAAGGAGGTGCCCAATCTTAAGAAGAAGAAGAAGAAGAAAAAGAACCTTCAACCTGAGTCTCGTCCCGACAGCCCTGGGAATATAGTTCCACCTGACGCACTGCCTAGCAACCCAGTGCGCGCGGCTAAGCCTGTTGTGAAGCCAAGCAGCCCTGTGATGATGTGCCCTCATCCTCCTGGAGATCGGCCCCGAAAAACAGCGCGCCGTCCTCCTCGACAAAAGCTTAGCCATCCGGTCGGCACCTCTAAGCTAGACGAGCAACCCAGCAGCTCCTCTAAGCCAGACGTGCCACCGAGCAGCGCCTTGTGCTCCTCTGAGACTGGGCGTCAGTCCAGCAGCCCTCTCCTGGTTATGGACGACCTGGAGCTGGACCTGCCGAACTCCTGCTTCAACAACGTCATGCTGTTCTCCATGCCGGAGTTTGGCCAGGCCACGGCGGCGGCGGCACCTGCCAAAGAGGTGAGCCCGAGCCCCCAGCCTGTGGTTCCCACAGGGCCCCTGCTGACCAAGAGGGCTGAGAAGAACGCGCCCAAGCACGTGCCCCAGCTGGTCCCTGCCCCTCCGCCGGCACGCCCCTGCCTGCTGCCTGCCCTCGACCAGGGAAGCGTGAAGCGGAGGAAGGTGAAGAAGGTCCGGATTACCACACCGGGCCTGTCAGGACCGGTCTACGAACGTCGGTTCATGCTGCCTTAGGTTGTACAGGGGCACAGCGCCAATGAGCAGGACCAGTTAGCCTCTCTAGGCCCAGACAACCAGACCAGAGATCTGGAGATCCACCCTGCTGCTGGAGCTGGGCCTAAGTCCAAGGGTGGTCCACTGCCTCCTATAAGACTGCCCCAGGAGAGCGTAGGAGTCATCGATGCCCTAGACTCCTCGTCAGGGCCCTCTGCCCTCCCTGACTGCTGTCCCCCAGGCTCCCCCATCTTCTGATATCCGCCCCAAGAAGCGCACCAAGGAAGCCCGTCGAGAGAAGAGTGTCCGGCAGCCTCTGGCCCCCCTCCAGACTGGTCTTCCTGCTCCATCTGGATCCGACGGCATGCAAAGCAGTAGCCCTCTGGTTTTGGAGAAGAACCCGCCCGAGCTGGTCCCTGCCCCTCCGCCGGCACGCCCCTGCCTGCCCTCGTCAGCCAGGGAAGCGTGAAGCGGAGGAAGGTGAAGAGTTCCAGCCAGGGCCTGTCAGGAGCGGTCTGCGAACGTTGGTCTATGCTGCCTTAGGTGCAGCAGGGACTGTTCCCTCCCCCCCCATTCCCCACACTATCAACATCCCTACCCCCCCCCCACACACACACACACACACCTTGACACAACAAGGGAACAGAATTGTACAGGGGCACAGCGCCAATGAGCAGGACCAGTAAGCCTCTCTGGGCCCAGACAACCAGATCAGAGATCTGGAGATCCACCCTGCTTGCTGGACATGGCTGTCCCTACGACCCAGACGCGTCGACCACCATCAGCTGGTTCTGATGGACAGCAACGGACCTCTGCAGTCACCTGTGTCATTCACATAATTACCTGATTTTAATAAACCTAATAAAATCTCATCCAGAGTGGTTTTGTAAATGGAACCTGAGCCATACGGCAACACAATAACATACGTATGATTGAATAGTGAAAGCATGTAAGACACTGCACACTGTGGTACACAAAACAAAGTATATTTATTAGTAGAGATTACAGACAGATTGAAAGTTGGTTGTCGTATTTCTAGCTATGCGATATAGCTGTATTGTTTTGAAAAAGTTCTACTGTTTCACAATGCTAGAAATGGAAAAGATTCAATAAGACCATGAAATAGTAATACACTAAAACCACTCATAAAATGTAGGCTTAAAAGAATACAATCTCATCATATAGTGTTGAGTTATTTAGATTTCTTTGCAAACTTTATAACAGTGAATAATAGTGAAACTTTTACTGCTAGTTATTTGAACATGCACTGTACATGTCCTGGTGATCAGTCATCACTTGTATTTTGTCATCGTATGCACTTTTGCCCTTGCCTGCTTAATACACATGTAATAATAAGACTACACTGTAGGCTAATTACACCATAGTTTAATAGGCCTGTGTAAATAATATCATTGAATGTGTGCATGTTAAGTAGATTCGATTTTTAGTTCTCATTGTTGTCCCCAGACATGTGAAGCATGACATTTTGTTCCACATGTGTGTCTGTACAAAAAACTAACACGAACAACAGGTCCAGGGTCCAGGGTCCAGGGTCCAGGGTCCAGGGTCCAGGGTCCAGGGTCCAGGGTCCAGGGTCCAGGGTCCAGGGTCCAGGGTCCAGGGTCCAGGGTCCAGGGTCCAGGGTCCAGGGTCCAGGGTCCAGGGTCCAGGGTCCAGGGTCCAGGGTCCAGGGTCCAGGGTCCAGGGTCCAGGGTCCAGGGTCCAGGGTCCAGGGTCCAGGGTCCAGGGTCCAGGGTCCAGGGTCCAGGGTCCAGTACACAAACTATCTTTGTGTAGGCTAGGGTGAATTCGGGTAATCTGGGACATTGGGTAATGTAAGACAACTAAACCCCAGAGCGTTTTCTCTTCCTTGCTATGACAATGTCTGGTTTAGCATGGATGTTATGTGACTGAAATCACAAAACGTGATTGGTGTGGTGTCAGTGTCACAGAAAAGGTCAGGGCACTAGATAATCAGGAAGCTCCGACGAGAAAATGCATTCGAAACAATTTCCACATTACCCAAATTCACCCTAGCGTAATGTAAACAGAGATCTGTCTGGTTTCATACATACATTTGATATGACTGAGTTTGAAAGGCAAATTCACTATGCAAAATCATGTAGGCCTACAGACATTATTTTCATGCAGCTACAATGTCGGCTACTTCCAGAGAAACATATCTGTCTGCTTAAACAGTAAACACCTCCAGTTGTTTCATTCACTTAGCATCAATGCATCAGGTAAGAACCAGTCCTGTTTTTCATTGCAATATATTAGAGTTAAAATAATAGTCTATTTGGAACAGATAATTAACTATGCCATCAACAAATACAGTACTAAACTACATAGTTAATGTATTACTTGTTGTAAACAGATGTACACACAGAGCTGTAAAAAGGGATGATTGTTTGGAAGATTAATATATTAATGCTATCATATTTGTAATTGTGTCACCTTAATTCACACCCTTTTCCCCACCCCGCATCATATTGGAGTTCTGCTTTTGAACTAGACAACTCACAGACAAAGCTGGAAAATGTTTATTTTAAGTTTGTTGTGCTTTCTCACCTCATACTGTAGCCTACTTACTCATTGGTTTCTAGGTGACATCTTCCTCTTGAAACTGGTTTAAAACACAAGGTAGTTATGACCCTCCATTGTGATCTTTAGGCTATTGTGTAGTCAATCAATAATTTACTGTGGGCACCTAATGTCACTAAGCTACAAATATAGATTTACTGAATACACAGCATAAGTAGGTACAATATTTTAACATTATGTGTTTATTTTTATTGGTATAGAGATGAGAACTTCGTGAAATATGGCTTTAATGAACTTGATGGTTTGGTTGGTTGTTCTTCCCTGGATCACTTCTGCCTGTGAGTAGAAAACCTTTCATGACTACCAAATGACTACATAATAATCCACTCAAATCAAATTGTCCAATATTTCTTAATATCATTATCAAAAGGCACAGAGCAAATACATATTTTATAGGAACCCATCTAATCAGATTGCTTAAGCATTATATAATATATATATATTTTTTTTCTTTGTAGGACTTTTGCATGCATGACTATCAATATTTATATCTACTTAAATGAGGCTATTTCTCTTTATGTTGTTTTACATAACAAAACGAAAAACTTTTCAATTTCAATCGCCCATCTGACAACTAACCCACAGCAACTTAGAGTCATTTTTTATATTTATATCTCGATGCAGTCTTTGGAAATCGCAAGGTTTTCATTGTGTACATATTCAGTAACAGACTGTCAATGTAGGGTGATTTTGCAAAACGAGAGGTTGTCTCTCATGTTCACTGTATGCTATTACACTGGCTCAGTAGCCTAAATTATTATTTTATTTTAAAGAACTCTTAACTTCCTGGTTGACAGGAGACAGTGATAATCCACTAAAGACCTGTCTCATCACACAACGTACATAGTCCCCACGTCTCTGAGACAATACACATCCAATTAACCCTGCCCACTAACCCAGTTATAATGGAAAGAATATTGGGGACACAAAAATGCCTTACCGATTTAAGAATCGATCATGGGGGCTTTACAATACAGCCATAAAAGGTCCTGTGCTTCCTTTGTGGGTTTGTGAGTTGTGTTCTGCACAGTAATGCCATGCATGATGAATTGTTTCTTTATGCTCTACAGTTGCAGATCCTTGTGATGTCGATGGTTGCTCAAATGTTTTTATTGTGGATGACGAGTACTCTGGACTTATCAGTGAGTTTGAC
Organism: Mallotus villosus; assembly: GCA_903064625.1. NCBI lineage: Eukaryota > Metazoa > Chordata > Actinopteri > Osmeriformes > Salangidae > Mallotus > Mallotus villosus. The sequence continues at coordinate 59,467 of CAEFZP010005890.1, read as the reverse complement.
AACTTGACAAATGCCAATGCAGAGCACTGCAGATGCTATACTAATTCACAACTCTGAATGTCTGTTTCACCATCCATACGTTTTGTTGATTATCTCAATTCAATTACCACATGCTTTGTTCAGATCAGAGCTGTTCTGAACCATCAGTCGTCCCTAAAGAAGTGTGTTCCAAAAGACAATTTGAGAACAACAAAAAAAGATGCAAACGTTGGGGTCAGTATGAGACGTATCAAACTTTCCGTTAACTCCAATGTAAACCCATCTGAGGCAATATTGGATGCTCAGTGCAACCACTCCGGCCATCTATTCCTAACCTGAACTTTCTTGAGTCTTTCTTCGTCTTCTCTGAAGGTTTTAGGTTGGTTTGGGTGCAGTTGTAGAGTATCAGAGTATCTGTGAAGTCCTCTATGACATTGTAAAAGAGTATTACAAATACAATGGGATTTTAATTCTAACTAGTAGACATAACGAATATAATTGATTACCGACTACAGGAAAAAACATTGATACAAGCAGTCTTTATCATTAATGTTATTTGTTATTCTTGCAGTTAAGAGAGACACCTGCTTCGTTTCATTTAACAGTGAAAACGTATCCTGTGAGTATCATTAATAGCACATTTAACAGTGACACACTGCAAGTGTCAAAATGTCTAATTATATGTTTTATTCGATCAACAGCTGAGTGCAGAAAAAACAATTTTTGGATGGAATCAAGGGACATTTCCACTCTTCTGTATATATCAAAGAAACATTACTATGACAACATGGTTCTGTGTGTAATAACTGGAAATAATTGCAGTGCAACACCGAACTCAACACTGCAAGCATCACTGGATTTAAGACTAAGCGGTAACTTGAGGCATACTGAATACAGTTGCCTATCAAGCAAACTTTGTACTACTGTTAATTATGATAGCCTAGGAGATCCCAGGCTTACCATACACATTTCATAGCCATTGTGTACCATAGACACTCAGGAACACAATTATGAAAGAGTTCATAGAAAATGTGATTTGTTTACAGAAATGCCTTTGTTTCAGGTAAAATATATGATTTTTTTAACCAAAGCACAGGTATGTTTTATTTTGCTCGGATTAAGATTATGATTTTGTGTTATCCAGTTTTCACTAATAAAACTTGATTCACCTACTTGCGCACAGCAGATATATCTATTTTTTTTGTATTGACAGGCAACTGCAATGTAACCTGTGTGCGTCCAAAGAGAAATTGCAAAATTAAAAAATTTGATGAAGTACAATGTAAAGGTAGGAGAATCTATAATTTCCTTGCTAATTAGAAAAAAGTGTGGAATTGAGATATTATTCAAATACATGTATATTTTATATATATTTTCTTGCTTTAGATATTCGAGATGGAGAAACTTTAATCATCAATATGACACAATCACAAGTAAATTGTTACAACTGTTACAATGCAACGAAAGAACCAAAAGAGAAGATTTCTTCTCCTCCATTGAGGAACATGGACGAGGACCACATCGACCCAGTCAAAGCCTCGTAAGAGAAACTACATGTTAAATACAATTTAAGTCTTTAGGGATATATCCAACTGATTCAGACAGTGTTTGCTTTTCCTATGGTTGCGAGGCTGGTGTGTAGTCATTGATGACAGGTTTGTAGCATGACAGAAATGTTTTAAGTGGAGGTTGAGGCTGAAGGTCTGTCCAACACATTGTTACTACGATCAGATTTTGTTTTCTCAGGGGTAGTTTTGTAACTTACTGCGAACATCTGTGATCAGGCTTATAAGGCATATAAGTTAAATGTATGTTCAGTACATTAATTTCTAACTCTCAACAGCCAAGCTATGAAAAGCATGTCCTCACTCGTCTCCGAAATGAATGAGACTTCAGCATCTGTGTCAATGGGAGAAGTAAAAGGCATTCTTGTGAAGCAGGAAGACCCTGAGTATATTGAACAATTTTCCGTTGGCTATACCAACTCCACCATTAATGTAGGTGCATTACTTGACCCTTCAGGAAGCTTGTTTCATTGTGGCACTGTTCGTCCCTCCACCCCCTTTTCTGCTATTAAATGGAATGGAAAATTGGACAAAGACAGCAACATTTACACTTGTACATTGGTTATAATACATTGAATGAATGTATTCAAATTTGTATTTCAGATTGTACAAGACTTAGCAAAATTGGATGGATTTTCTAGGTCTGTAACTGTCTCAAAGGAAGCATTTGAAAAAGTGTACAATTCAACCAATGGTAGTTCATTTGCTGGTGTTTTCTGGTTTCCCAACTTTGCAAAGGTAATGAAGAAAATAAATAGGCATACTCATTTCAATGGGCTCAACAACGGATATTTGTATGTCAATAATAATCTCTTCACTCCTTTTAGGATTTAAAAAACAGTACAGTTCTGAACAATGAAGTAGTAGCAATAGAGATGGGAGCCGTAATCACTAATCTTACAGACAAAATATCTCTACATTATCGGAATATAAATAAGGTAGGCTACTTAACGCAATCAGTTTCTTTTCAATGGCCATAATTGTCAAAGATTTCGTCATATTTAAGTTAACAAATTAAACCTGCTTATTTTACATTAGGAGGGAGCCATTGCATCTTGCCAGTCATGGAGCGGTGAAGGTATTTTGCTGCCATTTACATTTCACTGTGATATTAGAAATTCAAATTAGTTTGATATCAATAACATGCTCTTTTTGGCAAATATTTAAGAGTTTGTTATTCTGTCTCAAAGGAAGTCAGCCTAACTGGACAACAGATGGCTGTTTAACCATTGAACAGGGTCAAAATATAACATGCAACTGTACACATTTGACATTCTTTGCTGTGTTGATGGTAGGTCCTCTCCAAAGGGGTTAGCCATTTTAAGATTGTGGACATTTCTGAATGTCAGACTAAGTTAGAATATCCATAAAGAAACAAATGCTAACTTTTCCCCCATCAGAATCATATAAAGTGTTGTCATGAGAGTAATTAAATCTTACTTTTTCTTTTAAAACCTTCTCATGTTTGGGGACTGATGTGGTTTTGAGTTTATGGGTCATGGGTTTGTGTTAGGAGTCTCCTGAACTTGGGTTCTTGTCTCAGGAGTTCCAGTCTTGACAGATGATTTGCACACTGCAGATTGAGCTAATGATCAGGTTACCATTGTCATGTTTTTTTTAGTCACCTCCGAACATAACCATCTCTGATGAAGATCTGAGCTACCTCACCTACATCACATCAGCAGGCTGTGGGTTGTCCATGTTTTTTCAGAGTGTGGCCCTCTTCATCCACTTTCTGATAAGGTAGTTATGATGTTGCTTGTGTCATACCAGTTACCTAAGGAAGGAGAGGTTAGGTCCCAGGACATTATTCTACTAAAGGATTAGTGGTTGAGATGTTAGTTGACCGCTTATACATTTTTAAAGGCAGGGGTTTTCTGTATGTGCAAATTCTAAAGCCACAGCTCCAGGATATTTACATGTCAGCTGCTCAGATAGAGCAGCACCAGAAAACTATGTGATAACATCGGGCTCCTTTGTTGTTAACAAACAAGTACTGTGTCATATTATACCGCCAAATTACCTTTAAAACATGTTTGTTTCTATGGTGTCATAGGAACCAAATACAAGTTATTCACGTTTCCCAAAAAGGAATGCTTCAGAGAATTGTCCTTACAACTTACAACATATGCAATTGGTTCCATCAACCTTAACAACTTTGCTCTCTTATTTTTGAAATTCTAAAACCGTAGGAAGAACAAGGCCAGCGACGCCACTCGGATCCTTATCCAGCTCTTCATAGCCATGTTCCTTCTCAATTTCACCTTCCTGACCAATGCCCATATTGCAAACCTCCGGAACACTGTGGGTTGCCAGTTAATGGCTACCATAATGCACTTCTCCATGTTAAGCACCTTCACCTGGTTCGGTGTGATGGCCTTACACCTCTGTCTGCAGATGTATATAGCCAAGAGCATCATCATTTCTCACTACATACTCAAAGTCTGCATTGTTGGGTGGGGTGAGTCCAAACCTTATATAGTTGTGTGTAAAGGGATGGTCCACACAAAAATCTTATTGGAACTAAATGTCAAGCAAATACTGTAAACGTGCAAAAAAAATATCCCTCTGACAATCAAATAGTGTGTCTCAAGTACTTGGCTGACATGCATGCTCTCAATTAGATTCTGACATGCCTCTTAATTCTTCCCCTATGATTGTCTCTTTAGTCGTGCCATGTGTGGTTGTGGCCGTTCTTTTCAGCCTGGGAAAATATGGTGAACAAGCGATCCACACCAGCAAGGGAAAAGATGTAATGATGTGAGTAACAGAAAGATAATAGCACTTAGAATAGCGGAATAACGGAAATAGAATACTTAATCAATTTAATGGGGTACAACCTTATGACAAATTAAGGGAAATTACAGTGTATATATGTGATAACTGCAATATTCTCAAGGAATTCATACTTTTCTAAAAGTGCAGCAAATTGTAACATGTGATGACCATCTGATGAAGAGACTATATTACAAAGAGTTTATTAAATTACATATGACATAAAATAAACAATGTGGATTACAAATTTGATTTGGGAGACAGGAAAGAGGCCTTTGGAGTTCGGATCAAGATAGTCTTATTTAGCCAAACAAACTTTAAATTTCTCTCCTTTGTACAATATCAAGGTGCTGGATCGGAGATACCAACGTCCACTACTTTGTAAACATCGGCTACTATGCAGTGGTCTTTTTGTTTACATTTATTACATTTATCATCGTACTGCGTTGGATGGTCTACCTGAAGAGCACAGAGAAGGACACCAACTGGCTTGGCTCGAGCACCAAAAAAATGATTGCGATGTTTGGTCTGTCCTGCCTGCTGGGCATCACATGGAGTTTCGCCTTCTTTGCCAACGGTCCTCTGCGGGTGCCATCTTACTACATCTTTTCCATCCTCAACTCCTTTCAAGGTGGGTACGGTCAGCTTTTAGGGATGCATACTCATTTCTTGAAGACTTTAAAGACAACATGCAATAAATAGAAATTGGGATTGGCTTTTATAGCAACAGGACTGAATCTTGAATGAAAAACTAAAACAAATCTACCACTCTCGTGCTCCTTTGCCAGGCTTCTTCCTGTTTATCTACTACTACAAGACCAGTCGGGTAATCGGAGCAACTGCTGAAGACTCCAGTGGCAGTGGAAAAAGCTCCATCAGCACCGTCAACTTGAATTTCAAGCCCCACATCAACCCCTATAGCAGCCAACAATAGCACTGAGTTCAGGACTCAGAGCAGAGGCAGTCACTAGTTCTGAGTTCTTCAAGTTAGTGTAAGCCTATGGACCAGAGCTGCTTGCAAATACTTGATGTAAAATGAATCTCCAATGTAGGATTACCAAGCTTTATGCAAACAATATCTATAAGAAACACATGTTTTATGTTCTTTAAAATGTACACTTCATACAAAATGTTATTTCAATGTAAAATGTAAAAAATGCATATTTAATCCCCCCCCCGTCATTCATTCAATGTACAATCTATTAGAAACATATTAACTCCCACAGTCTGTCTATTTTACTAAAAGCATCTCTGCCTCCTCAAGAGCCTTCTCCATGTCTTCAACTTCCAAAGACAGGCTCTCCCTCTCCCGCAGCAGGAGCTCCCGGGCTTCTTTCAGATCTTTCATGGTGTTTTGGATTTCCTAGAAATGTGATGAGGACCATAGACACAAGTCAAGCAAACAAGAGGTCAGACCAGGAAGTCTCTAAACACATTACTTGGCAAAGTCTTTTTGATGACTTTAACATTGAGGAATAGTATTGTTAATGCAGGGGGACAGGAGGGAGAGTACAGCAGGTTCTTACAAAAGGATTACTTAAGATACAGTACTAATGCGACCTGGTCCCATTTACAAAGGCCAAGTAACATGGGAAGTTAATGGAAAAGGAATACAGTCCAGTGCTCCTAATAGAATAACACTTACATCAACGCGTTTCATTTTGCTCTGTCGTCATGTCACAGAAAGTGTTCAATTCTCCCAAAAGATCTCTGGATACATTCTGCACAGTTAGGAAAGAAATAAGACTCATTGATAATGTATTCAATAATAATGCTAATTCCAAAATATCCATTGAGACCAGATGGTAGGTACCATAATTGGTTGCTCAGATACCTATAATTGAAGTACAATACACAATCATTTGTTCAACAAATACAGACGCTCTTACCACCACCTCTTTTCTTTCATCTTCATTTTGTTGTGTAGTTTGTCCAATTATTTCACCCAGAACTAAAAATGTAAAACGTGTATAGGTAATTATCATTTGCATACTCGGAATTTAAAAGGTTGTTAATAAAAACATGAACATAAGGGGTGATGTATTTTTCAACATTCTAGACCGTGATATGGTTTTGTGTAATTTTCATTCATGAAAATTTAACCATGTTAAATTGAGAAATTCTTGAAAATGTGGTGAAAGCTCCAGAGTATTAATTATGCATTATTATGAATATCCTATGCACTCTCAAAGAACCTGCGTGTGTCCATTTGGGTTAATCATTTCGGAAGTCAAACCTACCAGGGTCAATATTTCCAGCGACAAGCAGCACGTGGCAGTCCTTCAGTTGTTTCTGGAAGTTTCCATTCTCCCCTTGGAGATCACTGCACTGCTGCTCCAGCTGGGCCATTCTTTGCTAAATTTGGATAACAAACATAAAATTGGATATTAAGATTCATTATTTGTTTTATTGCACTGATAATACGTTTTTAGTAAGATAACAGTACACTTAAAGTAAAAAAAAAGAAGTGTAAAAAAACACATACATCCCCCAAGTCTTCCTTCAAGTTATGTATTTAAATGAATGAAATGTGTTAATTATAAATCAAGAAGGCAATTTAAATTTCACATTGCATTGATGGTTTGAGATCTCTTGAATATCTATCACATTGCATGTGGGCAGATCTAAAATCATGTGGGCACTACCTTAGTCTCAGCAAGGTTCTTCTGCAGCTCCGCATTGACAACCACCAAAAGCTGATGCTGGTCCCTGATATCTGACTGTTGTCCATACCTGCTAGAGGGTCTATCAAAACACAAACAGCTTTAGACGTTTACAAGAATGAGCTTATCTTTACCAGCGTTGGTGTATTGACAACTTACCCTTTTTGATTTTTGGTTGTGGGGATTTTTCTGCCAAAGACAAAATGAACATGTAAATGTATGGACTTCTTGGCATGCTACAGGATATGTATGCACAAGTATCTTTCCACGGGATGGGTCACCTGGGTGCATTTTCGTTATGGGGCTTGAATACACCATCTGTTTGGAGACACAATTGAGACCAGAGCTCTCCATCTCTATATTCAAACGAACTGCACGATCTCTTCAGATGTAAGAAATACTTAAGATTGCAAAATGCGACTATGTGGTTATGGTTTAAAGAAGCAGAAGCAGGCTAATACCTAATTTACCTTGTCCTGATCTGGGGATTTTCGAAGTCATCTTGATAACTGCAAAGCAATTTGGCGAACAAACTGTTAAGATGCCATCATAGAGTATATTCTGCTTTTACAGAAACTAACTCTAGCTACAGCAGCTAACAGAATAGCCCAGTTAGTCTTGAAATTAGCTCGTTGATCAGATTATTATCATTATTCTAGCCTTAAAATTTAAAGCTAAAGCCAAATTAGAAGGACACTTAGAAGGTCACATTAGAAGGACACTTGTTACAATAATGTTATATTAACTTGACTCCAAACAAACCTTTTTTCTATAAATTGACAAAAGACTCGTACCGCCAGAGACCGCGCTGACTGTTTTGAAAAATTACGTCGTCACTTCCGATTAGCTAGCTTTTGACTCGCTGGCGTTTACTACTTCCGTTGGGTGATTCAGGATCAATAATTATATTAAAAAATGAAAACTCGTTTGTGATATCAAGTATGTGTCAGTATTAGGCCACAAGTATGTGGCATGTGGTAAAAATGCTTGCAATTGGAAATTATTTAGATTTAGCTTGATGGGAGACTGGAGGACTGAAGATCCAACTGCCGGAAATCAGAAGAATAATAACGGCTAATACGCATGTGCATGGGGAGGCGGTTAAATTCAAAATCAACAATTTCGCCAGCTCCTGTGCCTGCCTGTGGCCAAAGTAGCAATCGTGAAAGTACAAACAGCTAGCTATATGTAAGGCATTTTTTACACATTTCAGAGTGTAACTACAAGGTCAGTAACGAATTTACAATGCATTTGATTCCTATTTAAAATACATTGCTTATGTTAGTTACAGTACCACCAGACTAGCGTTAGCTAATTTGGCTAGCTACTAGTAATGACAATGTAGCTAGTCTAGTGCTAGTCAGATCGACCAAATTGTGTTCCGTTATAGTTTTTGGTTTTCTCGTATTCTCACTGATAGTACACGCTAGTTAGGCTAGCCTTAATAATTGTTAGACTAACGCTAATCATCTCTTTGTTATATGTGGGTTACTTGTCTTTAAGTGAATTACTGGGAAGGAACTGTATGCTATTGTTCTTATAACCTTGTAGTCAGTAGAGTAATTGTATGTTCATAAAGACGTTCCAAGAAACAACACCATGCCCAGACTTCATGACAGGATTTATATTCTCGTTTGAGAGTTGTGAAGTGATTTTATCATTAGTTGTAAACCTTTTTTCTGACCCTCCTTAACTAGAAACGGTCAGTGCGAAAAACGAACCTCGGTGTGATCTCTTCGTTTGATGTCACATTCATACAAAAATTGCCTTTATTAAAAACACACATCGTAAGCATGTGTGAAAGATGCCAACGCTACCTCATCTTTGTTTTCGGCAGCTAACTGAAAATGGAGCCTCCTGATGTGTCTAGTACTGAGTGAGTACACATTTAATTTCCTAAACTAAATAATTAGCTAAATGCATTAGCCCTCTTTTCTGTTTAAATTATGGTATGGCAAGTATTTGTCATGTCCAGTTTGATTGTCTACAGCAGGGTTCTCCAATCCTGGTCCTCGAGGGCCGCCGTCCTGCATGTTTTCGATGTTTCCCTTCTCCAGCACACCTGTTTCAAATGAATGGTCGTTACCCGGCTTCCACAGAGCTTGATAACGACCCCTTCATTTGAATCAGGTGTGCTGGAGCAGGGAAACATCTAAAACATGCAGGACAGCGGCCCTCGAGGACCAGGATTGGAGAACCCTGGTCTACAGGCTATTCCATTCTAGACTTACATTTTGTATTTGATTTCTTGTATGTTGTAGTAACAACACTATGTCGACCAAACGGAGGATCTCTTCGGTTAGTACATTATTAATTTTAACGCGTTATTATGAATTGAAAAAGGTGTGTTCAAACTACAGTGTCTTGCCTAATTCTGCATCTTGATATAGATTCTTAAAGCTCCACGGACATCGATTTCAATTTCATCCCCAAAGAAGGTAAAATGTCAGGTAAAATTATTATTTTGAATATTGTAGATTAACAAATAAATGGTGGTTGCAGTGAACATAGTGCTGTCATGATATTGATTGTCATGTTGTGTATTTTTGTATGTTGTGATTCTTAAGGTTGAAGTTGCAAAGCCGGTGGAGAAAAAGAGGATTTCAAAACGAGTCAGTTTTGCACCCTCCAATGATGTTGTACTGTTTTCAGAGTGAGTGCAGTGCCACCTCTTACATTTTGTTGAAACGCTTATACAGTAGAGTTATTCTCATGTTGTTGAAACGCTTATATAGTACAGTTATTCTCATGTGCTTTTTTCTACTGCTTTACAGAAAAGTAAAAAATGGCTCCCCTGTCTGCAGTACTTTACAGGACATCACAACATGTAAGTCTTTTAGATTTTGTGTAACATTTGACCTTTGAAGGGCAAAACCGTAGTCTTTCTATTTGTTGTTTTTACTACATTTTGGGCATGAATCATATTTCATGGTTAAATTGAGCAAACTATATATATTTTTCCAATCTGTTCAACAGCGACAGAAAATCTTGATGAGAGGTAAGGACATATTGATACATGAAGGTTGAATCTGAGTGTATCTCATCCGTCATCATGGACTGTCATTCCTGATGTTCATGAGTTTGAGTGATCCTCAGTATATCTCATTTGATCATTGTTGAAAAGTAGTGACCATTGCGTCAGTCTTTATTATCTTAAAATTCAACAGATTACCAGGTCATTATATTGTTGGATTCACTCATTCTGATTCTTTTCTCTGATCAAAAGGCTACAAATTGGTGTCATAGAGAGTGGAACTGACCTGGTCCCAGGTAAGCCATGTAGAATGTGAAGATGCTATACTGGGTGTCTGTCAGAACTACAGAAGGGACTGGTCTTAATAATAATGTTTCCCCATCAACCATTGTGCACGTGTTGTATCATTTCAGGAATAGAAACGTTGCTGAACGCCCCCCTGTATGCCTCTCAACAAAGACACAAGGTGACTATGATATAATGTAATGTAACATGATCTAATGTACTGCATCAAGTGGTTTACATAAAGGCCAGACGGCTTTTCATATTTGAGACTCAGTGCTTTATACACAAGTGGTTAAAATGTATACAACTTTTTCTTTTCATCCACCCTCTCTTCTTCCCGTAATAGATGATGTTTAACAACGATGTCCAAAGCAGTTATGGGGAGACTACTGTGATGTTCACTGAGGATGCTATTATGGATATGACCCACAGTCACACAATATGTATTGCCAAAAACAGCGAATCAACTGTATTTCTTGAAGATGGTGGTAACATAGGTACGCCTAAATCTGGAAACATGGACTTTACATTCCCAGTGAAGAAAACTAATACAGAGATTTGTGGCTCCACTTCCTCAGCACATGACTCTGAATTTAAAGATTTTCTTGCAAGTCTCTCTAAGTCAAGTGAACGCAAGGAAAAGCCTTTGGCATTGAACACTGCCCCATTGCATTCCGACAAAGTTGAGGAAAAAGCCTTTTTTGCCAAACTTAAAGCAAAGCGTTCAAGTGGGGTTAAAGAGAACCAGGCTCCTGTGACGCCAGCAACAAGGAGAAACTTTCCAACGGGTTCCGTTACCCCACAACACCATGCACTCGTGGGTGCAACCACATTGCAGACGGACATTGGCCCAGCAAGCATGGACCTAACTGAAAACGTAATGATCAATTCTGGAAAAACCTCAAGGTTTGATGAACAAGGTTTTACGTCCAGCACTTTCAGACCGTCGTCTTCAAGTGCAGATACTGATGACATGGAAATGACAAGAAGCCAGACGGTTGCTATTGATGCTAAAACCATTGGGGTGATTGGCTGTCTACGAAATGAACGGTGTGAAAGTGTAGCTTTGACTCAAGACCCCAACAGAACCCAGATTTTCTCAAATGACAACCACGGCATGGAGTTGACAACGCCGCTTAATCCACCACTCAAGGAGAGCCAAGACTTCCGGACCAAGCAAACTGAATCACCACGTCGGTGGTTTCCCAAGGCAAACTGGTTGTCTTCTGATGTGCCCTTCACAGTGGTGCCGAATCAGACATCGGGGAGAGTGAGCCGTTATGGTGATGACTCGGATGACATGGAGTTGACAAGAAGTCAAACCGTTTCCATTGATCCCAGAACGATGACACAGAAGTTCTCACAAAGCGAAACAGGGAGAAGTTCAACCGAAGAGGAAAGTGGCATCTTGTCGGAGGACTGTTGTGGCATGGACATGACAGAGGCGCCTACGGGCCGTATAGTGGCAGGCAGCCACACAGCCACCAAGGATGCTATTAATGTGTATCTCCCCACACAAGAGATGAACCAACAAAGTACAACAGATTGCAGACTTGGGTCGCCTGTCTCAGATAACATGGAAATCACAGAAACCGTTTCTTCCCATCCCCCCCTTTCCTCGTGTTCAGATTACATGGATGTAGCTGAAAGCCGACCAGTTTTTGCTGATTCTGACGGCAACCGATTCAAAGCAAGGAAAAGTTTATCATCCAACGCCAACAAGAGTTTGTTGGTGGACAAAGCTAACATTCCTGCAGATCAAAGTGCACGTGCGGATATGGCACTTCAGGACTGTGCTATGGGCCTCTGCAGTGAGGCTCCTACAATGTCTGATTTTGAAGACATGGAATTGACAAGGAGCCAGACTGTTGCAATCCAAGACAAGCATATTGGACACTTTACACTGGAGGGGACCAAAATAGATGGAAACCAAGAATGTCCCCCTGAAATGAGCTTGCCAACAGTTGGCTTTTCATGTTCCGCAAACATATCAGTAGAGGATGATGAAATGCAAATGACAAAAACGGTCACAAAGGCTAGTGAACAAACAGATTCACCAACCAACGCCAAGGTGACCACAAAGCCAATCTTTCATCTCACTAAATCTGGAGAAACCACTACAAACCTTGCAGATCTCGAACCTAAGGACATAACCAACATGCATGTTTCTCAACTGAAAGATGGAGACGAGTATAACCTGTGCAAGCCAGAAAGCTCACACATTACCAACCCAACATCGCCTCAAGATCCGGATGCTTCAGACAAGAGAAATAGACGGAGAAGCATGGCCGATCTACAGTCCAAACTTCAGCATATGAGCCGCATGATAAACGAATCACCTGAAGTGTTGCCAATGGGAAGTGTCACTGCACCAATATGTCAACTTCTGAGGAGCCCAGAAAAACCCTCTCTGGAGATAGAATCCCACCCAGTTGATGGCAACGGGTCACAGAATCTGGCATTGACTGTAGACAAAGAAGAGAGCACTAACTCGGAGGACCATCATTCTCCTAATGAGAAACATTTCATGACCGCACCTTTCAACTTGAAAAGTAAATGCCTTGCATCAAAACTTGCCTTTGGCGGTTTTAAGCCTAAACTTCCCCAAAGGAACAGACCCCTACAGAATACCTCAAATTGTATGGCTGATGAGAAACCCCTGAAAACAAAGAAAACGGAGGTAAACAATGAACTATACAGCAGCACATTGGTTGATGAGATTAACGATGAAGTCATTCCAAATATAAGTGACGAGGAGTTGTCAGAAACTCTGGACACCAAATCTTTACAAGGGATCGATGACATAAACTCTGAAGATCCGTTTAACAGGAGTGATCTGAGAGATTTCATGTACGAAGAACCAGTTCTCAATGTGTCACAAGGCCTGAAGAGGCCCTTACCAGAAAACGACCACAGAGACACTGCCGATGACGAAAAGAGGAGGAAATCGTCAACTGACAACATCCAGGATCAGGTAACTGTTCATTCTTCCACATACGACTCATGCCATATTGTTCTGGGTTGCCGTTTGAAAAATCTGTGCCGTCGTTTGTAAGTAAACATACATGCATGGTCGACCACATGAAATACAATCTATACCTACTTTCAAAGAGGCGTTTGGGGGATGCATTTTTGTCCAACATATTTAATACTTTATTTGTCCTGGACAGGGAACAATCTTGCAGGAGGATCATTCTGGGCCGGAAGCCCTTTCCCATGTTGTTCAATGGGACAGTAAATGTACAACTGCAGCGGTTCCCTCACATGGTGCCGATGGCAGCAACTCAACCAACACCCGACATGAGGCAACGTTTGAGTCAAGTAAGCTTTTAAGATATTTTTACTAAATGCCATTACCCAGATATACTATTCAAAAAGAAATGGCTGATCATGTAAATCCACTTCCAGCCTACAGACATAGCCAATTTGAGTCCCAGCTTGAGGACTCTGGGAGCTACACCAATGACGTGAGAAAGGTACATTGTCTACAAGCAGTGGAAGAGAGAGAAGTGAGAGGGGGGGGGCTATTGTTTGCATACTGTCAGTGGTCTCATTGTCTTTGACCTTTTCTTAACAGAAACTTGAAGATGGCAGTATTACAGTGAAAGAGTATCTTAAACTCTTCAGCATTGACTTTGTCATTGATAAACCTCGACAGAGTATTCTCCCTGCCAAAGTATGTTCTTTCTATTGCTTACAAATGCACAATTCTTCATTAATACAGACATTCAGGCACACAGTTTACTATATACATTTTCTCCTCAGGTCCTGTGTGATCTGGATTGCCAAACCGAAGACATGTTAATTGAGATGCACATCAACCGTCCTAAACAGAGGGTGTATGAGACGGATTGCCAGAAACTCACAAAAATGGTGGAAGGGTATGTTCATCATATTTATTTTTTAAGTATGCAATTAATTATTTTCACAAATACATACATGTAATATACATTTGAGCCCTGTGGATAGCAGCCCTTAAAGAATGTTTTGCGTAAAGGTGGTTAGAATTGTTTTTATTTACAGACTGAAAGCCAGAATGAGAGAGCGGGACAACCTTCTGAGAACTGTCAACGGACCACTGTGGGAAGCGACAAAGGGCTTTTCAGAGAAAGAAGTATATTGTATACCTTATCTATGGCCTCTTCTACGTCTTTTGGAGTTTTGTCCCAACTTTTAAATGTGTTTTTTCTTAGTTTCAGTGTTTCGGTGCCAAGTTGAAAGAGAGAAGGAACTTCTACCGAAAGAAAAGCAAAGTTCAATCACACGAAATGAAGGCGGTCTTGTACACTAACCTTGTGAAAGCATGTCAGGTAGGACATTATAATGACCAAGTGCATTTTACGTTTTGTCACCTTGTTCTTGTTTTCTAGTCAAATATAGCCACTGTAATTATTAATCATCCCATTCCTCATCTTTTCAGGAGTCACAACAAAACTTGAGGGGCAAGATTGAACAGACGGATGGCATGCTTAATGACCTTGACGAGTGTATTCGCGTCATAGAAGCTGGTACGAAAGGTTAAATATAAATGGTTAATTAGGAAGGAAAATGTTATAGCAACTTATTTTTCAAAGACATTTGAGACTGAGAATGAATTCTTCAGGGACCAACTTTTTTCTTCTGTCTGCCATAGAACTTGTTGCAGTGGAGGGTGAAGGGGCAGATGACAGTAAACCAACTTTGAAATCAAGACAGCAAGGTACACTTTGTTACTTTCAAAGTCCGTTTTGAATACTTTGGAATACCTTCCTTTGGTTTCATGACACATTTTCTCATATAGATTTGGAGAATGTCAACAAGAAGGGGGTTGACAATAAAAGGTACATTATTTAAGTCATAACTTTCTAGACTTCCAACAGTAAAAAAACACAAATGAAGCTGAATTGGGTCATTTTAAACGGCAGAAGTATCCTTACTCAAGTGGTTTAATATCTCTGCAGACAAATGTGTGAACTCGAGATACAGAAAAATCACGCAATTGAAAGAGTGGACAGGCTTCAAACTGAGACCCACAGACTTGGGAATGCCATTGTCATGCTGGATAGGTAACTCATTTCACTGTTTGGGGGTAAAGGTTGTCCTTAGGCTTATTATATATATATTTGCCTTGAATATTGCTATCATAAAGTGTAAGATATGATCATATTTCAGGTTGAATGAATGGAAGTTAGGGGAACAAGATGAAAACAGAACCGTCTACACCTTTCTCCATGAGTCTTTACATCTGGAAGTGTTCATGGAAAAACGTAATGGTACGATTTCATACTGCAGAAATATTATATGAAAGCACTTGCCGTATGAGGTGTTTGTGCAGTATGTTAATCCAGTGTTAAATGAAAGATGTTGGAAGTCTTATTTGCCAAATGGTTGCTTTCTCCTTTAGGAAGAGATGATTTCCAGTTAGAGACTGAGCGCAACATCATGGATGTCACATTCCAACTCCACCTGGATGGTGATTAAACTCCATACTTAATATTGTCTTTTTAACCCGAAATAAGGCAAACAACCACCTGACCCAGGGAGTTACTCAGATTTCCCAAACCATACATTTTAAAGTGTTCTTCTACATCTGTCTTATGTTCGGGGCACACAAACATGCTTCTCTCATCACAATGTATTTTCTTTTTTTCCACGTAGATCAAAATTCACAGTGCCAGGCTCGCCTTGTTCACAGACTGCTATCCCAATACCTGGGTGATGAAACCGCTTGGGTCAAGAAGTATCCAACCAGTCGATACGTCTCAAAGGTATGGGTGAACTCCAGGTGCACTTTAGAATTGTGGAGCATGAAAGTTGGTCTTTTTGACCAAGTGGATATCGGTGTAGTACAGTTGGGTTCAAGGCTCTGCCGTGTGTCTGCAGCTCTTGCATGACGTGGGCTTGGTGGTGAGTCGCTGTCGTCTACTCGGAGAGGAGGTGCACCGGCTGAAGAAGTGGGGTGCTCTCAGGCTGGACATACTGGACATCAGCTGCGTGGACACACAGTAAGACTGGAAACTAGGGCTGTATTATGACGGTGCCGGTTAACATACAGTCATCCACGAAGGATGAGAACATGGCTTTGTGTTAAAGTTAGTTTGTCGAGGGGACTTAACCACAGCCATTGTGGATGATCTAGACTATATTATAATGACAGTAAAATATTAAGGTTTTTTTGTTGTTGCTCTCTTCGTTTTTAGAATCCGCATCCTGTTCTCCAGTCTTAAGGCGGGTGCCAAGTTTGAGATCACTATAGGTGTCACCTCTGCCTACCCCTACTGTCTCCTCCAAGTGCAGAACTTCCAAAATCGTATTGGAAGCACAACGTAAGTCATCATTTGAGGGTTACAAACGTTTACTGCTCGTCATGAGAAAAACAATCCATGCAGACTTTGTACGTGAGATAAGTAACTTACATTTCTTCTCATTCAGGATACACCAGCTGGAGGAGATAGTATTTTCGGTAACGCCGTCCAAAGATTACTTGACCAAGATCGTCAAGAATATTCATGGCGCTCTCCTTTGCTGAGACAAACTCGTGTAAATGGACTGTCTTTGTGCTACGTGTACATTAAGTTAATCTAGAGTGTTTACATATAGTGTTTTTCATATCGCATTATGTATGACTTATTTTGTAATTTGTATGGAATTGTGTAAATGTTAATTGGTGTGTAGATGTGGTGGGGCTAAAACCTTTTAGGAGGGTGTCTGAATAGCTTGAAGATACCTGTTTTTGTTTATATAATAAAAGAAAGAAGAAAAAAAAACGTTCAAATATCTATCAAAATTTATGTTTTCTATAATGTTATTTCTACACTTGAAGCTCTGTTCTGTTATAGAAGAAACAAACTAAACATTTTGCTTCACTAGCATTAGAAGTTGGGCGGTCATGTATAGCTGAGGTACTGAATATTGTAACACTTGACAATTGTTTTACAAATTACATTTGGCTATCCATAAATAGAAAAGTTGCATTGTTTTTAGAAGTTGTCATTCCATCCCTAGACTCCCATGATTGTTTGTTGATGTTGTAGGCAAAGAAAAAACGAAATTCACTGTACAGGGATAAAACTGAATAAAGTAGACTTAACATGCTGTTAAGGTAATCCTTCTATAGCTTTTTTCTGGACTGCATTTTCTCTTTGAATTGGCTGTGGGTGCAACTTGGAAGACATTTTAGGGATACATAAGAGAATGTTGGAAGGCTCTGTTTCTTAAATGTACAGGATTTGTAGTTAGTCTCTTGAAATAACCTGAAGCAGTGACAGGAGGAGACATAAATGGTTGTGGCTTCAATTATTTAATGCCCTGAAATGTATCACTCCGAAACAATAGATGATGGTACAGTATGCACCTACACTTTGGTTTGAGACCCGCTACTAAATCACAGAAGAAGACCTAAACGGGGCCAACGTCATCAAAGAGTATACACTTGGACGTCATTACGTTGCCGAGTAGAGACCTGCGCTGACTGACGAGCGGGAGAATTTGGTTTCCAAATAAGAACAAATTGCTACTAGTTACGAAACGTAGAGTAAGTAGAATAACAAGTCGATCTTTCATATTATAAACTGCTTTCTGTTTGTATCTCGAGAGAACAAGTTACTGCTGATTTAAAGCCTATGTTGCTAATCTCATTGTGTAACAGGAACTCTGTAGCCCACACAGTATCAGTTGTAATTATATTATTTAGCTAGCTGTGGCTAAATGGCTCGACAATGACTGGCTCCATACTCTGTGTTGTTGGTTACTATTTTTGTTTACTTTGTAACACATTGATTGGCAAGTAATTTTCATTAACTTAGCTAGAGCTACGTGCTGTTATTTTTTTTTACAGATAAACATACTTCACGTTTCAACAAATCAAAATGGCTATGAGGAGTGAATCCAGAGTGGAGGCAGACGTAGAGGAAGAGGAAAGCTTTGGACCACAGCCTCTGAACAAATTAGAGGTATGTTCATGTCCATATCCTAAACTTGTCTCGACGGTGGACCAGTTGGTTTTTACCTGACTATAGCTCAAGGTATGCGAGGACAGTTTGAGAAAGTAGATCCAGGATCTGTAATCGGCCATGTCATTAGAAACTACTTCAGGGTACACGCATGCCAATTTTCACTTTGAATCAATCCATTCAAGGAAAAATAAAAGGATGTGTTTCATTGTTATGACCTGTCATATGTCTGTACTCAGCAATGTGGTGTCAGTGCCAGTGATATAAAGAAACTGGAGGATGCAGGCTTTCATACCATCGAGGCAGTGGCATATGCACCCAAGAAAGAGCTGCTCAATATCAAAGGCATCAGTGAGGCCAAAGCAGACAAAGTTCTGGTAAGCTCTTACATTGACGTTATTTATTTAGCGATGACAAACAACACTTTGAATTCAAAAGCAATACAGGTTAAACATAAGTCAACGCAACCTTCGCTATTTTAATGACCTATGTTTCCTGATGCCTAGGCTGAGGCTGCTAAACTCGTGCCCATGGGCTTCACCACTGCTACAGAGTTCCATCAGCGACGCGCTGAGATCATCCAGATCTCCACGGGTTCCAAAGAGTTAGACAAACTGCTTCAAGGTGTGTACTATCCCAACAAAGACCATCCGATAGGGAATATCTCTTTTTCGAGTATTTCCTCAAACAACAAATGTGTCATTGTTCATTCTAAGGGTTCGCAACCCTGCACCACAATGTCAATACAGTTGTGCGTTTGTCTTCTGTGATTGTGACCCCGTTGACTCCGTTCCCCTGCCAGGTGGGATTGAGACGGGCTCTATCACAGAGATGTTTGGAGAGTTCCGGACAGGGAAGACACAGCTGAGCCACACCCTGGCAGTCACGTGTCAGGTACATCCTCTGTCAGTGCCCTTCCACCGAGGCACTCGAATGGTGGTGTCGCCACCAAACGTCTAATAATATCTCCTGCTGCAGACGTCCATCGGTGAATGTGGTCCTGTTGTCAAGTCTAGCTGTTATTTCTCGTGCACTGTATTGAATTCCATAAAAGCAGTTCAAACGTGCATCTAAAAAGTAAGCTCACCTTACTGGCTGCATGAATGCGTAGAGTAACCTTTCTGTACATGTTCTCTGTTCAGTTGCCCATTGACCAGGGTGGTGGAGAGGGCAAAGCCATGTACATCGACACAGAAGGGACTTTCAGGCCAGAGAGACTCCTGGCTGTAGCTGAGAGGTGAGGTATTCTAGTTCTGCCACACGCACAAAGACTAAGAGGAAAACCAGTGGTTTACAGTGCATTTAGTCTTTTTAGAAACTCGATACACAGTTGACACTAAATAAAGAAGCTTGAAATTATGAATAGCTTGCTTTGATTTAAATTTGAGGTCCTTTCTGTAACGGTTTTAGGTTTTATAGGTGTTCTTGTAAACGAATGTCTATTAATTGCTCGTAGTTGCTGTGGACCTCTTAATACTCACATGAAAGAATCCATCTGATGTGTCTTCTGCCTCTCGTCTGCGTCTTGCCTCATCAGGTATGGGCTGGTGGGGAGCGATGTGCTGGATAACGTGGCTTATGCCCGGGCTTTTAACACAGACCACCAGACCCAGCTCCTGTACCAGGCCTCCGCCATGATGGCTGAGTCCAGGTGAGGCCCACGTCCATATCTCCTTAGGTCTCTGCTCGTCTGGTCTGTTATTCATCTTAAACCAATTGCAGCCAGTATCATACCCATAACCCCCCCCCCTCCCCTCTATCCGTTTTAGTCTCCCTCTCTCTGCTCCCTCACTTCCTCTAATGTGTGAGGTCTCTCCATCAGACATGTATATGTAGCGAAACAAATGATTCTTCGGTTGAGTCGTGGAATATGGTAGCAGCGTGCAGTTGTGAACCCTCAACCCTCCCCTCCTAGTCTTCATAAAGCCAACATCTCTTATCGCCTCTTCGTCAGGTATGCTCTGCTGATCGTGGACAGTGCCACAGCCCTCTATAGGACAGACTACTCCGGTAGAGGGGAGCTGTCGGCCAGACAAGGCCATCTGGGACGTTTCTTACGGATGCTGCTGAGGCTCGCAGACGAGGTACGTCGAAAGTCCCTAATATAGATCCAAGAATACTTTTTTTTACGTTTGTTTGCCCCCCACACACACACACTGCTTTACAGTTTTCTCCGAAATCATTGTCTCCAGTTCGTTTGAGTGCACATTGCTCCATCCGTCTTGCTTCCACATGTAACACTGAGTGCCCTTCTTTTGGTTCCGTTCTGGCCATTAAAGTTTGGCGTCGCCGTGGTGATCACCAACCAGGTGGTAGCCCAGGTGGATGGAGCAGCAATGTTCTCAGCAGACCCCAAGAAACCCATCGGGGGCAACATCATGGCACATGCCTCCACGACACGGTGAGGAACCTGGGCTCAGCCGTGGGGAGTGGCACTCTCGCCTCCTCAAATCAGCCTCTGTCTCTGCTCAAACTACTGAGATAACGGTTGCTATTAGGTGGTAGTAGGTATTTAAATTTGTAGCCAGTGCCCAGTGGTATTGGATCCACTATGAAGCTACTGCCCTTCATGCTTGGTCATGTTACAGTGCTCATGATTCCTGCAGACCGGCTACACACAGAGCTATGCTAACCAAAAAAAACCTCTGCCTTCCTTCTCAGACTTTACCTAAGGAAAGGCAGAGGGGAGACCAGGATCTGTAAAATCTACGACTCGCCCTGCCTCCCCGAGTCAGAAGCCATGTTCGCCATCAACCCTGACGGAGTGGGCGACGCCAAGGACTGAGCAGGCGCCCTACTGGGAGGGGAGGCACAAGGCTGGTCATGTGACTTGTGCCTACTCACCTTCTCACCAACCCAAGCATCCATTGCACAACGGCACACTTTGGTAGTGTGCACAATATTCCCCTGATAACAGGCCTGATATGACAGGTTGATTAGGGAGGTACAGGCCCCAACAGTTGGTTTGGTTCATTTTTGGACCATTGTAATGCAGAGAGAAGCAGGGGTGTCCATAGTCCATTCTGTGAGAACACATTGTGTAGAGAATTTCATTTTTTTGTGCTTTGGTCTAAAGTGACGCACAAAAATGCCCATGCCCACACTATAAGAACCTGTCTTATTAAAGTTTTGAGAGGGATAGCGGGCTAAAGAAAAAAGAACAGCGATATATTAGATCTTGTTGAAAATCCTCTGGATGGTTTTTGTTATATTATTTGTGATCCTGTGTTTTGTGTGTGGTTTCTAGCAGTCTGGTTTCCTTGCTTTTTCATCTAAACATTACAATGACTACTAAATGTATTCTTGAAGAGCAGTTCCTTGACCAAAAGACTAGTTGTCCACACAGTACATTTATTTAACATTGTGTGCCCTGTCAATTCTAAAACTATTCTTTATATTAAATGTTTTATCTGTGTTTTCTCTCGAGTCTTCCGTCACTTATATAATCGAATTTACGTTTACGTAACATTTTGCATATAAGAAGCTTATTTATTTGATGAGAAGTGATCTCAGAATTTGGAGTGGTTTTAGTTGGCAAGTTAACCATGAAGCAGAAGTTTTTCAACAAACTAATGGAATTTACAGAGTAGTAATGACACGTTTATCAATATTATTGTAATTATAATATGTCCTCAGTATTGTGGAATGTTGAAACATTAAGGGCAGCATCCATTTTCTGATTCAATCATGCTTTATTAGCATGAATGAGTGAGCATTGTTGCTAAAGCCACATAAGATTGAACAAAATATATGAAATATGATACTTACATTTGTTTAAAAAAAAATATGACAACAAATATGACAATAATCAAAGTGACATGTGGACATACATAAACATAAGCAGACATATATTACGTCCTCTACTAATAATACACTATCTAGCAGTACCCATGCACCAATCTATGCAAATGTTGCCTGTCACTGAACAACTATTTGCCATCCCCTTCACGTTGTTCAAAGTTTCTATTGCTACGATCTATCTACATATTAACCCCTGACCCTACTAGGCAATAAACCAGGAGACACGTGATATATTGCCAAATAATACATTTTGTTCGCAGTCATAAGCAGGAAGTAATTGAACCCGTACTGTTGGAGCCGTTTCGTAATTTAAGTTTCCAAATTGACCCAAGTTATTAATGTTTAAGTTTAGGTTAAATTAATGAAACATCCGAATTATGGTTTGAAATGATGCAAAGATTAATTCTGTGATTGCCATGTTCTACCTGGTCAATTGTCTGGCCGTGATTGAATAATTGACACACGTCTAATTGACCAGTGATATATAGGTCTGTGCCAGTGCCGAGCAAGGTAGAGCGGAAGTGGCAAACAATTTTTCAACCGCGTTAATGCGATGGAGAGATACTTATATGACAAATAAAAACACTCTATGATTGAAGACGCGCGTTGTCTGGATTATTCCGCCCTCAGAAGTGGCCGCTGGAAAGCTGCCCCTACATAAAGTTGAAAAATTGCCTGGAACTTCAGACAAACTGGAACACCAGTGGATTACAAACTTGGAAACTAGGATCAACATTTACTTCGTTCGTGGAACCCGGTGATTGGCATTGTCTTCAGACCCAGGTACGATCAGACATGATATGAGGAGCTTCGAAATGTTTGATGGGACAAGATAGATGCGTGATTGCAACGATCTGGATGAAGGAAATAGACGCTACACTGGATGGATGAACAGGCGAACGAATGACAAAGGGCATCAGCACTGTTCATATCGTAGTGCATAAGGACGCAAGAAAAACCACCCGAACGAAACAAAAAGAACTGGGATCATGTCTGAGAAAGGAATTGAAGAGGAGGTCGTAGGCCCGGAAGACACAATGGATGAGCCCAAACAAGATATCCGAGCGCTCAGCGCAACGCGTCGCGGCAAACTTGGATATTGTACCAGCAAAATGAACGAAATTAAAGAAAGGATCCAGTGGGATCTTAATCCTGATTATATTCAGGAACGTGTGGAGGAATTTAACGAAATATTGAACGAGTTTAAAGCCCTTCATGAGACTGTTCAAATGCTGTTACCAGATGATGTGAAAGAGAACGAAAATGTTGACTGGTATGAACCTAAGATGGCAAAATATGACGACTTTATTTCTCAAATGGAGATGTGGTTGAAACGTCATCGTTTCCAATGGACCCGCAATCACTTGTGGACGTGACTGATAGCATATCCAGGGTATCTAAAGGTTCAAAAGCATCATCAGCTAAAACAGTACGCATGCAAATTGCTGTGGATAAGGCTGGTTTACTGGCACGAGCCAACTCCTTGAGAGAAAAGCACGAGGTTGAAATGGAGAAAGTTAGACTACAATCAAAAATGGAAGCTTTACAATTAAGAGAGGACCTTGATGTTACTAACGCCAAACTACGGGCCTTGGAGGAAATCGAACCTATGGAATTAACTCCCAGGAGATCTCTCATGACTTCAGGAGATGGCATGAACGACTACTTTGAGCAATATCCGAGAGGATTAAGGACAGGGGAGCCAATGGAGGCAAAACCAGTGGAAGGCAGAAGGAGGACAGGCATGTCTCAAATAGATTTTGTGGAACTTGGAGCTAAGCCTAAGAGGCCGCCATTACAGGAAGCTATGGATATAGGCATACATCATAAAGCTGCAGCACGACCAAAAACTGCTGCACAAACAACACAAAACACGGCAAGCCGGGGAACAACCGGAACTACTGAGGAGAACTCAACAGACACCTGGAAGGGAACCAGCAGAACACCCAGATACACAGACCTGGCAAATCTACTTGTATCCTTTGTATCACAGTCATCTCTTCCGAAAAAGGAGGTTCCTGTATTTAAGGGCGACCCCCTGGAATATCAATCATTCATGCAAGCGTTTAAACACAACATAGAGGATAAAACTGACAATTATGAAGACCGACTGTACTTTCTCGAACAGTACACAGTTGGACAGCCAAAAGAGCTTGTGAGAAGCTGTTTTCATATATACACCAACTGGTTATGCTGAGGCAAAGCGTCTGCTCAAACGCCACTTTGGAGATGACTTTAAGATTACAACTGCCTACATGGAGAAGGCCTTAAACTGGAATACAATCAGGCCTGATGATGGAAACGCACTTCACAGTTATGCCTTATATCTAAGAAGTTGTTCAAATGCTGCCCGAAACTTTCAATACATGTCTGAACTTGATTTACCAACCAATATGAAACAAATCGTTTCGAAACTTCCATATAAACTCAGAGAGAAATGGAGAGCAGTGGTACCTAACATTACGGAACAAACACAACAGAGGCCTACATTCAACGATCTTGTCAGATATGTCGAAAGGCAGGTAGAGATAATGCAGGATCCTGTCTTTGGCAACATCCAAGATGCTAGAAAAGAACCATCAAAGGTGAGGGTGCCTATGGACACACCCTCTTGGAGGTCTGGCAGTAAGAAGAGCAGTTTTGTCACAGCGGTTTCTCCAAGCAATGCTGTTGACGATTCTGATACCAAAGAGAATGGAAATGAAATTAAGATTATCTCCACTGTCAATTCAAAAGATGCTTTTTCCAAACCATGTGTTTTCTGCAAAAGAGAGCATGCAATGGAAATATGTCAAACAATGTCAACTTCCACATGAACAAAAGGTAGAGTTTCGTAAAAGGAATGGCTTTTGTTTTGCATGTTTGATCAAAGGACATCTCAGTAAGACATGTAAGAAACGCCTGACATGTCGCTCATGTGATAAGAAACACCCTACCATCTTGCACATTGAGAACTACCCACCTAGAGATGGCGCCACAGATAATAAGACACCTACAATAGCCACGAAATATCCCAGCAGTGGTACAGCCGTTCAATCCAACTCTGTCACTGTTGCTTTAGTATCAACTGACCAAACAGGGGCCGGCAATACTGACCACAAACTGGCTATTGTACCTGTACAAGTGAAGGCAGCCAAGGGTAGTCAGTCCATAGAAACGTATGCATTCCTGGATCCCGGGAGTTCCGCAACCTTCTGTACAGAAAAACTAATGGAACAACTGTCTGTCAGAGGGAGGAAAACAGAAATTCTGATACAGACAATGAATTACGAAGGACCTGTGAAAAGCTATAAATTGAAGGGACTGGAAGTATGCTGTCTCGATGGCAATTACTTTATTGAACTTCCAGAAGTCTTTACACAGCAGACCATTCCTGTTAACCGTCTGAACATTCCGAGCGAAGATGATATCAAGCAATGGCCTTACCTGGATGAGGTCAAGCTGAAGTCCATTGGGGCCGAGGTCAATCTGCTGATCGGTGTAAACGTCCCCAAGGCCATGGAACCTCTTAAGGTTATCAACAGCCAAGACAATGGCCCATATGCTGTCCTAACACACCTGGGATGGATAGTGAATGGACCATTGGGGATCAGCTCACACGTTGACAAGCATGGGCGACCGCAGATAACGACCAATAGAATATCAGTGGCTCGTTTGGAGGATCTTCTGATCCAACAGTACAATCAAGACTTTCCAGAATTGACCTACGAAGAGCAAACAGAAAACTCATTTGAGGACAAGAAGTTTCTGAAAATAATGAAGGAATCTATCAGAAAAAGAGACGGCCATTATGAAATCCAACTTCCATTCCGAAGGGAAGACGTCTGTATGCCGAACAATAGACGAATGGCTGAACAAAGAGCACAGAGTCTTAACCCTTGTGTTCTCTTCGGGTCATTGTGACCCATCAGTCATTGGACCCCCCCACGTGTTGTGACAACTGTACCTCATACAAAAATAAAGTGAAGCATTTTCTTTTAACCGTCGGGCTGTCTCACACCCCCCACAGCGCAAATGTTAAAAGAAAATGCTTTTTATTCGTTTTTGTATTGGGTAAAATTGTCGCAGCAGAATGAGGGGTCGTTGTGAACCTTCGGGTCATTGTGACCGAAGGCAGCACAAGGGTTAAGAGAAGATTTGAAAGGGATGAATCCTTTAAAAGTGACTATATGTGCTTTATGGATGATGTTCTGCAGAAAGGACATGCAGAGATGGTGCCTAAAGAACAGCTCCCCCGGAGTGATGGAAGACTCTGGTACATTCCCCATCATGGAGTGTACCACAAGAGAAAGAAATCAATCCGGGTGGTCTTTGACTGTACCTCTTCGTACCAAGGTACCTCTTTGAACACTGAGTTACTACAAGGCCCAGATCTTACGAATACCTTGCTGGGTGTACTGCTCAAGTTCAGACAGGAACCAGTGGCTGTGATGGGGGACATCGAAGGGATGTTCCACCAAGTGAAGATTCCTGTAGGGGATGTGGACTTCTTGAGGTTCCTATGGTGGCCAGGTGGTGATACAACACAACCGCTGAGAGACTTCCGAAAGACTGTGCATCTTTTTGGTGCGGTCTCATCTCCCAGCTGTGCAAATTTCGCCCTCAAGCAGACTGCTGAGGATAATGAAGGAAAGACTGATGACTCAGTACTCAAGACCATCCGTCACAACTTCTACGTGGACGACTGCCTGAAATCTGTCCCAGATGACGACCAAGCCATTAGTCTGGTTCAGAACTTGAAGGCCGTATGTGCGACTGGAGGATTCAAACTCACCAAATGGATCAGTAACAGCCGTTCTGTCCTTGTATCTCTATCTGTTGATGAAAGAGCAAAAGAAATCAAGAACATCGACCTTGAAAAGGACAAGCTTCCGATAGAGAGAGCCCTGGGCATGCGGTGGAATGTCGAGTCGGACACCTTTTTCTTTGACATCACTCTGAAAGAACAACCTGTAAGCCGAAGGGGAATTCTATCTGTACTCAACTCTATCTACGATCCTTTAGGGTTCTTGTCACCAGTTATACTGACTGGAAAACTGATACAACAGGAGCTATGTAGGCTCAACTGTGGATGGGATGATGACATCCCAACTGCCCTTGCATCCAAATGGAAAGAGTGGCGGAAAGATCTTCACGTGATCTCCAGCTTTAAAATTGAAAGATGCTACAGACCAGCGGATTGTGAAGTGACTGGCGCCCAATTGCACCACTTCTGCGATGCCAGTGAGCGGGGCTATGGGACGGTCAGCTACTTAAGACTTCTCAGCAGAAGGAGACCACCTCACATTGCATTTGTGATGGGGAAAGCGAGGGTTGCGCCTCTGAAAGTAGTAACGATCCCGAGGATGGAGCTCACATCAGCAGTATTGGCTGCCCGAATGGACAACATGATTAAGAAGGAGCTGGAGCTTGCCATTACAGACTCCTTCTTATGGACAGATAGTACTTCTGTCTTGAAGTACATCCTGAATGACACCCAGAGATTCAAGACCTTTGAGGCCAACAGGGTATCTGTGATCCGTGATCTGACACAGAAAGCCCAGTGGCGTCACATTAGGACTGATCTCAATCCAGCAGATAGTGCGTCACGTGGAATGCGAGCTGAAGCTTTTCTGAAAGATGGAAGTTGGCTTAAAGGTCCAGATTTTCTGACCGAATCTGAAGCTGACTGGCCAAAGCTCTCCGCAGAACCGCTGGTGCTCTCAGAAGACAGTGACCCAGAGGTAAAAAGAACTATTACAGTCTTTGCAACAGCAGCCCATGAGAATCCTCTGACTCACTTCATAGAACACTTTTCGTCATGGGACAAACTAAGGAGATCCACGGCCTGGCTATTGAGGCTCAAAAGGTTTTTGAGATACTTGGTCCAACAAAAACATACAAGTGCGACAAAGTTTTACAAAGTGTGAAAGCAGAACCTACAGACCTGCAGCTATCAGTGGAAGATCTTACGGATGCTGAGGAATCACTTGTGGCCTTTGTTCAACAGCAAGCCTTCAGGGATGAAGTGAATGCCTTACGAATGGGCCAAGCAGTAAGAAAGAGTAGCAGACTCTACAAACTGGATCCCATTCTGCATGACGGAATTCTAAGAGTGGGAGGCAGACTGAGTAAGCTGGCTATGCCGGAGGAGATCAAGCACCCAGCTATTCTGCCTAATAAAGACCACCTCTCAAAACTTCTTCTGAACCACACCCACTACCTGGTAGGTCACTGTGGAAAGAATCAAATGCTTTCAAAACTCAGAACAAAATATTGGATCCTCAAAGCTAATCAGGCTGCACGGAATATAACACGTGATTGCATACTGTGCAGACGATGGCATGGAACAGCTATGAAACAGAAAATGGCAGACTTGCCTCTTGTTCGTATTACACCAGATCTTCCCCCTTTTACTCACTCTGGCTTGGACTATTTCGGGCCCATAGAAGTAAAGTGGGGCCGAAGCAAAGTGAAGAGATACGGAGCCTTGTTTACATGTCTGGCTAGTAGAGCTGTACACCTGGAGATGGCTTATTCCATGGATACAGATTCCTGTATCTCAGCCTTACGAAGATTCATCTGCAGGCGTGGTCAGATAAAAGAAATCATCTCAGACAATGGGACCAACTTCGTGGGCGCAGAGCGAGAATTCTGCCCCTACATTCTGTACGTGTAGCTGCCCCTACACGTACGATATAATCAATCATTCTGATCCCACAGAAGATATGTTTATTTAACACATTTGACAAGTTCAATATTTGAGTATCACAGAATAATTTCCAAAATATTCTTCCATCCTCAACTAACCCTCACAGTCTCACCAAGGCTTTTTCAGAATGGAATCCATTTTAAAAGGACAACAGGAATGTATATTACTGTCTTCCAGAAGAAATTACATCTTGAAATTCAACAAAAAGGGCTTGAGAACACAAAACATGTGACGCATAATTTAACAGTTTAGTGCACACATTCCCTATCCTTAATACAGTGAAAGCATTTTCTAAATAAATTACTAAATACAATAGAAATAAATCTATGTAAAAATAAAGGCAAAAAGGCAAACACTCAAGAAATTAGATATGTGACCTCAGTAAACCCCTTTTGTGGAAACTGCAAAGTTAAATATGAAAAACTTGGGATTGAGTTTGATTAAGAGCTACACTTTATTACTACATTAAAGCCTGAAAATATATTGATTATTGTCTTTGCTTAATATGATGAATTAGAACGTGATTTTCATACTTTTTTGTTACTGTTCATCCAAAAATATTTAACATTAAGAACAGTCATTGTCTGACTTCACATCTACATTTAGGAAATACAAAGGAAAGTTGAGAGTATTCAAATTATTTCCACTCAATTTACATTTAGTCAGAAGCACTTGCAAAATACTTCACATGCTTAATTACAGTGATAGAACAAACAAGAGTATTTCTGTTGATGTTCTGACTTTGACCTGGAATAACCATACATACAGTACACTGTATATAATCTCAATTCGTGTCATTGCAGTGACATCTTCCTGAAAAACAAGATGAACACCTGATGAAGCTGACGAGCTGAGATTGGTTATTCAATCAGTGTCCTTGCCTATTTCTCAACACTGGAGAGCAGGAGGTCATTTGGTTTGTCAATCAAGACTCGAAGCTCTGCCTCGAGTTTTGTGGTGTCATCCTCCTTGGGAAGAGAACATGTGGTCAATTTGACAATAATGAACATTTGAGGAAATACTCACACGGCAGTTGAAGAAAAGTAGATCCAATTTGTGAATTTTGAACTAATGGTCATACAATGTGTTTTATTGAAGAAATAAACCAAGAGAGATATTACCGTAACTGACGTTAGCTTACCTCGTTAGAAGTTCTAGGCATGTTTAAAGCCAGCCTTGCCCAATTCCTTGCCTCAGAACCATTACCAAGCTCGTTGTGACACTAAATTCAAGCATATATTCCGTTATTATTGAACCAACAAAGATCCTGACCAATTGATAGCTTTTCTTTTCTTAGGCTTGAGAACAAGAGACTACCGAGAGTTCAAGTTCCATTACCTTTGCAATGTAAAGTCTCACTGTCTTAGAGAATCCTGGGTTGAGCTCCTCTGCCTGAAATAAAGAAACAGAACGAGAGAAATTGAAAAAACAGAGAATTAATTAGTTTGTTGTATTTTGAGACAAGTGTAAAATCTACTCATTAATATTGTAAAGCAGTTGGGTTATGCATATTGGTAGAGACAGGCTAGAGCCCAGCCTCATTATTAGATTATATGAATACCTTCTATAATGTATTTAATGTCATCCTTGATTTTGTTGACATTTCTGGATCACGTACCTTGAGGAAGTTTTCCAACGCTTCATGGAGAGTTGATGTGGGCGGCCTTTCATACAAGGCAGCTGCAGCCTTCTTCTCCAACCAGCCGAGAGAGGAAACCTCCAGAAGCAACACAACAGGGTCACCATTCAGCAAGCACAGCCCACATCAATGAACCCATAAAGTCTTAAGCAAATGAGACCCTATGTGAGAGTTTACATTCTTTAGTGATGTCACTGCCTTAACAGTTTAGGATGGTGGACAAACTGCTTTCTTTCTCACCTCATAACACCAGCGCCCAAGTAGGTAGAAGCACAGTGGATCATCGTCCCTGAGGGCGATCGCTCTGTCTAAATGTTCCTAAAGTAGAAGGAAACGGCAGACAAAGATGGTGTATGCTACTGAACAAACTTTATTGTTATAACTGACATTGGCAACTGGACCTGCTAAAAGGAATCCTGGAGTGGACATTAACTCCCTTGCCGATGTTACGTTATGGGTACCTCAAGACAAGTTGTTGAAGCAGTATGCAGTATTTATGAGGCCTAGTACTTTACCTTGAGAATGTGGCTGCTTTTTAGTTTGCCATGCATGCTCTCGTACTGGGAGGTAAGTCCTGTGAGGACAGCAAACCTGGGGTGGAACAAGCCAGGGAACAGGAGTCAAATCAACGTTCTCAACCACGTTTTTGACGTAATGTTGCCCATTGTGGGGGAAAAAGCTAAACTCCCTTCGCAGGAAGCAGAACTGACTCACCACTTGTGGCACTCTGCGTTCAGGCCATTCTTCTTCAGGGCAACTTCGGCCTCCTCCCGTCCTGTAGGGTGGAGTTTTAACGTCAAGACCAAAGCCACATGGAGAAATACAGTACTTTACAAAACATCTCTATTTTTTTTTACATGAATATTGTCATCAATATATATATATTTTTTTATATTATTTTTTTTCTGTAATTGTGCAGAAGTATAAAAGTGCAATGTTGAGATTTCTTGTTCATTTAGAAGCATTTTTGCCTTACTTCACTTTTTTGTGGTGCCTAATACTTTTGAACAGTACTGTAAGTGTCAAAGTATTACACATGGCTGAGTGTGTGGTTATGTGGCACCTTGCTCTGCGTAGGACTTCCTCTCCTGTTTGTCCTCTGTGGCGTCACACATGTCGCTGTAGGCGCGGGCTAGTCGCCATAAAAACTCCCTGCTGTTGCCATACTGTGGGATAAAGTCAACGGATGCAAATACATTTATACATTTAGAAATATGGAAATGGCACCGTATGAAGACAAAACAAAGGCAAAACTGAACATGTAAATACACAGGTACCTTAAGCTATGTTTCATATTTAAATAAAATGGCTCAAAATGACCTCGGGTAAAAAGGTCGACCGTCACGAGAACGTCGACTCCTTTCTACTGTCCCTCTGGATTACCTGGGCTTTGTTGGCGAGTAGGAGGTGAAAGCCCTCTGCTTTCAGGCTGGCATCTCCTGTATGGAGGATGTCACTCTGAGCCAGGAGCAGGGACAACTCCCCACTGGGCACCTCTGCCACAAACTCCTTCCTCTCCTCCTCTTGCTGGGTCCTCGGTTCTTCCTCCTCCTCCTCCCCCTCCTCCTCCCCCTCTTCCTGAGAATCGTCCTGGCGTAGAGTGAGGACCGTGGCACAGCTCTTGTCCTCGTCGTCCTCCTCTGACTCCTGCTCCGGCTCGATCTCTCCCTCCTTGTCGGTCTCTCTGTCCGTGTCTCGGTCCGTATAGTCGGACTCGGCGTTAGCGGTTGAGTACCTAGTGCAGGTGAACGAAAGCACAACATCCGTGGCACCACTGTAGTTCAATAGGGACCTGTTAGCTACATGTCAGGACCACTGTTTTACAAATGATCACGGATTAGCAGTCGAAAAGCTCTTTTAGAAACAGGTAGACATTTAGTGTATTCTTAATAGGAGTCCACATATCGAGCCCTGTTTACTGGGAGAGGGTCGGATTTCACCTCCTTCCTGAACACCCAGCAGTATCTCTTACCCTCCCTCGCTGGTGTCCCCTGCATACAGACTGGCCGTTCCCTGGCTGGCGGTGAAGTAGATGGAACTGGAGCTCATGGAGTCAGTGCGCTCCCTGTGGATGATATGGCGTCTCCTCCGTGCCCGCTGGCTCTCCTCCACGCCCTTTCTGTTAGAGCAGGGCAAGACCACACGCGCTAAGAATTAGAGTAGGGGCCTTGTTGGAACGCCTGGTAATTTGATGTATTTACCTGCTTGGAATATATTCTTAAATAGTAAGTGTGGGAGGGGATCATTATCCAAAATGGAAAGTTAGGAGGTATTTATGACGCATAAATCAACCTTATTCAAGTACCCACTAATCAGCCTGACTTGTGCTATACTCTACCCACAGACGTCCCCTCTAACGAGCAGGTCGGACGGCGGCCACATCACTCACTTGACATCCTGGATGATCTGCTGGGCGATGTCCTGCAGGCCACCGCGGAGCTCGGCCACCTCGCCGCGGAGAGAAGCCACGCAGGTCAGCACCTCGTCCAGGCGGTTCCTCAGCTCCGCCTGTTGCCCTGGGGACAGCCCTTGCACCACCGCCTCCACTGCTGCCAGGGCCTGCTGCTGGGCAGCCGCCTCTGGGGACGGGGACAGGAAGGAGAGGTTTGTACGCGTATTTGTGTGTTATTATCGTGGTGGTCATTTGTTAACCACTGGGACAGTTGGGAATACTTGGTTGGCTACGTGTCATCAAGGTTTAGAGTTGGCAAACCAGCATAAAATCATAATAATAATAGCTCATAATGCCCCTATTGAGATTGTTTTACATTGTCAATATGTAAAATATTAAATATGTATTAAAAAAAATACCAACTGAATAAAATAGGGAAGGAAGCTACCGAAGCGAGAAAAGCCAAATACCAAGCGGTTCACATACATAAACACATTATATTTTTCTGTTTTTGACTTGAATACCCATAAAAGTAGGTTGACAAATGTGATGTCATGAACACAAAACGTCCCCCGGTCCAGTCACACAAAGAGCCACACAAGCCTTGATGTGAAGACAGTAATACACACTCAGGAAAGGGCCTGCACGCATGAACGCACATTGATTATGTGCCCATCACATCAGTGATGGTTTGTAGCCTACTGCTCTCTGCTTTGTGGTAAGGCAGCATTGTGTCTCGTATTCTAGGCAACAATTATCTTGCTGAGCCATCCTACCTTGTGCATTAAGCGGTTCAAGAAGGAGAGCATCTCGATCAGTGATGTCCGTCGCCTGGCAAAGACGGCTGGTCTGAAGTTGCAAGCATTGAGATCTTCTTCTCGTCACTTCTTTGTAGATAATAAATGCTATCAAGCCTACACCTGCTGTGGCTCCAACACCCAGTCCTATCATGCCACTTCTCCCCAACGATGTGTTCATGGTACGCCAAAGTGAGACCATACCCGGGAATTCAAACTTAAGTGGTTTACAGCTGGCTTTGTCTCAAGTCAAAACCTCATGGTGACAGCACTTTCGTTTTTAACAATATGTGAGCTGAACTACTGGTAAAACGCACGAGTAGCCTACGACCGACGTTCGCGACGCAGCTATTCTAGCTTCCTTTGGCTAGTGCAACTACACCCACCCAATTCGGTGTAAATGTGTGAGATATAGATACCCGATGACAAAAAACTAGATAAAAACCAACGTTATTTAATAGACATTTTTACATGCCAGCAATGCCTTCACTTTCATAATCGGTACTTGTGAGACGACTATGGATAGCTACATCAAATGCCTGGCTGATGTTAATGCTAAGCCCCGGGTAGCATGGACTAGAACGAGCTGTCAAAAACTGAGATGGTAACTACAAGCATGCAAGTGATGTGGTCCATCCAAACACATACGATATAGTATTGTTCTGTCTGTAGTACACACGCTAGCTACCATACACGTTTACAGAATCAAGTGCAAAGACCTTAGAGTTAAAAACAAAACATCGTCGTGTTCTGTGTTGTTTTTGACCCGCGCGTCGATTTGACTTTGTACCAGAGAGGAGGACCGATAAAAATGCTGGAATTGGTGGGCTATGATCATACTTCCGTTGGAAACCGAAATATAGTATATAATTTGACATAACGTAGTACAGTACCGGATAACTTCCAAGAATATTTGCAGGAATTATTTGAAATACTACAACAAATGTGTATAGACATAACAGATAATGCTCTGTATGTTAGTTTAATCGTTTAATATTTGTCCAACATTTGCATATGTTTTAATAAAGCAACTGATGAAAAACGCAAGTATTTTTATGTTGTTTATATTTTTTTACATTTAATTAAATATGCTCAAAGAGGAAACTTAATGTCACAGTGGCCCAAAAAAACGGGCACATTTTGGGAAAATCTCTTTTTTTTTCTTCCATAGTCATCCTTGGGCTGTAGACATCAAATCCACAGCAAGAGCACGGCAGGAACAGTCAAGAACATGTAAACAGCGAACTCATAGGGAACATATAGGAATTCATGGATTAAAGATCCCAGATAATGCAGAAACACGGAGGGAAAAGAAAGCCTTGGCCAGAATAGAGTGAATGCAACAGGGGATATAGCCTACGAGAACACAAAAAGCGAAGAAAGGTGACAGGAAACGCAGGGATACCATCGGAAAATGTGTCATAACTACCTGTATGTCCCTAGTCTAGTGTTATTGTGGTTTCAAAAACTAAATTAAATACGGATATTAAAGATTGTATCCAGCTATGGTGGCTCCACATGACAGGATATTAATTTCTTTATCAGGCATCATTTCTTCATTAAAAAATAAAATAAATAGAATATGATGTGTGTTTCCTGTCTATATTGTTGTATTCGAACATGCTTTTGGTATTAAGTCGAGCAGTTTATTTATTTTAATGTACAACTTTAAAAATCCAGCATGACATATACAACATACTCTATCCAGAATTACATGTTTGAATGCTATTGATGATTAGACACATAATTGTTCTTGAATATTTGTTGTCATTTGATATACATCAATATAGTACGGCATTTCAGAAACATATTTGCCATTCTATCATTAATATCAATCATTTATAATAGTTCAGAGAAGGATTCCATGTGAACACCTAACCCTTTTGGTGTGTGCTTTTTACGCCCTCTTCAGCTCCCTCATGGTAAGGCATCATCTTCTGAGCCCTACCCAGTGCCCTGACTGACTAACCGACACTCAATAGTTAGACTGCTAAGAAACCACACAGGCTCCGAATAGTTAGACAGCTAAGAAACCACACAGGCTTCGAGGAAGACTCCAAGGACACTTTAACAGTTTTTTCAAAGATGCCATATGTTCTGATCAGCACATTACTGCGTCTGGTTTGTCGATTTACCTTTTTATGCATGCTGCCTGTGTTACAGTTAAACTATTGTAATCATACATTGTATAGTAGTCATTAGAAATGACTCATTAATTTGATCAAATTACTTAAAATTAAATTGACTTAGGTCAAAGGAATGGAAATAACTGGACAGTTCAAATAGGATGGAAAGTAATTCCAATAGTCATTAAAGTCAGCAGTGTATGATTTAAATGTTTAGGATGTGAAGTGATTAAATCAGACATAATTTTGAATGTATTACCATTGCATACATACAGAAAAATATACAATATCAGCTTAAATATATGAGCTGCACCATCATCTCTGCTCTCAGGAGACAGGTCCAACCATGGTCGGTGATGAATTCTCAGACCCCAATATCATGAACTACCTGGGAGCCAAAAAGACCAATGCATTGGGTAACAACTTGTAAGTGATGCATGCAATGTCCTTTTTATCCTGGTGGAAAAGGGTTATTTTGGACTTTAATGCTTATTCATTTTGTTTAAGATGATTAAAACGTTAAATCCATTGTTGATGCTGTACACTGTAAGCACTCAATAAGTGAACAGTGTAGCACAATGTGATGCATTGTTGGACGAGACAAACAAGGGTGTTTATGTGTTCAAATAAGTTTGTAAGAATTTCATTCATTTGCTATGCCCATTTAAAAACCTTAATCCTGCAGTTCTGAGTACCATGTTGAGGAGCCTCCCCGGGTGGTCATGAATAAACTGGAAAAGATGGGCTTCTCTGTGATCAGCATGACCGGTGTGGGACAAACACTGGTCTGGTGTCTGCACAAGGACAGCTCTGTGACGGAAGCTCCAGTCTAATGTCACTAGAGGGAGCCACAGCAATTCTCCGTAGGGACACAATCACAAAAGCACACCTGTTCTTGTTGGCATGTGAAACCTTAATCTTTACTGTTTACTCCCAGCAAGTCAGCAAATACTGTATGATGTATGCATGTCTAAATTGCCTGTTACTGTTGCTGACAATTCATATTTCTAATTGTATTACGTTTAGTAGTACTGTAGTACTGTACTTGTTTAGCTTGTAGCCTACATACAGTATAGTAGCTAGTGCATACAGTATAGTACAGCAATTTTAACTAAAACACTGTGATATGTCAAAGTAATGTACATGTGGATACAGTCCAGTGACCCTCTATTGGAGAATCCTCTAGAAAATACCAGGGTTGAGTGCAGATCACCGTCCAAACCTTCATTTTTAGCCTTTTTACAGATGTTTCCCCTTCAAGGACAAATACAATTTTTGGATTTTAATGGATGAGAACAATAAACCCAATTAGCGCATCACTGCATTGGTAATTTTGTTGCTCCAGAATGTTTGAGAGATGAGCATTTGACTTTAAGCTTCATGTGTAGGATATAGCTTATGGTATTTCCTGTCCCTAGGAACTGGTTACATTTGGTTTTAGAGGAAAAGCTGCATGGCCAACACTTTGTGTTTACGTTGAGTACCTTCAAAACAATTACCTGGTGAATGTATTCTGATCATATGACAAATAATCACATAATCAAGTTCATAATCAAAATAATTGTAACTTAAACTCAACTGTTTCTGTGCTATTATCCCCACATGCCAAATATGAGAGAGAGGGCTTGTCTGCGTGTGTCTTCCACAGTGTACATGAACCACGAGAAGCATGTTGTTATTTACCATGAGCCAGGCCATAGCTCCCTCACAAGTGTTTTTCTCCATGTTTCGAAATCCCAAGGATCTGATGTGTCATTTTGAAGGTCACAAATGAGGAAGCTACTGTGATAAAGAAGGTTTCAACCAATCTAGGAGCACAGAGGATGTTGGATGGAAGGTTGTTTGGTTACACATTGCAGCCAAAAATGTAGTCCGATGACAGATAACAACAGAACATGTTACGGTATGAGTGCCAGCCCTCATTGATTAAACCAGATATATGTGGGCAAGCATAGTCCTGTCTTTGGTATATCTTAGTTCACTGTGCATTTCTCACAAGCTCAAGATTCATATGTTTTGTCATCTCCTTTTTTGAGGACCAGGGAGAAGAGGACATCATTGGAACAGCCAGTTCCAATGAGGCCTTTAACATGCCTAAGCACTCACTTTACCTGAACATGGTAGGCAGGAATTTTACAACAATAG
This sequence comes from Mallotus villosus, assembly GCA_903064625.1. Lineage (NCBI taxonomy): Eukaryota > Metazoa > Chordata > Actinopteri > Osmeriformes > Salangidae > Mallotus > Mallotus villosus. The sequence goes on along the minus strand of CAEFZP010005890.1, from coordinate 21,704 downwards.
CCAAGTGTTAACCAAACCCTAACCCGAACCATTTTTCCCAGAAATCTGAATCAAGCATCTGACACATGATCCTTGTCACTTCCTGGTCCAACCGTAAACAAGTTACCTTAATGAGAACATTTGACCACATCAATAAATATACAATCACAAAAAAGGCTTCTAGCAATCCAACCACTCAGTGAGGAATTCCAGGCATTCAATTTACATAGTCTTCATGCTAGAGAGACACGTTCATGTTCTGCAGGTGTGGGAGAGCTTTCTTGTGTAGATGGATAAACTGGATTATGCAATGATCGCTTATCTAATGAACATGACCAAATAAGGACTTGGAATGCAGGTGAGCATACTGTGTACCTTCCATTTTCTCAATTTCTCTGTCATTGACAATGATAGAATTGTAAAGGTGGTTTAGACAAATACTGTTCGGGGTCAATAGGGATGCCATTTATTAAGCTAGTCATGACTGCATGTTATGTACATGAAGTCTACTGGCCAGCCGCTCTGGTGAGGCTCAGTCAAGCCCTTACTGCAGCCACCCTCTACCCAACTGTTTTTGAGACCTGTGCTTACTGTATAGAGAGTAAATACATATTTTTCCCAGTATAATACTTAATGGGTGAATTAAGTAAATCATGTTTTATGATAATACATTTTACATTACAAATGAACGGGTACATTAAATGATTATCGTTGTGCACCTTTTATATTTTGTCGAAACAGGTTTCAATGTCCAAGTAGGCCAGTTCACTACAGTTTGAAATAGTTTTGGGATTAGATTTTTTTAAGGATTTGAAGTTAGAGACAGTGAGATTCTTAGGTAAGAGATTGAGGGGAAAAGATAGAACACACACTCACACATTCTGAGCAGGTCGCATTCTCGGAATGCTCTGATTTATGTGTTAGATCATTTGGCCTTAGGATGAATGCTGCAGGCTGAACTATAAGTCTGAGACAGTGAAACCATTCTATGTTCTATGAGGTGTTGGAAAAACATTGATGGTGTTATGAGACATGCCTCTCATGCCTGTTTTTTTCCAGGGGAATTTCAGATGGCCAAGTGTCTTCAGGAAAGGTTAAATGTTCACCTAATTTAAAATAAAGGCAAGCAAAGGCTAACCAGTGAGGAAATACTTTCTCACTGAGTCCATATTTACTTCATGTTTTACATGGACATTTAGCAAATAATAATAGTAACTGATTTTCAGGGCAAACATCTAATTCAAAGTCCTCCTGACTTTATGGTCTGGAAACGCTGCTTGGTTGTTGTCAGGCCAATGATGGGGAGGTGTTCTCTTCAAGGTCAGCCTGTGGGGACATTAACCACTGTCAATATATTTCAGCCTATTTCAAAATACTAGTAGTAAGGTTTCCTACTTTGCCAACAACAGAAGCACTGCAAGATGGTTATTGCAGCTTCTAATTGATTGTGTATGTCATTCGTGCCAAGCGATACTTCGGAGTAGTCATAGGGGTAGTCATCTTGGCAGTTTGTTCAGTTTATTTCTTAAGTCAACAGCTTGACAAACAAGTCTAATCTTCATTGATACAATTTCATTATTTCACTTTTATTGAGACCCCAAATCTCCAACTAGGTTTGTGGCAGTATGTTCACACGTAAAATTCATCACCAGTAATAGATTAGCAAGTTGTGTTCAACTTCAACAAGAATCATTTTCAACATTTTAAAGTAACATGAAATGTTTGTGAGAACATGTGTACAACAGTTTATCCGTTTTTATCAGTTTTTTTTCTCCACTGAGGACAAAAGGATTTTGATTTGGCTCAGTACATCTGATTTCACAAATCAAACCTTAAGCATTAATTTAATTAAATAAGATGTGCTATGGCTTGTCTTGAAAGAAACCTGTGCACAGGGCCAAGATGAGATTGAAGAAAACTATTATAACATTCTCTTGGTATGTGAATACTTAGTAAATTGTAACCACACCGTGCCTGAAAATTCCTCTGAACAATCTGCACCTTTAAAAGGATGAGATTCTTTACCTTCTTTACCTTCCTACCTGCAGGGCAAATATGATTTTATCCAGAGCTATTTGCCCTCCCCTTTTCACTCCTCGTGGAAACCCAAGCAGTACATACTTTACCTGAGTCCTGTACTGTCTTATCAACTCCCACCCCAACACCCCCACAACAGCATTTGATTCTTGGGGAGATGTGTCACACTGAAAACAAACGTACACATACATGCGAATCAAGAAGACCTCTGGGAAGGTAGTTACAAGGATCAATCTTGTAACACACAAGGTTGAGCGAGGGGGAGGGACTGGAGTTTTATCACCTTGAGCAAACACACCCAGGAGAGACCGGTGAGTTGATAAGCCTGTCTGGTCCAGTACACGTGTGTGACAAGGTAGCTCTCTTCAGTGTTTCAGATTTGGGATAGCAGAAATGCGCACGGTGTGAGGAGCTAGTCTTTCAATCTCTTCACGACAAGACAAGTCTTGCTCTAGTCACACCGATGGACTAAACAAACCATTCAAAGGAGAACGGGCTTCTACATGCCACACAGGTGAGCCTGAAAAGTGCCTTCTCACTATCTGAGCTCAGAGCTTGAGCAATTATCTACCCACACATACTTTGAACTTTGATATATGTTTGAATTTTGGTTTTCATCTGCCTATTTTACTTCCTCTTTGACCAATGGCTTCGATGGCTTATGCTACAAAGTCAAAGAGGTGTTGATTTATCAAATTAGCTTCTAATAATGTCTATATGTTTACTTGATAAACCTAATTTATGTTTGGCAATGGAATAAGAATTCATCTTTGGATTGTATTCCTGTTTGTGCATTGTGTCAACGACCTTAGTTTACCAGGGATAGTATGTCTGTGACATACTCGATGTCCTCAGCTCGATGTATAATTATCCACCTGTAAGCCTTACAGACTGAGAAAGGAATGCTGCTGGGTCGACTATCAGATATCTACATATCAGGAAGAATAGTAGAAGGCCACGCAAAACCCTTGGTCGTGCTGTTTGTTTGAAAGTTTATATGTGTTTTTAAAGCATTTGTTTGGTGCCAAACGTAATTTATTTAATTGCTTTATTTAATTGACTACACTCCCTAAAGTCCAAACCATTCAAAACCACTGTCAATTTGATGTTATGTAAAGTTATGTTTCTTTTTTTCCTCCGGTCATAAATACAACAATTGACTTCAGAGGAGAGGTGTTGTTTTTTCTCAGGGGATATAACGCACAGTACTGAGGATAGTAAAACTTTCAATTTGCAATAGTATATTGCATTACTTCCAGTTAGAACAAGTCTCGATTGCAACATGTTGCATGTAAAAGACCTGGGTTTGGAACTTAACGAATGCAGTCACTCTCTAATTCAAGCAGGCACATGAAAAAGTGACAACAAAAAAATGTCTACGCTATGCTATTTGAAATGACACACAATACCAATTCAAAGTTCTCATAATCATTAACAAACTACTGTGTCTGTTTTAGTTCTTCTGACGAATAGCAAATTGATTATCAGGTTGTAATTCCTTACTGATTTGACCATAAGTCATGCAAGGCTTCTTCAGATCCATAATAATAGTCTAATTCCAATGTGTTTGTTTAAATGGTCATGGCTCCAGGTTAAAAAGAAGTGACAAGGCATCCATCTTAAACTGGAGTGCAATTTAAAAAATGTCAGTGATGTCATAAACATTTAGGAAAAAGCTGTAAAATACCTATGAGCATGGGAGCGTAAAATGGAATTGTTCTATGTTAACATTAAACATTAAATGTGAATGAAAGTATTATTCTTTGTGTAACGTTTGTTCTTTCTTTCCACAGCTACCAAAGTTCAACAACCATTTCCTTTCGACTGCCTTTTAAACTTCTGCCTTAAAATCATCACACACACGGAGACCGTGTCCAAGATGCCTCTGAAGACGATGTACTTCAAGTCTGCCACCTTGCGTTCTACTCGCAAGCAGAAGCGCCTCTCCGTCAACATGATCAGCCTGCCATTGGGCGACTTCCGCCACCTCTCTCACATCGGTCTGGACGCCAGGGGTGAGGCTATCGGTGACCTCTCGGCTCTCCAGAGGAGCGGCAGCCTCATCCTCCGCAGCTCCCAGAGCCACCAGGACCTCTTCCAGACCGCCACCCCCAACGGGTCCCCCCCACCTCCCCCAAAGCCCCCTCGCCTCCTGAGTCCGGAAGAGAGGAAGGCACAGGCCATAACCAAGCCCAGTCCCCTTTCCCAAGGTTTCAAACACAAAAAGTGCCATTCTCTGCCTTTGCTCGATACCATAGAGGTGGTGGAATGTGATGATCTTATACAAGAGCAGTCCATGCCAGCACAGCAGGAAGGGAGAAATGCAGGTTTGACAATGCAGCTGGGGGGTTCAAAATTGGATGGGGGCTCCACCCACATCCCATGTTCCCTGGTGGAAGAAGATCCATGCTTTTTCTTGGACCTTGACTTGGGGCCTTCCATTCTGGAGGATGTGCTACATGTGATGGACAGGCTCCACAAGTGAGACTTTAAGCTCGGTGGAAATTCTAGCAGTTGGGATTTCATTTGAAGGTACTTTCTAAGCACCAACCTGTATATATGAACAAAATCTAGATTTGTCGAAGGACGCTAATGTGAACCTATGTTTTTAGACTACTATAAGTAGAAATGCATCGCTAGTACTTCTACTTGAAGTCCTGATTTTCAGAGAAGTGAGAGCAACAGGAACATTGTAGACTTGACTTCACTTGACTCATGGTATTTGAGAACAGCTGTGATGTCACATAGTGTGGGACAGACACAGAAACTGTGTGTGTCACAAAATTCCAGACACTCAACTATGAGACAGAGCTTTGTGTGTGACAAATGTTTATGACCAACACTTGTCAGTAAAACCTTATTGTGAAAGCACCAGTTGGCTATTTTGTTCTGACAATACAGGCTAACGTGAACTTGTACTGGGATATCATTGCATCAGGTTGGAGGTAACTGTGACTCATGATTCATGTAGGACATTGTATATTTGAAACACACAAAAAAACACAAACACAAACCTACAGTTATACTGTAACCCTTCCAGTGACAGTGAACATGGTGTCTATGTAGATGAATTGTTGTCAGTTCATTTTATAGGTCACTTTGGGAGGTATCTCACGTGATTGCTTAAGCAAGCAGTGAAAGCTCATCTAACTTGGACAATAAACCATTGTAATTATGCTTCTGTATGCATCTTTATGCCATGGTTCATACAGTCAATATAAATCTCAGGTGAAGACAGTCTTGAAAGAAGTTAGCGAGCAATTATTTTCTCCATTGTGCTTTGAAGGAAAACTATAGGAACATAAATCTTCTAGTTTCGCTTGCGTTAATTCACTACTACTGATCTTTTTATGGACAATCCTTTTAACTAAATGTGAAATAGTGACCGTACAGTACTTCAGTGTCATGCCTTTTTCTGTCACCACATGCAGACAAAATATTGCCACCTTCTGGTGGCAAAACATACAGCATGTGCAAAGTGCTATGTTTTTTACCAATAAACTGTTGTAAATAAAATACTTTTATGAATCAAGTTTCTTGTTTAACTTATTGTCGTATCATTGTTTTTACTGGCTATATATGGTGAACACAAAGTGTAGCAAGGTAGACTTCACTATTAAACAACAAGATGTCAGTAAAGATTTGAATGTAAATCAAATTCCTTCACTTCAGTTTTTAACTGACCTTTTTTTACATTTACTTACAAACTTAAAAAACAAGTTATGGAAGGGCTTGTAGTATTGTTGTAAATGACACACATCATATTTCTTCTTGAAGCCACAACACAATAGAACTTTGGTACAACTGTGCCATTGATTGCCTTTTGTCTCTGGCACTCATACACATGCTTGCACGCAAAAACATGCACACACACGCACACACACACACACACACATACACACACACACACACACACACACACACACACACACACACACACACACACACACACACACACATACACACACACACTCCTGAACCTTCCTCCCACTGTTAACTCCCACTCTGATCTCTTGATCTGTTTCTGACAGCTCTCCTTTCAAAAATACTCTTTCTCCATTCGTTTAGAAAGGACCTTCAAAAATTGTCTTCAAAATAAATGTAACTTTTCAAACTCATAGTTTGATAGGGTGTCAATATTTTTTCAAGGCACCGTATACACTTGGTACAAACAAAATGCATCCGTCCTTGCTACTTTCCATTTCTCTTTTCTTTTACCACATTTGTCACATAACAAGAGAACATATTCTGACCTTTCCTATCGTGTAACAGATTCAGGGGTGGAAGGATACAAGTATTGAGAATGCTAATGTTGGTCCTGCTTTTGTCGCACAATCAAACAGATTAATTCCTTTGCAAACAGGTGTGTACTTCCCATCCATTCATAGACAGACCAATAAGAAAGGGGACACATAGTCCACCAGTACTGTGGTACTGTATGTGTAATTTAGTCTTATTGTGTCTGCTTTGTTGAAATTGAAATTACATTCCAATATGTCACCCTATAGGAACAATGGAAGATTTGAAGCAGATGTGAGGCCAGTCATCAGTGTAGGATGCAGGTGTGAGCTTCAGTGCATAGTGAACATGAGTCAGTCAGTACACTTACATGTGGTGGCAGAATCTGTGTAGATTGAATCAAAGTGGCAGACATTTTTTAATACACTCCAATATTGTATGTCATTGTGAAATTCACAAAGTAATGTACGCAAAAGAATTATGTAGCAAAGAGAAATAAAGGATATTTGGTTCTATTCATAAATCTTAAATCCTGAGGCCATATTAAAAAAACATTTACTATGCGACCTATGGAATATGACCGACCAGAGTCTCATAAAAGTAGACCAAGGTGGATGTGAATGGATGGCATTGTAATCTTGGGTTGGGTAGCAGTTCCCAAAAAGGTGTTGATAATAAAGGTGAGAAGACATGCATGGCATGACTGGAATGAAGATTATGGCCTTGCATTGTTTTGAAATGCCTGTTCTCATTTGCGCAATGTGAGGATTTTAAAGTGCACGAATCAAAAAACGTAGTTTCACTGTATTTATAAAATGTGTCACTTGACTGTACATTGGTGGAAAAGCTTGGGAAAGGAAATGGTCGATGTATTGACAATTTGTTATTTTGGATTGGATTAAGTGCTTGTTTTAGGTAAAGAAAGTATTATAACATCTCCTGTAAGCACATGTGTTGCCAATTATAGGCACGGGGCGTATTTAATCATCACAGATTTATGTCACGCCCAATCCAGCAGCGCGTGAACTAGACATGAACAGAGTGGCACAGATATATTGTCGAGACAAAGTTTTTCGTATGTTTGCATTCCAAGTGGTGTGCGCACAGGGACGAACTAAATCTGTTTCTCACCATTTCGGACGTGTTTTTTTCGAGACTAACAAGGTAAGAATTATACAGTTTTAGAACTGCTAAAAATTCCCTTTCGCAGTAGTTTTCTTGTTTGTATTGGCCAAATAGCCTGTTGGACAATCAAACACACATCAGACAAAATTCCCCTTTGCGATGCAGTTTGGATCCAATTTAATTGTTTCGTTCCTTTTCATTTTCGAAGTGATGTGCACTTTTCTGCAACGACATCTGCATAGTATATGCTTGTATTTCCATAATGTAGGCTACAAAGTACGCTAAACTCTATTCACTAAATTACTAATACTCAATTTAGGCAGTTCGGTGTTACCCACAATACTTCTTGCTAAAGTAGTATATCTTTCAGGCGTGCATCTAATCAGCACGAGGATGATATCATGTTGTTGCATTGTAAATGGAACAAATGGGTGTGAGGATTATGTAAATGGTCTGGTAAACTCAGCAAGGATTGCCTTTGGCGTTGTATTTTAGCCTACCAACAGCAGGCTATAAGGTGGAAGAGACACTACAAAGTAATACATTTCACACAGTCGGCTACAGTATGATCTAAACAATGAAGCTGGCATGTTTTGCTTAGGGAGGGTGTCGGTAAACGTATGTAATTTAAAGTAATCACTTACATTTATTTGTTGTAATTGTATTCCATGTAGACCTATCTCTTTTTCATCTTCGAGCCGCTATCATCAAATATAGGCTACTGCACGGTATGTAGATAATTGACCCTAAAATATCAAAAGGTCAAAGGATGGCTGATATACCCCAGACATTATTTATTGTTGACAATTAGCTGGATTGTTTAGTCAGTGTAGAGTTGCAAGTGTAACTAATTGGAAATAGAGCTTTGTGTTGGTATGGAGAAGCTTTAGCTGATGCACCTGTCTCAAGAGACAACGTGCTTAATCTAGAAAGATACATTACAATGCAGTGAAATTGACAGTTGTACATTCAGAATGAGTCATTAGAGTTTAAAGAACAGTCAACTTGAAATTAAAGGCAGAAACATTTTGATCATTTCTCACAACCCAACAAGGTTGCTTGCAATGTTGACGATCTGTCTTTTAAAAGGAACATCGGGAACTTCTTATTTGGAATGCCAAAAATGCTTACCAAATGTGTTATCTGCCCTCAGGAACAAAGAACCAGTGTAGCTAGTGAATTTAATGCCGTCTGTAGAGTATGCAACATTGAGGTGAGGATTATATTCCGAAATATATATGGTCAATGAGAACAAATTTAAGGCTAAAGCTAATTTAGAGAATGAGTGATTTATGTGATGCAGATTAGGGGAATAACGACTGTGAAGCTATTTCCCATAGGCCAACAATTGCAATAAGCATGTGATTGGCTAATACCTAAACATTTCCCGTCATTCTATCATACAGAAGGCAGTCACCAGCAATAAGACAAAAATACAACTTCTCTTGCAAATCTCCTATTAGTGGATGTGTGGATGGAAAAACGTAGCCTGTTTATTCCATACGGAAAGTCTGATTAAAACTAAACTTGACCTCAATGTTGAAGCCACAACACAAGTGATACCACGTCACTGTCTTCAGCTGGGCACTGAGGCATACATGGAGGAGTGAGCTATACTGCCTAACACTAGACAGTATACTACCTAACACTAGACAGCATATACTGCCTAACACTAGACAGCATATACTGCCTAACACTAGACCGTATATACTGTCTAACACTAGACAGTATATACTGCCTAACACTAGACAGCATATACTGCCTAACACTAGACAGCATATACTGCCTAACACTAGACAGCATATACTGCCTAACACTAGACAGCATATACTGCCTAACACTAGACAGCATATACTGCCTAACACTAGACAGCATATACTGCCTAACACTAGACAGCATATACTGCCTAACACTAGACAGCATATACTGCCTAACACTAGACAGCATATACTGCCTAACACTAGACAGCATATACTGCCTAACACTAGACAGCATATACTGCCTAACACTAGACAGCATATACTGCCTAACACTAGACATATACTGCCTAACACTAGACAGCATATACTGCCTAACACTAGACAGCATATACTGCCTAACACTAGACATATACTGCCTAACACTAGATACTGCCTAACACTAGACAGTATATACTGCCTAACACTAGACAGTATACTGCCTAACACTAGACAGTATATACTGCCTAAAACTAGATACTGCCTAACACTAGACCGTATATACTGTCTAACACTAGACAGTATATACTGCCTAAAACTAGATACTGTCTAACACTAGACAGTATATACTGCCTAACACTAGACAGTATATACTGCCTAACACTAGACAGTATATACTGTCTAACACTAGACAGTATATACTGCCTAACACTAGACAGTATATACTTTCTAACACTGGTATGAGGCATTGTTAGGCTACTCCAGTTATCCTGAAGTGTCTTACCTCTTTTATTTGCTACCAAGACAATTTCCCAAAACATACAAATGACAATGTTCAATGGTTTCATTTGTCAGTATCCTAATGTCATTCTTCTTAAACAATTCTTTCCGACATATCAATTCATTGTTATCATTGTTTTCTCTTGCCTGGTACATTATGTAAAAGAATGAGTTTGAAATAGACTCAAGCAAATATGGAAACGGATAACCTAAGCATTTAGAGTTTTGGTATCCCAAAAAGGATGTGAGTCACATGTCCACTAATACACAGTCACGTTTCCTGAGCAGGATTTCCACATGTTGCATACTGTGTGGGCAGACATTCCATGCTTTGAGGCTTCTGCAATGTGGACACCCCACCCATTGAAACCATGCTGGTCGGATAGTGCTTGGCCTTTTTAAAGTAGGCCCAATCACTTATACCAGGCATGCTTTTAACCATCTTCATCGGGTTAGGACAGGTTTCCTAGCATATATTTTGACAGGACATGATTCCCACAATTTGGTATGGAATTAAATTCCATTCAATTAGAACTTTTAGGAAATGTGCCAACTTCCATTACTATAGCAACTGCAAGAATTGGGATTGTTGTGGCGTGGTGATGTGAGCCTTTAGCAATTTTTCTCACATGCAGACACCCAGAAGCACACACGCGTACACAAACATTCTGGGCTCCAATTGCCAAATACCCCACAGGACTTGGAGAATTGCTTTCATCTCAGGGCAGTAAAAGCACACCCATCAACTACCCTCATGGGAAGCGCCAACTGAACTTTAAGTAAAAGCTATCGCATTCACTTCTTATTTGATAAAGCTGCTGTTTACAATGTCTGTCATTTGTGCATTAAGTGGATCAAAATGGCTGTCTGGGATCATGATAAGTCAGTCTTTGCCCTGTCTGCCAGACCAAATACTCATCCAGGTAGCGGGATAAAGAAAAGGAATGAGAGAGATAGAGAGAGAGAGAGCAATGGCAAACAGTGTGGTTGGTTTTGTTTCCTGACAGGCCTATACAGCTGACTAGCTCACGCTCTGTCCTCGCCTGGCAGGGTCACGATTGACTCGATGACTCAGTATGTGCTGCGTGCAGCGTGGCTCTATATTGACAAAGCTGTCATTCACCAACATCTGACTGACTCCAATAGATATACTTTTTATACCACAGCCCTAAGCACTGAATCGGTGTATAAAAATTGCGTGAATTCAGCAAGATTAGCGTTAACTGCAGACTCATGGCACTGTTCATTAGGAGCAGTTTGCTTATAGTCTTGTGGCATTTGAAAATGAACGCTCTTTTGTATTGAGTAAATATGACCTTGGGGTTATGGCACCTTTTATAGAAACGGTATTGATCAAGTTCTGATTGAGGTTGAAGGAACAGAGACCTTCTCTTCACTACAACTAAGTGTCTCTCCTCTCCCTTTCCTCCATTGGACCACCTTCCATGTGGCATTCCAGGGTGCCTTTCTGTCTGATGTATCTCATCTCCAGTTGCATCATCTGGTGTCAGAACTGACAACCTTAGCAGAGGAGACAGGCGTGATGGATATCTGAGCTTGTTGTCTGAGAGTGGACTTGTTTGCCCTCTGACGATGAATCTTATTCTAAAGGAGTAGACACCAAACCTCGAAGGGATATTTACCCCAATGTTCTTGATTTGTCACACAAAACCATGTATGTAAAGCCACTTTTGTTCGAACCGCAAGTAACTATCTTCAGTTCAGTGAAACTCCAACAACTCCATCAACAACAACTTACGATAAAGCAGGTGTGTTTTTAATACAGATTAGTAAATATCTAGTCCATTTTACTTTTGGCCTGGGATTTCTATCGATTTAATTGTTTTTGCACTGCATTGATTTGTTTATTAAACTGATTTTTAATTGTCTTTACACTTTTATTGTGTAAAGTGTGGTGTAACAAGGTGTGTTGAACAGCGCAACTAGACACTGTATCCTGTCTTTCCTTTCCAGTTTCCCCCTACTCTGTCACCATGGCAGCCAAGGGGAAGTGGGGGGCTTTGAAGGAGCACCTGAGCACTAGCCCTCAGAGTCCTGACGCCCACCTAGAGGCCAACCTGGAGAATGCAGACCCGGAGCTATGCGTACAACTGTTACAGGTACGGCCCAGGGCAGGATCATCTTACGCATTCTCCTAGGATTTTAGGGGCGAACTGCCCGGTGTTGAATGACCTAACCTACGACTACCTTCTCACCACGCCAGGGCGCTTTTAGGTCTCCATCCTATCTCGTTGGAGATTCCTAAATTATAGGAAACCGTTCTTTCCCACGTGAATTGAGAAACTCCTAATCCCTCTCCCACCAGATCCCGACCGTGGTCAACTACTCCGGCCTACGCCGTCGTCTCGAGGGCAGCGACCAGGACTGGATGGTCCAGTTCCTGGAGCTCAAGGGGCTGGACCTGCTGATGGAGGCCCTGGAGAGGCTGTCGGGCCGCGGCTGCGCCCGCATCGCCGACGCCCTCCTCCAGCACACCTGCGTGGCTTGCGTCAAGGCCGTGATGAACTCGTCGGCCGGCTTGCACTTCATACTGGACAACAAGCGCTACGTCAGGACCCTGTCGCAAGGTGAGCTAGCGATGCGATGAGTGAGGACTCAAAACTGCTGTATGGAGCCAGCAGGCATGCTCGGCAAAGGGATCACCACAAGGTAGCTGTGTGGTTAGAGGATAGGTGTTCCCGTAGGTAAGGGGGTAAGGATATAGGTGTTAGGATGGAGCCTAGCTAGGTTCAAATGAAGGTCTTAAAAAAAATTATATATATATTAATTCCCATGGCCCATGTAACACATCTGACAAATAACGGTATGCCATTCAGTACATGTTGGAGTAGGACTTATTTTGCCATGACAAGTCATTATTATTGGTCTCATAAAATGGAGCAGGTATAGCTCAGTGGTTAGAGAATTTGACAGCAGATAAAGAGGTCACTGTTTCAAATCCCCTCCTTAAAATAGCTTTTGACGAGTCTCTGCTAAATGAACACTTAATTACTTGAATAAATTATTGATTTGTCTTGGTTTTTAATGGACAGCGCTGGATACTTCCAACACCATGGTGAAGATGCAGGTGTTTGAGTTGCTGGCAGCCCTCAGTCTTTTCAGCCCTCAAGGTCACCACCTAGCACTGGATGCCCTTGAGTACTACAAGGTAAGGCCACTGTTTTGTCTTGATGCTCTGAAAGTCTCCTCCTGTCCTTTAATGAATCTCTGAACCTTCTAGGACCTAGTTGGCCTGGAGGATCATGTATCACTAATAAACCCATGTTTCTCTAAAGAACCTGGGACCTGTCCTCGTCATTGGATCACTGTTAAGCAGGGAAGGAGAATGAATGTATACTCATCCTGCTTTTATTAACTTGGTGTTGAACTCTTTGTCTGACATGAGCAGAAAAGGGACAGAGATGTAAAGAAGTTGAGGGTTTGTTGCCCGTAGCTAGATTTGAGAAATGGAGTATTTGTATTGGATGGCCCCCTGGTGCCAAAAGAAGGCATTGTATTGGATGTCATTTGTGTAATTAACCTATACATTTAGCTGTGGCATGTTTAGTAAAATCAAGAACCAGGTCATAAATGCAGATGAGCCACGTCACAAAGGCAGGCGAGGTCACCTGTCGTCCCTTCCCCTCTCAGGGCGTGAAGATGCAGCAGTACCGCTTCAGTGTCATCATGAACGAGCTCCACGGAACGGACAACGTGGCATACGAGGTCGTCCTCGTGAGTGTGGTCAACTGCCTCATTTTCGGCGTGGACGACCTGAGGAAGAGGGTCAAGCTTCGCAGCGAGTTCATCGGTAACTGCTGCTTTTGAACTTGTCGGACAAACGCGGTGGAGACACAAAACTGTATACTGTGTATTGTCAGTGTTCATGTCATTCTATTATATACTATATAGCCACATGGTACAAGCAGAATTGACCTCTTTAATTTACATAGGACCACAGAGGAATATTATATTTCTAATTTGTGTTAACTTATTCCTATACTTTTGTAGGGTTACAGTTACTGGATTTACTGCCCAAACTAAGGTATTGCTGCAGACTCTCTATTCTACATCCATTCTACAATTGACAACATCCAGCACATCCAAATAATGTTCTTTTAAACTGAACTTTTTTGTATTTTTATCTTGCTTGTGCATGTGGAATGTGAGAATACTGCAGCTCAGCAAGGTGAAACGTGTGACTGTATGTGTACATGTTGCAGAGAGACAGAGGATGAGGATCTTGACGTCCAGTGTGAGACCTTTGAGGAGACCATGGCGGACGATGAGGAGGAGATGAAGAGTTTGTACGGGGGCATCGACATGAGCAGTCACCAGGAGGTCTTCACGATGCTCTTCACCAAAGTGAGCTTGGGATCGAGACCCTGGGTTCGCTTTACCGTCTCCAAAATCAAATACAAAGTCCTAAACCAAAACGAGTCATATATATGCTGGCACCTGCATTTATTTTGACACAGATCGAGCGATTGATGCAGGAGGAATGATTACACACATTTCTTAGGCTTTTCCCTCTTCTCCCCCTCTTCTCTTTCCTCTCTGCTCCCCCAGGTGAGCAGCTCCCCAGCCTCTGTTCAGCTCCTCTCCATCCTGCAGGCCTTGCTGCTGGTGGGGCCTGAGAGGGGCGACCTCTGGCTGGTCCTGGAGGCCCTGGCTGATCGTGCCACTCTGCTGGCCCAGGACGGTGAGTATCTGCTAGGGAAAGATCATTACTGTACTGTGTGTTGTATGTTCTGGTAGATACGTGTATTTATATTTAAAAAATACTAAACAACCACAATGAATCGTTCTTGATCGTTTTACTCCATGGTTCATGATAACTTATGATATGTGACTATGTCTGTCGGCGTTCTGCAGCTCAGGTGGACTCCAGTGAACGTCTGATGGAGCGCCTGCTGCACTCCAAGGCTCAGCAGAGCTCAGCCCATCCCAGGCCCAAGGCCACCAACAAGGCGGTCCAAGTAAACTTGATTGACAGCACCGTGGACCAATCCGAGATTGCCCCCGTGGTCTCACCCCCGCCTCCACCACCCTTACCTGGGATGCTTTTCCCGCCGCCACCCCCCTCCTCTTCCAGGTGTAATGGCCCCACCACCTGCTCCCCCTCCTCCTCCACCCCTACCAGGGATGGGCCCTCCACCCCCTCCACCCCTGCCTGGTATGGGCCCTCCACCGCCTCCACCCCTCCCAGGGATGTGCCCTCCACCCCCTCCACCCCTGCCAGGAATGTGCCCTCCACCCCTGCCTGGTATGGGCCCTCCACCCCCCCCCGCCCCCACCCCCCAGGTAGCGGAGACATGATCATGGCCCAGAGCGTGCAGTCGTTGGGTAGGTCCTGCTACTCCCAAGCCACTCTGCCCAAAGCGATCCGCTGTCCAACACGCCGCATGAAGAAGCTTAATTGGCAGAAGCTGCCTTCCAGAGTGGTGTCTGGTAAGCAACCTCACTGTGGGACCTGGGCTTGTAGGTGTGTCCATTTATTACTGTGAACAATACTTACACAAATTACAAGAAGAAAATACATGAAGTAAGACATGCAAAAAATACTATAATTGTCTTCTAATGCACTTTTTCCCCCCATACACACACACACACCTATCTTCCCCAACACACACGTACTGTATTTACACAAATAGAAAGCCAATCCATGTGGACATCAGTTCAATCAGACCTTCTAGAGCCAGACTACTCCAGCATTGAGATGCTTTTCTGCCTGCCGGTCACTGACACTAAAGCACCAGGGACCGCCACCAGCCAAGTTAAACGTGTGCCCAAAGAGGTACTACAGAGTAACCATGTCATGTCATGTGCTACTGGTGAACATGGGTATCTACCCTCATTGTTCACCCAACAAAATCTTGTCCACCAAACATGTGATCCTCTCTCGTCCTCCGTTTGGTGAATCGACATCCTTTTATCCTTCCACAGATTTCTTTCATCGATGCCAAGAAAAATCTCAACCTGAACATCTTCTTAAAGCAATTCAGATGGTGAGTTTTGTTTTTTGAAGTTTCACCCAAACGTACAGTATAATGGTCTAAGTGGAGTCCTCTCCAAGTTGTGAAATAAGTAGGAGAAAACTCTTCAGACCATTGAAATGCAGCCCAAAGGTAAAGTGCAGGAAGATAAATAGATTTTGACATGAATTGCATATATCTCCTTTCAGCTCTCATGGGGACTTTATGGTCATGATCCAAAATGGGGACCGTTCTAAGTTTGATGTTGAGGTGCTGAAACAGTTGCAAAAGCTTCTGCCAGAGAAACATGAGGTATGAGGCAAACTGCCACTTTTTTGGGAGGTTTCAAATGTAACACATTTGAACTTTTCGCCTAGTACAGGAATGTAAACTGATTACCTTATTTTCAAGAGGGTTGAAGTAGATTTCAGGGGCCAAAAAAAAGTCTCCAAATCCAATTATTATTTGGACGGAAACACGAATGTGCGAGCTCAGCCCTGCTAGTCAAGTAAGAAAGATGGTGTGGTGTTGTCCACGCTCTTATTTCCCTCTACCCTCCTCCCATGTGACTCACTTCTTAGATTGACAATCTCAAGTCGTACCAAGGAGAGACAGAGAAACTTGCTGGTGTTGACCAGTTTTACCTCCAGCTTCTAGCCGTACCGTGGTAAGGCCCTCTATAATGGTACGCCGGAAATGGCGCCTTGACATAAATAGAATTCATGCACTTGGGTATCGATACTCGCCTAAGATTCGAACCTCAACCCTGACCGTTGTTGACCTGGGTTTCACTTTAGCTATCCTCTGAGGATCGAATGCATGCTTCTGTGTGAGGAGACGTCGTCCGTGTTGGAGATGCTGAAGCCCAAGCGAAGCTGATGTACGAGGCCTGCGAGAGTAAGTGACAGTCGGACTGTGTGACTGCGTCTCTCCCATCCCCCACGCCGGGTGCCATTCCTCTGGCGTGTACAGGAAAGCACGATTTAATGTTTCGCCCGTTTTACAGTATTGTTTGTCATCTCCCAGGTCTGAGGGTCAGCACTCTCCTCCCGAGCTTCTGCAAGCTGATTCTGAACATTGGGAACTTCCTCAACTACGTACGTTCGTGCCGCATATACGAAAAACCACACGTCTAGGCACGCACAAGTCCAAACTCGAAGCACTGCCGAGGAAGAATTTCTCCAGCATGTCTGCCAATACTGTCAAGCTCTGCTGATAGACGTTCGCAGACTTGATACCTGTGAATCCCTTCTCCTGTCGCTCTTCTCTAGGGGAGTCACACTGGGAATGCTGAGGGCTTTAAGATCAGTACCCTGCTGAAGCTGACTGAGACCAAAGCTAACAAGTCCCGGATCACTCTGCTCAACCACATAGTGGAGGTAAATCCAGCACTGTTTGATATAGGTCGAGCGGAACCAGGATACCATTCTAGTTTAGTCAATTTCTAAAGGAAATTCGATTCCAACTAGTCAATACATAAATGGAGTAGTTGAGTAAATAGGAGTTCTTCATCAATCTTTATTTTGGTACTGTGTGATTAACCTGTATTCTTAGGAGGCAGAGAAGAACCATCCTGACCGGCTGAGACTTCCAGATGATCTAGAGATCTGTGAAAGGGCTGCTGGGTAATATGCAAAACATACTGTATCATTGACCTTACTGTGTCCATTTGTTCTTCATTCATCCTTACTTTTTGTGTTCAGTGTTAATCTGGAGTCCAGCCAGTCAGAAGCGAGCTCACTCATCAAACGACTGAAAGATTCCAAGAAAAAAGTTGAGACTTCTTCTGTTGAGGACATCAAGCTGCAGTATCTGACCTCTATCCAGGTTAGAAGCTTCGTAATTGTTATTAATGACAGTGAACGCTCTAGAAAGCTTTGAATCGGGTGGAGGGGTATTTTGTGGCGGATGTACCTTTTTTTTCATCATCCAGAGGAATCTATCTAGAGTATATATGCCTACAATATAATCTGGAGGGGGCACATCTCCCATACTGGTGGGTTGCCAGATGACAAAATAACCCCCCCAAAATGTGTTGCAGGGAAACCTGGAGGCTTGTGGTGAGCTGGAGGAACTGTTTGCCTCCGTCAACAAGCAGAAGGAGGATCTGGCCCAGTACCTGTGTGAGGACTCGTCTCATCTCTCACTGGGGGAGCTCTTCAGCACCGTCAAGTCCTTCAGGGAGCTCTTTATCAAAGCCATGAAGGTGCCACACGTCACAGTTTTTTAACCAAATCCCTTTGGACACGCTTACTGTTAACGTTGCCGTTATTACGAATGATCCACCCTTTCCTAGTATGCTCGCTTTTTTTTTAAGGACTTCAAATGATTGTTTGCTTCAGGACAATCAGAGTCGTAGAGAACAAGCCGTCAAGGCTGAGAAGAGGAGGATTTATCAACTGGAGCAGGATTCCAAACGACCCAGAGGGGAGGATGGGAAGATAAGTATGTAAACACCGAAGGACCCATGCTCCCAATAAAAACACCACTACCAGTACACTGTACTTATAGCTCCAATAATGGCACTGGCTACATAGTCCTTCCCTATGGATCCATTGCATAAAGTACATCTTGAAATTGGTATCGTCAGATAAACAAAGTACTACTAGTCAAACCACTTAATCTCTTGTACTGTCAACAGTCCGTAAAGCCCCCCCAGTGCAGGAGGAAGGCTGTATCATCGACCACCTGTTAGCTGACATCAGGAATGGACACCGGCTCAAGAAGTCCCGGCCTCGGCCCGGCAGCGGTGTCCTGCCCTCTGTTGACAAGAATGTGGACAGCAGCCAGCCTGGTGAGAAGACAGTGGAGCTGCATGTGTTTTCACTGTACTTGTATATCCTCCATAATGGCATTGACTTTGGTCGAAACATGACAAAGAACTGCGTTTCTTATATATGTTCTTCATCAGAGGCGCGTGGAAATCTTGAGAGCTCCTCAGCTGTGATCTCAACGGATGGGAATGAAGATGAATCTTTAGCATCACCCAATGAACAAACGCAGCCACACAAATGCTCAGAGGCAGGGGGACCTGCACCAGCCCTCCCCACAGACTACGTACCTAAATCGGATTCTCCAGAAACCATCGGCCCCGAAAACCTCCATACCCCAACGATTTCCACCACAGAGGACCAGGCCACCGGTGGAGATCTCACCCAGAGTGGGGACCTCGATGCTGGGATGAATTCCTGCCTCGTCCTCCCGGAGAGTGGACTGCACATGGAAGTGGACTCCAAGGCTGAGGACACTCGAGAAAACCCAAGGACCGATGAGGATGATCCAAAGGACAGAGCTCCAGAATCAACTGGGGAGACCAAGGCCGATGGAGCTGGCTTTGAGGAACTCGATCCAGCGGTTCCTACTTCTGATAAGGACGGGGCCGACGCCACAGGGTCTTCTGGAGAGACCCAGCCCCAGAGAACGACGAGGGACAAAGGCCAAGGTAAAGTCTTGACTGCACAGTGAATTCTTACACAGAAATGACAACAGAGCTTAAGGCATACGAGAATATGAGTTTTGAAAGTGTACGGGATGTGATTTGCTTGACAGTTTCCCCTCAGTCGTTAACAAAGCATCTATGAAATACTACTCGGTAACAAGTTATAGCAAAGTTGAAGTCTGTCTTTTCATACTGTGTCATTCAATAGTCCCTATACAAAACCAATGGATTGATCATCAAATGATCATACTTTTTTTTAATGATTAGCTCACATGGGGCACTGGCAGTCAGAAGTAAGTATCGACGAATATGCGTGCAGAAGCATAAATGCAGCTACATGCAAATCAGTTTGTATCTTCTCTTAATTCTTAAAAGATATGGCCACTGGAAACAAGCACACTAACCCTAAAAAGGGGTGTGTGTTACACTGAGGTAGGTTCTATCCCATCAGGTGACTCTCTAAGAAAGATATCAACTAACACATGTGCATGGTTATATTTGTGGTTCCGTCTCGGGTTTAAGGTTGTCAGGAAATCAAGTTCCTTACAGCTTGTTGTCCTGTCTGTTCTGCAAATCTAACCCCATAATCAAGAATGACAGTTTTTAAAATGAACTCCTTCAAAGTAACAGCTTCTCTTCTCCGTGTTCTACATGGCTGGCTATGGAGGCCTGTCCTATGCTGTTTGTCTGTGCTTACTGGGTGCTTTCCGAGGCCAACTTCGATGTGTGTTGTGTCTGTTATCTATTTATGGATGTGTAATGATATGTGAACACTGGATCCAAATAAGTCAAAGTATTTTATTGGTCATTTGCACAGACCACACAAGGTAGCACTGGTCATTGAAATTCTTGAGGTAGGCTCGCTACATATAATGTTTCAAATGTAAAACGGAAATTGCATACTAAAGTAAATCATCAAACTAATATATTAAACTTTAAGCTAGAATATAAATGATTGACCCCCACCCCCCGGTCAGGGAGCTGACCTTACACAGGGAGATGTGATACGTCTCACATCTCATGACAGACCGCCCACGGAATGCTGCAGGGTCCTAGCCAGACCCTGCCTAATCTCCCCAACGACAACCAATCACGGAATGAATTAAGCTACTTTTGTTTTTTTACTGTGCCGGCGTCCTTGTAAGACTGAAGGTTTATAGACCCAGACAAACTGCTTTAATACTGTATGAAGGCAGACATTAAAATTAAATGAATCTCAAGTGCAAATTTGAGTGCTGTTCAGGGCATCAATCTCGAGGATAGTATTGGAATAGTTTGAACATGCTAAGATCATGGTAGTCAACCACTATATATATATATATATATATATATACAAAATGACCACCAGGGTTTTAAAGTGACAGTTTAAAGAGGATGTCTGAAGAACACACGTTTTTCTACTTTGCTGTGACAATAGAAGACAACATGTTAAAATGCTGTTTAAAAACTAAACGGATCATTTCAGTCTTCATTCCACCTTCCTCTCCAACCATTGTGACCACCTGACAGGGAAACAAAGCCATCTACATCAATAGTTCCAACCGGGGAGATTCAGGGACAGTTGTTGACAGTTGTCATTTTCTTTTACAGTAGCCTGTATGCCAGCATGTACAATAGGTAAGTAAGTGTCATAGAAACGGTGACTATGCATGATCAAAGCCCTGTCTGTCTCATGAAGATGACATCACTGCTGGATACTGTGGTGCATTTTCACTTTCCCTTTCATGGTACTGTACACTGCTCACAATAATCCCACAGCAGTCCCAAAGTTTCACCTATCACACTTGTGTCCTTGGTGTCTTGATCTAGTGGGTTCTTTCTACTGTTTCCTGTCTATGATGCATCCAAATGAAGTTATTCCGTGTGTGGTCTGGATTCAACTGCTTGATATCCATCTCTCTTGTGTTTTTCCCAGTGGATTCAAGGGAAGAAGCGCGCAAGGGCAAATGTACTACGCACACTGCCATATAATAGTACCTTGAAATCAAGCACAGCGTGAAGAACAGACTGCTTCGTAGATTAGGCCTACCTACCTGTACTATGGTACCTGTTTTGTTCATGAGCCCCAGAAGCCAATGTGTTGTTTATGTTTCACTGAGCCATGACACGGCATGTGGACATTGTGACCGTATTTCCGTCGTCACGTTTGTATGCTTCTTAACAGTGGCATCTGTTGGGTGCACTCCAAATGTGTTGTTTCTTTGATGTCCCGGTATGGGACCTACCATGAAGTGTTGTCTGTTCACTTTGAACAAATGAGAGTCACATCGCCCACTAGTTTGTTTGCTGCAAGCACAAAACAAACCTATTGGTACTGGCTGCATCCAGGCCTCTATCGTACTATTTGCCTCCCACCTTTTTCTCCGTCGTTTCGAGCGCCACCCACATACTAGTTTCACACCGTTCATTAACTCTCACTTGATTTAGTCTGACCTGCTCTATTGTACCTTACTT